>VWPU01014676.1:0-33986 GCA_013398955.1 Callaeas wilsoni | reverse complement strand
GTGGGGCCGGGGGGCACAGTGGCGCGGCGCGGGTCGGCTTCGGGGTCGGCGGGTCCCGGCGGCCCCCGCTCCCGTCCCGTGTGATTCCCGCAGGCCGCGGCCTACGGGCGGTGCGTGGCGGCGGCGGCGGCCGGACCGGCGGAGCTGCGGCGGGACGCGTGCCTGGAAGAGTTCCAGGCGCTACGGGAATGCTTCGCCCGGGCGGTACGTCTGTGTCCCAGTCCCCGTCCCAGATCCGATCCCGGTGCTGGCGGAGGGGGGCGGCCGCGGCCCGTCCTGACCGCGGCTCTTTGCAGGCAAAGGCGACGCCGAAGTGACCTCGGAGCCGCCCCCGCCTGGAGACGCTCGGGGACAGTAAAACCCTCAAACCCACCGGTTTGTCCTCTAATGACGGAACCATCGCGGCCCCTGGGGGCCGGGGCTGCCACCTGCTCCCCGGCTCGAAGGAGGAGCAACCCTGGGCTGGGTGAGGGTCACAGATCTATTTTTATTTATTAAAAAAAAAAAAAAGAAAATAATTCAGATCAGAATGCTTCAGCTTATTTTATTGATGGGCTCAGCCTGCGCTCCGGGCTCTCCTTCCCGGCGTTCCACCTGCCCCGGGGGAGCCGTTCTCGGCAGGACAAGGCAAGCTCCCACCAGCTTCCAGTCCAGCTTGGGGTGCCCACGCCATTCCCAAGAGCAGGAATGTCAGGAGCATCTTTGGTCCCTTGTGTTCACACAGACAACAACAAACAGGCGGGTCTGACCCCGCGGGGCCGGAGCCGGCAGCAAAGGGGATGAAGGAGCCGATCCGGCTCCGGCTCCCTCTCACTTGAGGAAGGCTGGTTGGTGCCACAGCCCGGATCCATCTCCCCAGGGCAGACCTGGAGCCGCGCTCCAGAGCCCATCCCTGCCTCTCGGAGCGGCACCGGGGCTC
Organism: Callaeas wilsoni; assembly: GCA_013398955.1. Classification (NCBI taxonomy): domain Eukaryota; kingdom Metazoa; phylum Chordata; class Aves; order Passeriformes; family Callaeidae; genus Callaeas; species Callaeas wilsoni. The sequence goes on along the minus strand of VWPU01014676.1, from coordinate 33,067 downwards.
CCGGCCGTGGTGCTTGTGCTTGACGACAGCGTTAATGGAGAAGCTCGTTGGGTTCAGGGGGTTTAAGGCCACAGTGTTCCAGGGGGTCTTCCCAAAGGACTCCCGAGGCTGCTTCCCTGTCACTCTGGGTTGTGACATCCCGGGAGCACCAGGCAGGGACAGGCCCACCCCATCCCAGCACTGCAGGGTCCCACTGGACACAGACTCAAGGTCGCCAAAGACATTTGGAGGTCGGGATATAAAACCCACCACAGTGATGAGGTCTGAGGACTCCAGGCTGGGAATTCTCAGCCGGTCTAGGGAGAGCTTTGGGACTGGATTCTGTACATTCACAGGTCAGGATGTAAAAACACAAAACCCAAAAAAAACCCAAGGAATGAACCACTGGGAGCCTGAAACAACACAGAGCTCTTGGGGAAGCTCTTCCCTTCCTCACTCACCAAACAAATTTCCAGAGGTGGAGTGGGGACCTGTCTGGATGCAGAACAGGGCAGGGGGAGGCTGGGAAGAGCACACGGAACACAGGAAAAGGTACGTGTGCATGAGCCAAGCCCCTGGATCCACCTGGCTCTGCCACATTTGTTCCCAAACTACTCGCCTCTGGCAGAAGAATCGAGCTGGGTTGGAAGGGTCGGGGGAACTTGAGCTTCTAAATGCACTTTGGAGAGGGGAAGTGGAGCTGGAGAGCACGGAGAGGAGCACCCAGGGAGGGCAGCAGGGGCAGAGCTCCGTGTGATCGCAGTGTGTGGCCAAGGAATCCCATCCCTGGGAGAGAGGCAGCACAACAGCACGAGTTGTGCCCGGTTAAGGCAGCGTTTCTACTAAATGAGGTTTTTAAACCACCACTGTGTCCCAAACACGAGGCTCTGCTCCCCATCCAACACTGGAGCGTTGGCTCTGCTGGTCCTCAGCTCACAGCTTCTCTGGGGTAAAGCCCTTCCCGAGGTGTGGATCCCAGGTCCCCTCAGCACAGCCAGGGCAATGCAGCCCCTTCCCGGGTCTGAGAGGAGTTGGGAGATGGGTGGCAAAGGCAATTTGATACGAATGAGATGCTGGAAAAAGTCCTTGGAGCAGCGGCCTGGCAGGGAGCCGAGGTGGATGGCAGCTCTGGAAGGCAGGGGACAGCAGGAATGTTGCTTCCAGTGTCGCCATCTCCTCGGCCTCCCGCGGGCACACGCTGGGGGTGCTGCTGTGGAAGCCCCCAGGATGGCGCTCAGGGATCCAAGGAAATCCTGTGGATCCGAGCGCCGTCCAGCAAACTGCTGCTGGCTTAGATCTCTCCATGCCTGAGCGACGGCCCAAAATCCACCGGTGAGCCCGAGCCTTCCCTGTGGAGCGCGGCCGCAGCTGCGTCATGGGCTCCCGTCCTGCGTCACCTGCTGGATGTGGCGGCTGCGCACCACGTGCTGCGCGCCCTCGGCCACCTGGCTCAGCCGCGTCTCCAGCGCGCTCCGCAGGTCGTTCACCTTCACATCGGGAAGGGGGTTCAGGCCGATCAGGACACCCCCGGCTCCCGGTGCAGCCGACTCCTCCTCCCCATCCTCCTCCTCCTCCTCCTCCTGGTCGGGAGGCAGCAGGTCCCGTCTCCTGCGGCGCAAGTCCAGGCCCCCCTGCAGCTTCAGGTCCCGGTTGGGTTTGACGTCGCGCCCCGGCTGCTGCGGATCCCCGGGGGCGGCCGCTCCGTTCTCGGACTTCGGTGCTGGAGCATCCTGAGGGTTGGGTTTCCTGTCGGCGCCGTTGGAGGGACCCCCATCCCCACGGCCCTGCCGGCCCCGCGGCTCCTCCCGGGGATCCTCCTCTTTCCAGTGCCCGTGGCCAGGCGGGTCCCGCTGCCGCCCGCCCGCTCCCTCGGCCTCCGCCCCTCTCTGCCGCTCCCGCTCCCGGGGGTGCTGCTCCCTCACTGCCACATTCCTGTTACTGGAAGAGTCCGGCACCACTGCCAGGTCCTTGGGTTCCACCTGACTCAGAGCTTTGGCTTTAAGGTCTGTTCCTGAGTCTCTTTCCAAACTCTTTCCTGCTACTCCCTGAACTTTGGCAGCCCCCGGCTGTTCTCTTTGGATGGGAGCTGTAGCTGCTTCCACAGCTTTCAGGAAATTCTTCTTCTGGTGGACATCTCTTCCAGCTTTGGCTTCACGTTCTCCTCCCAAATCCTCCGCCAAGGGCTTTTTCTCCAGGTGGTTTCTGGCTGCTGGAACACGCTGGGCATCCCTGTGGAGGGGATCCCGGTTCTCCATGGGATTCTTAACACCTCTGTCATTCTCCTGCACTGGCACCTTCCACTCCTTGGCAGGAGCCACAGGAATGTCACGCCTGTGCCCATCTTCCAGCTTCTCCACGATGTCCCTGTGCTGCTTGGTGGAATCAGGGGGCTGCTGGCCCAGGCGCTGCTCCGGCTGCTCCTTGCTCAGCGGCTTCCCGCCCGTTTCTCCCTTGGCTCCGAGGCCCTCGTCCTCCCTGCTCCTGGAGAGGGGCACGGCAGGCTCCGGCTGCGCTTCTGCTGCAGGACAAAACCAACATGGCAAAGGTTTTTCTCAGGACAGTCCCTTCTCCTGCCACATTCTGAGAGACACGAGATGAGGCCGCACAGGAGGACGAGCAGAGCTGTGGGGCGTTATCCCTAAGCTCAGGGATGGATCCCCACCTCCAAAGCCAGAAATGGCTGTGCAGTGGACTTTGCCATGTGCCAAAGGAACTCAGATCTCTCCCAGCTCGATTTTAGAGCTACTTTGAGCAGTGAGCACCCCATGGAAGGGTCCCGCTCCCTGGCTGTGTCCTTACCTGGCTTTGGCTTCTCCTCTGCCCCCTCCTCCTGCCGCTGCTGGTGGATCTCCTTGTGCTGCTCCTCGATCACCGCCAGCAGCTTTGCCTGCTGGTCCAGGAGCTGCTTGTGCTGCACTTGCTGCTCCTTGATCACTTGCAGCAGCACATTGTGGTCCAGCAGTTTTGCTGGCCCTGCTTCTGGAAAAGGGGCAAAACAGAGAAGAAATAAAACCCCTGTGACCCAAAGCCCTCAGAAATCATGTCAGCTCTGGATGGGCTGCAGGGGCTCTACTTGGCAGGAAGATCCAACTCCACAAACCCTGCCAGGAGAGAGACAAGGAAGCTGGAAGAGGATGGGATGAGAGCAAGGGACCTACACACAAGTCCAAGCTCAGGCTCCAACCCCGCTTTGCCAGGCAGAGGTTGGAGGGAGGAGCTCAGCCTAAGGAAGGGCTTTGCAGCTCCAGTTCCAATGCCCCAGGGACAGAGCAGCCAGGGCCTTGAGGGGAAGGAGCAGACAGGGCTTTTCCCTGTGATGTGCTCAGGTGTCCCCGTGTGCCCCTGTCCAGGCCCCTCCTGCGTGCTGCCAGAGCGGTTTCACTCCTGTCTCCCTCTTCCCAGGGCTCCGACACCGGGGAGCAGCCAGGCCCAGGAGCCAGCACGACTCAGGTTCCCGAGCGGCCCTGTCAGGTGTGCCAGAGATGGGACAGGCACCACCTGCTGCCACTGTGGCAGGGACTGTGGCCTCAAGACACCGTCCTCCCACAGAGAGGGATCCGGGGGGATCCAGGTGCCCCGTCCCCACACACGCCGGGCACACACGCTCACCCCCCAGCTTGGTCTCCGCCTTCTCCTGTTTCTCCTCAGTGTTCCGGTTCTCCAGCAGTTCCGCTCTCTCCGGGAGGGGCAGCTCCTGCTTTTCACCTGCAAAGGACGACAGAGCTTTTCTGTCAGTGCAGATGTTCCCTAAAACGCCTCCGCGTCGTCCCGGCACCGTTTGTATCCAACCCGACGGCTGCGAGGGAAGTAATAAACCCAATATTTAACAATCCCATGCCTGGTGGCAGCGAGCCAGCACTAACTACCTCGGCCAATTAACATGCAAGAACAGCTCTAACTGGCTTTTAAACGGGCACTTGGCAATGTGTTCCCTGTCAAGATCTCCCGGCTCCGTGTCCCCGGTGATTTGGGAGCCGTGCAGGAACAGCATGGCACCTGACATTTTGGCGGGTAGCGAACAACTGTTTGACAGCTCTTGCAGTAGCTGTCAAAGCCACCAGATTCCTCCTTTCCCGCAGCAGCTGCCAGAGGGGCTGTGCACACTCACGTGCTCCACTCGTGGAGTTAAAAGGAAGCACCGGGATGGAGATGGGAATGACCAAATCGTCCCGTCTCCAGGGGGATTACAGGCCCAGAAAAACCTGCTCAGATGAGCTGCCGTGGCAGGAGCTTACCAGGGTCTGCTTCCTTCTCCATGGACTTTGCAGCGTCCTCTGCTTTCCGGGGGAGCTGGAGCTGTGACCTGTCCCGGTCGGCAGCCTCGGCGGTGTCACCGACCGGCACGGCTGCCTGTGCTTTGGCTTCCAGTTTGGCTTCCCCTGGCTCCAGCTCCTTGTAGGGCAGCCTTCCACCCTGCTGCCCCGCCACCTCCAGGACCTTCTCCAGATTTGGGATGGGCCGGGCAGTCCCTCCCCGCTGCTGGTTCTCGGCAACCACTTCCTTCGCTTGTTTTGGGCCCGGTGCCTCCTTCTGGGGCTTCAGCCTGGCTGGCTCCTCCAGCCGACGGTCGTTGGCTCCTCCGGGAGCCACCTTGTTCTCGTCGGATTCCTCCCGCTCCCGCCCCATGTCCACGACCACCTCATCGTGTGGGACCGGGGGCTCGTGGCGATGAGCTTCCCCCACGGGCAGGGCAATCCCTGGGTGGACAGGCAGGGTCAGAGGCAGCAGGTTCCCAGTACACCCAGTACACCCAGCTCCATGCTGCCCTTGTCCAGCCCTGCCTTCTCTCCCTCATCTGGAGGCCACATTCCCAACAAGCCTCCAGAGCATCAAACACTAAATCAGCTTCAACCCACCAATACCACCACGGAGGTGGACTGAGGGGAGCAGGGAAAGGAGCAGAGCTCAGGATCTGTATCTCAGAGTCCCATAACACACAATCCCAGCTACCAACCGGGCTCCCTTTCCCGGGATCACCTTTACCTTGATCAGGACGGTCCAGCTGCACTTTCTCTTCCACCTTTCCTCTCTCCTCCTCCCTCTCGGGCACCTGCACAGGCACTTTGATCTGTGGCTGCTCCATCTCCTCCTTCTCCTCTGGCTCTTTGGGTTTATCACGGTCATCCTCGGGCTCCTCCACCACCGGGTTCTGCTCTGCAAACACAGGATGGGGACAGGGATGAGGTGTGGGATCTGGGAATCGCTATGTCTTTCCCAACCCCCTTCACCCACCCAGCCCAGCCACTGGTTTCTCTCCAGCCTTAGCACGGTGGGGCTGGGGGAGCTTTTGTTCCGGGGTCGCCTGGTTGTTTTCCCTGCAGTGGGTTTTTATGGAGCTGCCGGCAGGGAAGCATGGCCGGGATGGAGCCGGGATGGAGCCGGGATGGAGCTGGGATGGAGCCGGGATGGAGCCGGCTGCTGCTGCGAGCCAGTGCCACCAGATGGTAGCATCCCCCCGGCTCCCTGCCCCAGACCCCCGGCTCCGGGAGAGACCGGGCTGCAATCCAGACCCGGATCCCCCGGCACTGGAAGAGACAGAGCTGGGATCCAGCCCCGAACCCCCCAACACCAGAACCCGAGCTGGGGTCCAGCCCACCTCCTGCACCCCCGGTGCTGTTTGCTGTGAAACGTCTTAAAGCCTCCTTTATTTTGATTTTTCCCCCCTTTTAGTGCCCTAGTGTTCCCACAGCCCTTCAGATGCCTCTCGGAGGAGGGGTGGGGAGGTTTCCTTTTCCCGCAGAAGTTTTGAGGAGGGGGATTAAACAGGCATTAATTAGGGGAAACTCTCTTGAGGGAGATGGGGGAGTTTCCGCCCACCTTGCCCTCAAAGAGATGGAATGTTTTTGGAAGATACATCCCAGTCAAACCAGTCACTGTGCTCAGCACTGGTATGACTAGCGTATTCCACATGGAATCTTTTGCACATTCCATGGGAAGGGAAGGGTCCCTTCCACCCCCAGCATGGCAGAAAACCCACACAGGGAGTGAAGTCTTCCTTTGGAGAGCAGCAGAGAAGGAAATCAAATTGTTTCCCAGCAGTGAAGTTGTTCTGCAGATTTTTTTCCATCCAACAAAGTCTTAAAAAAAAAAAATCTATCTTCTGTAACAAAAAAAAATTCCCAACTCTTCCCCCCTTCACCCTCCCCCGTGTGATTTCCTTTGGGGAATTAATTCTATAAACATCTTTCCATTTTCTCCTCCCCCTCCACAGGGCTGGTGCGATTTATTACAAGATGAACTCATGGGAAAGAAGGGATTGCCACAACTTCAGCTGCGTGGGCCTTGCCTGAGCTGGGGGTGGGGGGGGGAACAACAAAAATTCACAAAAAATTAAGTACAAACTCCTGGCCCAGAGGGATCTGTGCCAGCAGGACCTTGAGCCTCTCCAGAAACCCGGACTGCAGCCCGGAGCTCCACACCCAGAGGAGGGACGTGTGTGGGGCTGGCCGGCTTTCCACGTTCCTTCGCTTCGGGAGTGATGGTGGGAGGGGAAAAGGACATGGATTTTCTGAGAAATTCAAGTCTAGTACCCAAGGGTCCCCCTCTCCATTGAGGGACTTCCCAGGGTTCAGCAAGTCAGGGCAGGACACTCCTCCTTTTCAGGAAAAACTGGGCTGCAGGAACCAGTGCCCAGCCCTGGCCAGGAGCCCTGGGAAGCGGGAGGCCGAGGCCGGGGAGGGGAGCGCTCAGCACGGCTGCGGATGTTCCCAGCTCAGTCCTGGCCTCAATGCAAGAAATTATTTACTCTATTGGAGGAAAGTTTGTCGTTAATTGGTTCATGGAGGCGGGAGATGGCTCCGGTCGGAGAGGACCGGAGGATCCAGAAAACCCCAACACAGGCAGGGCTGTTCCCACAGCGGATGGGAACGACGGGCCGAGGCAGCGAGATGGCGTTCAAGGGGAAATAAAAAGGAAGGAGGGCGAAATAAAAAGGAAGAGGGGAGGAAGTAAGAAGGGGGGAAGCTTTCCTTGCAAGCAGGAACCGGAGGAGTTAAAGCCAGCAGTTGCCCTGCCCAGAGCAGCAGGTGAACCCCCCACGGGCCCAGGGCAGCCCGAGGGGCCGGGGGAGGCCCCGCTCTGCTCTGGGAGTGTCCCTGGCAGCTTCCATCATAAATCAGGCAGAGGCACGTTCCCCGCTCCACAAACAATGCAGGAAAAGCCCAAAACACAAACAAAACACAAACCCAAAAGTCTCCACGCCGCAGTAAGGCCAAGCTGCCTCTAAGCCGTCATTTGCTCAGCGGGAGACAAAATTAAGTTCATCATCAGGGCGTGAATTAACAACCTCTCGGGCTGCCTGGAAATCCGTCCGAGGCTCCGGGTGCTTTGCAGGGAACAGTTTTGCTCGGGCTCTGCCTGTCTTTTTGCCCTCCAGGTCCCTTTGGAGCGTCTTCCAGTAACGCTGCGCCTCGTCATGTTTTATGAGCGGCCTTGGACTTTACAGGCAAGGCCTGGGAGGCTGTAAAAGCTTTTTGGCTCCCAAGGAGAGGCCGGGGCGTGAGGCAGCACCGAGAGGGTTCGCTCTGACCCCCCGGCTCTCCGGCAGCTCCGCTCACACGAGGGGAAGCCGGGGCGTCCTGCAGCTGATTTGTGCGTGTGCGTGCCTGGGTGTGTTGTGGTTTGCCAACAGCCTCTCCAGGCTGCCATAAAATTTCATGATTAGCAACCTAAAAGCTTCCCTTCTCCCCCCGCTCCCGGTTCGGATCGTTGCAATGGTCCCAGGCAGGCACTAAATCCCTCCTCACACGCTTTTCCAGCCTCTCAGAGCCAAAAAGTGCCTCCACAGCCCCTGCCCTGGGCAGAGGCAGTGGGATGGGCCCCGCTGTGCTCACCCCCAGTCCTGGGGAGCCTTAGGGACAGCGCAGGGAGCTCCGGGACACACCACCCACTGCAGAGCGTCACCCCAGGGCTGACCAGGGACACGGGGCTCAGGACCTGCTTGTGCCAGCGCAGCTCCAGATCTGCTTAAATTCCTTCGTCGCATGATATGGAGCAAGATCCAGGAGCTCGTGCCAAGGAAAACGGAGCCGAACAAGCGGGGCAGAGGGCCGGGGGCAGGCGCTGCCCTCGGACGTGCCGAGCAGCCCCGCACCCGGAGCAGGGCAGGGCCAGGCCCTCCCCGGGGAGCCCCCGGCCCAGCTGCGCCTCCAGGAGCCCTCCCTCCCGCCGAAACGGGTCCAGATTTCACAAGGTTATGGAATGGCATCCCTGAAATTAGTTCACAGTTGTCTCCTGACGCGCCAGCAGTAAAAACCAACCCAAATTACCAGAGGCTGCTGGTTCCTTTTCTGTGTCACAGGCACTATTAAAAGCTCGCTCGCACAAAGCACCAGGGAGAGCCGCCGCGGAGCCAAGCTGTTCCTGCAGCTAAGCAGGATGCAGGAGCCACGTTCCGCACATCTCCGGGGCTGCTCCGGCTGGGAATGCCGGCAGGGACCCAGCCTCGGTTGGGCAGGTTGCTTTGGGGGGGCAAGCACACGGATGCGGGGATGGAGGATGCGGGGATGCCGCGCGCCAAACGCAACCCCAAATTTTGCCCCAATCCACGTAACACAGCCCACCCCGTCCCACAGGACACCGGGATGGCCGGAGCGCGGTGCCCGGCACACCGGGAAAAGGGCTCTTGCACAAGGAGCCTGAATCAGGGCTTTGTTACCCAACATTGCACAACGCCAGGGAGAAGATGAAGCAGCAACGATCAAGTAAGGAGCTGAAAAATATTACAAAATCTTAATCCCCCCCGAGACCCTCGAGGGTGCTTTAAATACGAAGAGAAATTGCCTAATTAGCTTTTTTTTTTTTTTTTTAAATGGATAATTGCCTTCCTGAGCTTTCAGAGGCAGCTTAGCAACCTTTTAACAGAGGCGCAGCCGCGGCGCAGAGCGGCAGGACGGGGCTGGAAGGGGTTTTATCCCTTTCCCGAAGAGCTGCTGACAGTAAAACCTCCAGCACCACAGGCTGGGGCTGTAATGGGCACTTGGGTGTCGTTAGGAAAAACACGATTCCGAGGCCGCTGGTCAATACGTGTTCACATAAAAGGCCAATGTTCTAATATTCATAATCCCCGGGCCCACGGGGCAGGGCTTTAATGAAAGTCTCTCCAGTTCTGGGCTCCACAACATCAAAGAGGCAAATAAAACTCCTCTCACACGCTGACAGGCGGGAGGCAGGCGGGGAAGGCAGCGCTGGGCAAAGGCCCTGCGGTTTGCCTCGGATGGGGCAGCACGAGAAGGGGCACAGAGCAACCCTGTGCCCAGGGAAGGGGCTGAGCACCCTCGGACCCAGAGGCACAGAGGCACCTTGTGCCTGGGAGAAGGGGTCTGGAAGAACCCTCCACCCAGGAAAAGGGCTGGGAGCACCACCCTCCGGCCAGGAACGGAGCCTGGAGCACCACCCTGCCGCCAGGGAAGGGGCACAAGGCCCCCTGTGCCCTGGGGAAGGGGCTGAGCACCCAGCAGCGGTGCCCAGGGAGAAGCCGAGAGATCCTGCTGCAGCCCCGAGTGCGGAATACGGCCCATCCGGAGGGCACCCAGGTGCCGGGGGCGGCCCAGCCCGCATCCTGCGCCCCTGGAACGACAGGATGCAGCTGCTGCGGCGCGTTCCAGGCGGCAGCTCCTGCTCTGCAAAACAAGGCGGGTGAGGACGAGGGGGAGCCGCGGTGGGGGATGAAGGGCACCATTTAACGCCTCTCATTGCTAGTCAAGCCGACATCCTGCAGAGGCACAGGGAGGCACGGATCCAAGGAACCGCAGCGGCGGCTCTCCCGGGGCAGCCCCACGGCCACCCTGCAGGTCCTTGTCCCCCTTCTCTGCCCGGCTTCATCTCCCCTCCTCTTCCTCCTCCTCGGGGACGGAGCCCCCGCTGCCAAAGGGACCTCGGGGGACAGCTGAGCTTTCCCTCGGCTCCTCCCTGGGAAGTTTATGACCCGGGAGCACTAAACCCGCCTTCCTCCCGGGTGGGACTGTTCAATCCGGCAGCACTCAGAGCTGCTGCCGGCGGGCTCCGGGATCGCTCAGAGGATCAGAGCCTGGCATCCCGCTCCGCCGCCCCGGCTCACGCCGAGAAGGGGAGAAGATTCAGCAAACTCCAGCGGACACCGTGTTTTATGGGATTTTTTATTTTCCCAGTCAGAACACGTGTCATTAGCGATTCCTCCTGAAAGGAGCAGCTGTTCTTTGGCCATTACTGCTCCAAAATTAACCAAGACGGAAGAATTCAATCGCATCCCTCCTCCCGGCCCTGCTGAGGGCTCCATTAAGGGATTGGGAGCGTCTTTTGCTCGGAGTTCACTGGCATCCACATGCCCGGGAAGGCACACACAGCCTTGAGTAAGCCACGAGTAAACCACAAGTAAACTCCACCAGGGAGCAACCCCAGAGTGAATGTTATCGGCAGCAGCACCGGTGTGGGAGACGCTCCAAGCTGCCGGGCAGGAACCCGGCCAAGAACCAGGAGGGAGGATAATCTCCAGAAGAGCCAGCCCCTTTCTCCCTTCCGCTCTCAATCTCCGCGAGGATATTTCAAGGCCTCCAAAGAACAAAAAAAACCCCGCAGGAGCAGAAGGAAACAAAACTGAACCGAAGGAACAGGACGCGGCAGGGCCGAGGGGCAGCGCGGGGTCAGGCGGCACCTGCGCGCCACGGCCTCGCTCCGGAGCAGCTGGGAAAGGGAGGAGCGGCCGTAATTCCATCAGCAGCCCCAGCAAACAAATAATAAATAACAGGAACCCGTAAACAAAGCTGAGGCATAATCACGGGCTTTGTCAGAGCGAAAGCCGAGTCCAAATTTATACCCTCAGCACCAAAAAAAGAGGCAGTTCCCATAAATTTCCGTACCTTTGAGGGTGATGGATGGCTGGTCCCTGGGCTGGCAGAGCGGAGGAACAGTCCCGCTGGGCTAGGTGGGAGCTGTGCTCATCCCAAACTGGGATCCCCGCTCTGTCCGTCCTGGGCATCCCAGGCCTGCACCCCACCTTTCCCTTCCCAAAAGAACAACTCCCACAAAGTACCATTGGAGGTCACAGCGGGCTTTTCCAGCAGACAAAAGTGCAGCTTTTCTTGGGAAAAGGCCCCAGGAAGCTGGGAAGACGCACGGAGCTGCCTGGAAATTACCCTGCTTCTGCCACACTTCAAAAAAAAGAAAAAACCCTTCTTCAGGAAAAAACAGGTCTGGGAAACCCAACTCCAGCAAGCACATACCTGGAAGTTTGACTGAATCCTGGTCAATTCTGCTCTCCTCTCTGTCCAGGTGCTCCAAGCCCACTGCTTCTGTCCTCACGGGGGTGTCCTCGGTGGCAGACAGGGTGGTGTAGGTGCTGATCACCAGCATTCCCAGCCCAATCCACAGGATAATCTGCACGGAGTGCCAGAGGGACAGTCAGCACAGGGAAACCAAGGGGACTGCTCCCCACGGCATTCCCACGGTGCCTCCACACAATTCCGAGCTCAGCACAGTGACACGTGTCAGGGAGAGAAGAGAAATGTCAGAGAGAAACAGGAAAACCAGTTGTTCGTGGCTGAGGTTCGTATTTGGGTACAGAGCCATGGGAATGGGAATTTCGGAGGCTGGAAGCAGTTGGAAAGGCTTTGGAAGGGCTCAAAAGTGAGTGAAGTGAGTGGACAAGACACAGGAATAGGAAAATGCACATGGCAGACACAAGTCGTGCTGGGAAGACTCATTCCCTGGTATTCCCAGCATGAGAACTCCATGAAATCAGGTCTGGCTGAGCACAGAGGAGCCTGCCCTGGTAACAGCCCCCAGTGATTCCAGGGAGCTCCTTAAAAATCCATGGTTTTGAAAGCAAGGGTAACATGTCCACACACAGGTCCTGGTCCCAGGGCTCAAGGAGCTGCTGAGAAGTGACTCCCTGATTTCCAGAAAGCTAGAATCAAACACGATAAAAATAGAAGGATGGAATCTGGATCACGTGGAGGGAAGGGCTCTTGGAATTTCTCTACCTCAAAAAGGAGAAAGTGATGAGCAGCAAAAGAATTTTTACAGCTTGTTATGTGATGACAAATTGATCTAAAAGGATCTAATTCCACATGAGTCATAGGAAGTGTTGGATGGCACTTGGACAACCTGGTCTAGTGGAAGGTGTCCCTGTCCACGGCAGGAGGTTGAACTGGATGAGCTTTAAGGACCCTCCCAGCCCAAACCATTCCGTGATTCCGTGACTCATCCTCTTCTCCCCAAATCCCCACTGTGCAGATTTACACCCCAATTCACAAAAAGCACAGCAAAAAGATGCTTCTCAGTGTGGGGAGAACCAGGAATGGCCACAGGGAGCACTTCTACCGCTGGAAGCTGCCAGAAAACCGCAAATCAAGGGGAGAGGTGAAATTGGAAGGAGGAATTAAACCATTGGCACTTCCAGAGGGGGAGGAGGGGCTGATGCTTTCCTCACCCGCCTCGTGCTGAGGGAAGTCGCCCAGAAACACGGAGCAGCGTGGTCAGAGCCGGGCCCAGGAGACCCCGGAGGGCCCGTTCCCAGCACACCCCGCAGACAGCCCGACGCCTTCGGAAGGAAAAGGCTGGCGGGACATGGAGCAGCTCTGGACCAGGGGCAGCGTGGCCAGGGAGCAGAGGCCAGACCTTAGAGCTGCTGCAGAGGAAACAGGAGCAGAATGTGCTGCCTGCCTTGCCCGGGGTGCACAAAGAGCAGATATCCTGCCATCCACCCCCGGGCAAACGCCGAGTCAGCAGGTCCTGCACTGCTGCCCTGGGCTCGAGCTGCTCCACTTCCTCCCCTCCCACAGTCCACAGCCCCGGCACAAATGCATTTTGTGCCTGGGAGGCTGTTCTGGCACCTTCCAGAAACAACAGCAGAGAGGAAGAGCGTTTCCACAAAGAGGATCTATTCTGGTGCCACAGGAACCAGGAGCAACGTGGGAGAGGAGGGAACTGTAGGAAACGGCTGAAAACATTAAATGCTTTAAAAGGATTTTTGTTGTTTCTTATCTTAGTGGGGAACCAGGGGCTCAAATGCCTCGGATTGAAACCCCTTTGATTGCTGCACATTTGGAGTTCAGCTGCGAGCTCCCGGAGCAGCGGGTACGGGCACACGTGGCAGCCGGAGACAGGCTGGGCTGTCCCTGAGCCGCCCTCACCCAGCTCCCCCCGGCACCCCCTCCTCACCTGCCCCCTCCCCAAGTGAAGACCAGAGTAAGGAGGTCCATGATTTGGCTTAATTCCACGGAGATGCTTATGACATGGAAAAGCAGGCGGTTTGTGCTCAGGGAACCACCAAGGCAATCGAAGGACTGGGAGTGAGGGCTGCAAGGATTTGGGAGCTCGAGGAACCAATCCAGGCAGAGGAGCCACCAATCCCCACAGCATCCAGAGATCCTGGAGCGAGGGGAGGCTCAGCACTGCAGGGCACTTCCGAGCCTAGGTCTGGTCCCACGGGAATGACCTCTCCCAGACGCAGCGATCCCACCGAGACCCTTCTGCAGAAGCCCCTCTCAGCACGGACATGGTGAGAAGCTGTGGAAAGCCCTGGGGCAGGTCAGCACGCCCAGGGCCCGTCTCCCGGGAGCCACGCTCCCAGCATGGATGGGAATCCAGGAGAGGAAGTTTACGCGGCCGTTTCCTCGGCCGGCCGCGCTCCCTCAGCCTCCTTCCTCCCAGAAGAGGAGCCCAACTCTGCACGGCAGAGCCATTAGCTCAGCCCTTCTCCCGCGGCCACGGGAAGCAAACACGCTGCATTTGTGCGGCGTGACGCCATCCCCGTCCTCCTGGACACCGAGCGTTCCGAGGGACGGAGTCATGGCGAAGGAATGCAGAGCCCCGGTCACCGCCGGGTCCCTCCTCAGAGACGCCGTGTTTGGGGGGCTGTACCCCTGGATGTGCCGGTGGGGAAGGTGTGCTGGCCCCAGCACTGCCAGGGAAGGGCAGAGGGAATCTCTTTTCCACCCGCACAGGAGCGAGCCGAGGGGTCACTTCCTGACCTCCGGCAGCTCCTCTTCCCCAACTGGGACAACAGCAACTCCGGCCTCCCTAGGAGGGGCCTCTCGGACAAGCTTGTGTCAACACTGGGAAGGCAACACCTTCCTGTTGGCAGTTACACACGCTGTTCACAGACCCCCACACGCCCTTCGGCAGCTCTGCCAAAGCCAGGGCTCCCGGGGAGCAGCGGGACGCGGACCTTTACAGGAACAGATGCTCAACCACAAGAAAGGGAACGCTCTCCCTGCTTCACTCTCTGCACTGTGTGCCTGACTCCGGGCTTTTTAACTGCTCTGGGACCTGCCTTTCCAACCCAACCCTTCCAACCGGGGCACTCCCAGCCCAGCCCGGCCGAGCACCAGCTCCAAGCATTCCCAGTTCCCCAGCAGAAGCCCTTTGCTGGCCAGCAAACATCTGCCCATTTCCTGCCCCCGCCTGAAATCCTCTTCACTACTTTTAGTGCAAAATCCCTGTTTCGTAGCCTCAGTTTGCACCACCTCCTGTAAAAACCTGACCTTCCATGTCACCACCTGCCCGACACTGGACGCTGCTGGGTGCCAGAAGTGGCCCAATGAAAACAGCCAGTTCTCAGCAGCACAAGAGCCAAGATAACCCAGAGAAGTGCAAAAGCTGGCGCTGAGGTTTGCTGCTCTGAAGGAGGCTAAAGCTGACGAGGGGAAGGAGGGAGAACATCCACGTACACTGTTTGGAGAGGGATGGGAAGGGAAGGACAGCTGAGCCCAGGGCTGGCTCCTCTCCCCCCGCCCCGCCACCTTCCTCAGGAGCTGACTTTGATGGAGTGGAGCACCTGATCAAAGGAGAGCAGGAATGAAGGAGGAGACCAAAGACAGAGCTCCAGGGAAAGAATAAATGAGCCTTTGCAAAGACCTGGAGGGAGGAGGAGAGGGTGGGCTCCGAGTTGGGCTGTGGAGGCGGGGAGGTGCTGAGCAGCCCGGCTCGGGCAGGCAGGTGTGTCCTCGCTCCGAGCAGGAATGCAAACCTGACAGGCAATGGATCACTCAGGGAAGGCTGGACAGCTTGCTGCCAACCCTCGAGAGGTAACCCGGGGCCTGATGCTTGAGATAAGCCCTTCCTCCTTTGTGGGGATTTCTGCAGGACAAACATCTCCCTCAGCCTCGTGACCGGCTTTGGGGTCAGGCATTGTGAGGGCCCCAGCGTCCCACCCCGAGCAGCCGGGCTGAGAGCTCAGCCTGTCCTGAGTGCAGCCTCGAGGCACTGCAGGGAAACGCTCCGGCTCGGCCGGAATAGAAAGCAATTCTTGAAAGTGCTCTTTGTTTCCCTGAAAAACCCAGGCTGGCATTCAGACTCCTGCTCGGGGTTTCACTCAAAGAAGTTCGGAGCTAAGTGTCAGAATTTAGAGTGAAAGCTGGAAAGTTGGACTATTTCCTTGTGTCAGGGAAAGCACAGGGAAGAACAAAAACACACCCTGCTTAAAAAATTCACGTAGGTTTGCAAAGCCACAAGTCATTAAGCACAGAACAAGCCACCAGTTCTGTGGGGCCCACAAAAACGTGCTGCTCTCCACTGCTGACTCCGCACTGTGCCCAAAACCTTATTCCCAGCCCAGCACTGTCCTGACTGGGAATGTTGGGACAGAGGCCTGTGAAAAAGGCAGTGGATTAAATTATAGTCAGGAAAAAACCCCAAAACCTGTTAATTTCAGCCCACGGTATTTGCAGGAGCAGAGAGATCAAGCCCAGCAAAGAGCCACTTTGTTTCGGTCCCCGAGGAGACCAATTCAAACTGGAGCAAAAGGAAAAGTTAAACTTCTAACAGCCTCTGAACGACCCCAGTCCCTCAGAAAATCAATTCCTGAAGCAACACCTCTATGTGTGTGTTCCTTTTTACTATTATTTTGGTTGAAAGCAGAAAGCTGAGGGTCGACAGCACAAACCACATCGTGGAGCCCTGTTTGTTTTACCCAGCCCGGGCAGGTCGGGATGTGAGGCTTTAAGGTTTTACAGGCTGCCTGGATTTCCTGTTCTGAGGATCCAAGACCTGAATCCCACCAGGCGGAGGACTGGAAGCAGCATTTTATGCACGAAATCACTGTTTCACTTGCTGCTGGAGGGACAAAAAGAGCTGGTGTTCCAGCTTGGGCCAGCACCTCTGCCACTGTCTGTGCATCCCTAAAAGTGATGGACACCCACCCAGAACAGCTCCCACCTGCACTGGGCAAGCTGGAGGGGGAGGCTGGAGGAGGTGCTGAGCAGTTTCTCTGCTGCAGCCAAATGAAGCACGTTCCCAGGCTCTGCAGAGGGCTTAGGGGGATGTCAAGCAGCATCAGCACTGACCTGTGAACAAAGCGCATTCTTGTGGATCTTCTTGTAAATAAGAGCTGGGCAGATGAAACAAATGAGGCTTCCCATGGTCGCACCTGTCAGGCCCAGGACTGTTTCCACTGGGGAAGAAGAGGAAAAGTCAGCAAAGGCCTTTTCCAGGAGTGCCAGAGCAGCACGGGATGGCTGCCAGAGCCCCCGGGCAGGATGGGGTGTGAGTCTGGTCACCCCAGCCAGGAAAACAAATAACAGAGACCAGAGAAAGCAGCCACCCCTTGTTCCCAGCTCCTCACTCACCATTCGGGATCATGATGCCTCCGACCATGGTTCCAAACACAACAGCCAACGTCAGGGCTTTGAACCGGAGCGGGGGCATGTAGCCCCCAGCAGCGAAGGTGCCGTCCTTCTGCTGCGAGGAGAAAGGTGGAGGAGGAGAATTTAGTTCCTGTATCACAGTCCCCAGCCCCTCAGCAATTCCCTCAGCCACCCCAGCAATTCCCTCAGCAACGCTCCCTGCAGCTCCAGCCCATCCCAAGTGTGATCCCCTCAGCTGTGCCCCAGTCCCTGTGCAGGGACTCAGAGAGCAGCTCAAGGCCACGGCAGGAGGAAGGAGGACAGAGGTGCAGCAGGAGGGAGAAGTCACAGGGGAAGGGCTCTGGCTTTGCTAGGGAGAGGTGTTCCCCAAGAGCTCTGGGAGCAGGGCCATTCCCACTGCGCCACGCCACAGGAGCAGCTCCTCCGACTGGGAGGACACCCCAGGGAGATGGCAGGGGAGGATGAGTACTGCTGGGCAGCTGCTGGAGGAATTCCAGAGGCCCTCTGCTTCCCATCCCATCCCATCCCATCCCATCCCATCCCATCCCATCCCATCCCAAGTGGGAGGTGTGGAAGGCAGAGGCCCCAGAGTGCCCTGCAGGCCCGGTGGTTCCCAGCTCTGCTGCTGCACAGATGGGAGAGGAAGGCAAAGTGACACCTTCAGAGCCCAGCCAGCCACGAGCTGAGCCCAGGCGAGATCCAAAGTGTTCCCAAGTGTTTCCAGCGCTTCCTCCTCTGCACCCGCTGGCTCTCACCGACCGTCTGCCCCCATCCTCGGGCCCTCCCAACGTGAGAAAAGAGCCGGGGGCTTCTCACAGGCAGAAGTGGCAGGATTTAGAGCTATAAATTGCTCAAGTTTTATTTCCTGCCTAAGAGGTTTCTATTTATGCGGATACACAAAGGCCTCAGAACATTCCCACAATCTCTTACTGTTATTTGCTGAATCCCATCGGCGCGCTCCGTGCGCACAATGCACAGAGGAGAACACGCCACTGCCACAAGGGACTCACAGTCTCCAGCAGACAGACCAGCTTCAGTCACAAAGGCTGGCTGAGGAGCTGGCCCTGGGAAAGGTGGAACGTGTGGGAGAGGGCTGTATCCCATATCCCACTGCCCGCCCCCGCCCCGGGCCGGCACCGCAGCCTGGGAGGCGCTGGAGGAAGGGGACATCCGAACCCGGAGGGGAAAGGGCTGCTCCAGGGCTGCTGACAAACGTACTGGGGGAGAATAATGGAGCAGGAATGAGCAGGCACACAAGGAAGCAAGAAGAAACGGGGCTGGGCTGGGCTCCCAGGCCGGGAACAGGAGCTTGAGCTCAATGAGCTGGCCAGCAAAAGGACGGCAGCTGGAGCAGCAGGAAATGAGGAGGCTCCGCTGCTTCCAAAAGCACATTTCTCCCTCTTTCTGAGGGGAAGAACCTCCTCAGCTCTGAGCTGTGTAACACGTCTGTGCCAGAGCTGAAATCCCCAGCGGAGCAGGGAGCAGCAGCCACGGGTTTTACACTGGGAACTCCAGCCCTTCAGCCCATGGAATTCCTCTGCAGAGAGGACACAAAACTCCAAGTGCCAGGGATTACCCATTGTGCAGAGCAGGACTTAGAGATGGCCACAGGCCCCTGCTGCACTGCCACCACACCCTGGGCACTGAGGATTTTATAGCAGTTGAGGCTTTGTCCCTCTGGAGCGAGTACCTGCCACATGCCATTATCACCAGAGTCTCACGGAGCCAAGGCAGGTTTGGGGCCCAGCCAGAGGCAAAAAAGAGTCACTAAAACCCTTCAAAAATCGAGTTTCACACCAAGGCAGCCCTGGGATCTTACCTGCTGCTCAAAGAGCAGGGTGTTCAGTGCCTGTCTGCACGGCAGGATCATCATCGGGAATCCCACCGCCACCGACATCATGAACCCCACTCGGATCATCTCCGTCACCACGTTGGAAGGGAAGTTCATCAGCACGTTCCCAGCAATGGCTTCGGTGTAACTCACGTAGCCAAAGAAGCCCACCTGAGGAGGGGAGCGGGGTTGGACTCCAAAGCACTTCACACCTGCTCCTCACAGAGGGGGCAGGACGGTGACCTCCCGCTGGAGCAGCCGAGTGGGAGCGTGAGGTCGCTTCCACAGGCAACCTGCCAGCAGCCCCCCAAAACCTGGGACAGGTTGTTAATCAACAGTGGAAACTGCCCAAAAGCAAGTTTCTCACCAAATCCAGGGATTTTCCTGGAGGACACACTTTGATTGCTGCCAGGCCTGCGGACTGTCCCTCTCCAGTGGAGGGGCTGTCACAGTTCCCTGCAGCAGCCTGGCTCACGGGCCAAGGCTCTCCTCAGGAAATTATTAACCCAGTTGTATTAACTGCTGCCTTATGAGGCATAACTTCCTTCACAACAGGCTGGAAAAAGCTCTCCCAAACTCCGGGCAGCAGCCTCAGCTCCAGGCTGGGCCCAGGTAGAGCTGGGCCTCCGCTCTTCCTCCATCCAAGGAAACGTGCTACTCTGAAAATTTCGACTCTCCCAATGCCCCCTGTGCTCTTGGGTTCATCACCTCCCACCTAACTCTGCTTTCAGCACCACGACTTATCTGTCAGAATAAATACAGATAAGCAGAAACCAGTCCCAGCTGTAGATAAATCCTCATCCCTGTGGCCCCTCCAGATTTCTGGCAAGGGAAGAGAAGGGGAAGTTCCTACCATGATGTAAAAGGTGGTGACCACGTTTAGGGAAGAAGCAAATATGGAGCTCATGATTTTGACAGACGGCTCATCCAAGCTGTCGTAAGTAGGCAAGACCTGACTGTAAAAAGGGTAAAATATTTAAGGAAACCTGCAGAAAACGGGAGAAAACCCCCAGTCCCAGCCCATTCTCTGCCTCAGCCCAGCAGCAACGAATCCCTGACACCTTCCCCCTCTGGAGCATAAACACCCGCTGCTATTCCACAATTTATACTGCTAATGCCAAGAGATTTCAGAACACTCATAACTTTTAAGTGTTGCAAAAATATTCCTGCTCTCCCCACCCCACCACGTGGAGAGAAACGTGTGATGTAAACATTCGGGTTCAGAAAGGGTTGCAAAATGAATGACCGTTTGTTCCCGGGGACGCGGGTGGCTCCAGGCCAGCCCCAGCGCCGGAGATTATTGTTCTTGGAGCTCTCCGTGCTGATAATTAAAGCAACACAGTGTTTACAGAGGAAAAGCGGGAAGAAGGTTGGAGCATCCCACTGTCTGAAGGAAAAGTTAAACAAACAAACCGGAGCGCAGCGCCTGTCCTACTTCAGCTCGCTTTGTAGAAAGCCGGGAGCGCCAGTTCCCCGGGATTTGGGGTATTTACAGCCTTGGAAAGCGTGGGGAATGTCCTTTTTGACATCAGGTGCATATTTTAGCAACTCATTAACCTCTTGTTACTTTAATTCTAGCGGCTACATCCTGGGATCGTGTTACAGGAGGAGCTCTAAGGGGGGAGCGTGCAGGGAGATGGGAAGGGGTATCCCCAGCTCCAGTGGGCACCAAGCCATTCCCAGGAAGTGTCAGGCTGAGGCCAAGCAGAAAGATCCTTAACCCTTAATCCCTGAACGTCAAAGGAGGCTGAGCACGTCGGCTCCGGGACACGCGCCGGGGCTGGAGGTACCGGCAGGGAGCAAGGCCGGCTTCCCTGGGAATCTCCCTTTGGGATTCCTCCCTGGGAGTCAGGAGACCGGCTTCCCTGGGAATCTTCATTTGGGATTCCTCCCTGCCCTCTCCAGAGCCACCTCCATTAGATTAACCAACTACATTCTGGCCTTCAGCCTCCAAGGGAAGGATCCACCCAAACATTCAGGCTCGGGAAGGAAAAAAGAGGGAAACAGGGAGGCTCTGTGGTGCGTGGGATGGTTAAAAAGGTGATTCAGAGGAAAGCAAAATCAAACCTACCCAGCTGAGACTACACAGATAAAATACATATAAAAAGAGGAATAGTGTATATAGAGGGGGGGGAGAGAGAGAAAGAGAATACGTAGATGGAAAGAAATAAAAACTATATATAAATATTGCCTGGGCTGGCAACAGTGTATTTTCCTGATATTTGGAAAAAACACACAGCTTTAGATTGGGTTTGCCACAAAAGTGCTGCCACGGAGCCCATATTTAGGTCCACACACCCAGATCCAGACCAAACCATTTCCCTGCATTTCCAACTCGCAGGAAAACTGTGCTGGGTACTGCGTGGCTTCCATAAGGAAAAAAAATAAAAGGGATTTGTTAACAAGGTAAAGCTGCAAGAGAACACAATTCCCTTCGCCAGTTGTAATGGAGACATTAAACAGCAAGCCTGGAGTGTGCCGGGGTAGGATCTGAGCTGCCAAGAGAGCCAGTAAGTGGGAAATGATGATTTGGATCTTGGAGTGGGTGTAAACACAGCAGTCTGAGCAAATTTTATCTGTCACATTCATTTACTGTTGGCACGAGACCCGTTTGCTGGAACTACGGGGGGGAAGCCCAGCTCTGCCAGGCTTCCAGAGGAGGATGGACCTTCCAGAGGAGGCCAGTCCTTCCCGTGTCCAGGGCTGGATTTACACTGCTTAGAGCTGTCACGGCTCTGGCCAGGCATGTAGTGCTCACACGCTGTCCTGGTGCAGCAGGGAATGCTGCTGGAAACCTGGAACAGCCTGGTCTGCCCTCACCTCCTTCCACGTGCCACTAAAAACAGGGAACTGGAAAGGTGGAAATAGCCTGGTCTGCCCTCACCTCTTTCCACGTGCCACTAAAAACAGGGAACTGGAAAGGTGGAAACAGCCTGGTCTGCCCTCACCTCCTTCCACGTGCCACTAAAAACAAGGAACTGGAAAGGTGGAAACAGCCTGGTCTGCCCTCACCTCCTTNTGCCACTAAAAACAAGGAACTGGAAAGGTGGAAACAGCCTGGTCTGCCCTCACCTCCTTCCACGTGTCAGCGGAAACCCTCATTAAAAACAGGGAACTGGAAAGGTGGAAATAGCCTGGTGTGCTCTCACCTCTTTCCATGTGCCACTAAACCCAGGGAACTGGAAATGCAGGAACCCTCCAAAGCCACTCTTTGGAGTGTTCTCCAGGAAATTTGGGGAAGCAGAGCAGCCCCCAGCATTCACTGCTCAGGGGAGGCCCTGTGGGGGTCACACAGTGGGGTGACACAGCCCCGCTGCCTTTCCTGGTGCTCCAGCATTCCCTTCAAGAAGCAGGGGAATTTCATCCCTCCTGCAGCTGCACCAGAAGCTCCTGAGGAGCTGCGTGGCTCCAATGGTCTCATGTTGCTCCATTACAAGAATTCCCAGGTGAAATGGAATAACAAAAGGGTCTGGGTAACAAAAGGGTCACGACTGAATGAGAGGCTGAACTTCAGTGAGCTGTAAAATACTCTGATGAAAATAAATCACCAAAGCAGATGGTATCTATCCCTTGCAGATCCTCCTGACCCTGTGCCCTCACAGACTCACTGCAGGAACAACTGCCAGGGCTGGGAAGGGCAGGTACTCACGATTGACAGGCAAAAGACATTCCAAAGATGGGGATGCAGCGGAAAATGCCCTCCCAGCGCATGTAGCTCACTCGCTGCAGCCACTGCCTGCTGAAGAGCCCGTGATTGAAGGAGGACACCACAACCTGCAGCCAGGACAGAGAGCAGGGGTGAGGATCCAGCCCCAAACAGCTCCACGGCAGCGGCAATGGCAGGCTGGGAGAAGAGGCAGCAGGAGACAGCTCTGCCGGGAGCAGCCTGAGCTGCCCCCACAGCCCCATCCCAATCCCCAGCTCCCCATCCCACGCACACAGCTCCCGGGGCCACCAAGGATTCCAGGGAGTATTTCAAGGGATCTACGACATTTCCCTCTTGTTTGATGCCATCAGACATCACAGCACACACCAGGGTGGGACAATTTCCACTGACACATTAACTGTGAGAATTATTGCTCAAAGCAACGTCTTTTGCGCTTTTTTAAAATGTGTTTTTTAAAATGTGTTTTTAAATCCAAACGGGAAGCACCACTGGCATTAGAAAATCCTGTTCAGCAGAGAGAGACAAAGGGTCCTAAAACAGGATCCCACCTGCTGCTCCAGGGCCATTTAACAGCAGCAGCTCACCAAGAGAAGGAAAAACTTTATGGAAAGGGGGAGGAGCCGAGGCCAGGGAGCTCCCTTGCCACGGACACAGGAACTGGCAGGAGTTGGGTTGCACAGGAAGCAGAAGGTAAATATGTCTGAATGTCTGTTTATAATATCCTTGGATGGGGTTTCTAATCCCCAGAGATGTTTCAGTGCAGCCAGAATGTTGTGGTTTCTTAAAGGCACAGCTCTGGGGAGGCTCCACACCTCCCTGAGGAGGCAGCTCTGAGGCGTGACCCTGCACGGCCTGCTAGAAAAGCTACATGGAAGGAATTCCCACCCCTTCCTTTTCTTCCAGTCCTAAAATTCGCGTGAGACAGGGCTGGGGCTCCACGAGGGAACCACAGGAGCATCCGGGAGGTGAAACTGGTCATTAAAAAGCAACAGAAAGCAGGAAAATGGGATTCCCGGTGTCCGTACCCACCACGAACATGAACACGGTGTAGAAGATGAGGGCCATGGCACTGAAGGACTGAATGGAGGCCATCATGTTCCTCTGCAGGCTCAGGGGAAGGACAATGCACAGGGAGACAGCGAAGAGCAGGACGATCCGGAAGCTGCCCGACACCTGGAAAAGGCACCTGCATAAAGACCCGGAGCAGGGAGGATACCCAACACACCCGCCCCCACAGCAAACCCTGGCGTGGGTCATCCTTCCAGAGTGAAAAGCAGCCCTAAACAGTGAAATTCTGTGTCTGGAGGTGTTTGAAGATGCTGCAAGCTCGGCGCCCTGTGGGCTCCGTCTGTGCTGAGCTCAGACAGTCACTGGGTGCCACTGTTGCTCTGCAGTGTGTGACAGGTCCGAGCTGGAAGAATTTGGGGGGTGGCCGGGGGGGTTAAATGCTAATCCAGCACAAGCTATTTGGGTATTTTCATGCAATTAAATAAAACCTAAATTTACTTGAGGAGACGAGAGATTGAAAGTGTTGAAAACTCCAATCCAGAAAATTAATCAAAGCCTCGCGCTGGTATTTATTATAGCAGAACACTCTGGAATGCTTGGAAATATTTAATACCTAATTTGGCTGCAGCCTCAACGCATCTTTTTTAACTTCACAGTCCCTTAATCTGAGCTTAGGAGCATCAGGCAGCACAGATAACACTCTACCAAAAATCCCTTTGCTTCCCTGCACGGCCCTCGTGCCGGCTCTGAGGAGCACCTCTTGCCTCTGAGCATCCTGAGCCAGCAGCAGGCTCATCACACGGCTGAGGAGGCAGGAACACAGAGACTTTGGCCACAAAACCGGCCTGGGACAGGACAAAAATCCCTCCCGAACTACAGGGAGGAGAGCTCGGGCAGAGGAACTGCCTGTCACTACCCACTGGGGCAGGAATTAAGGCAGGAAGCAGTATCTTCCCCAGGAATCTGCTCCAGAATTAATAAGGGACCAAGTTTAAAAGAATTCCTTTGATGGAAATGCCTTATTGGAGTCTTACACAGCTGATTGTTTGCCATATGTCTGAGCTTCCCAGACTTCCCAGAGCCGAAGGCTCCGTGCACAAGGATCTCTCCATGAGGGGACCCCACAAAGCCCCCTTGGGACCCCAGGGCAGGAGCTCTGCTGTACCCAGGGAACACAGGGCTCTGTGTAAGGTCTGGGAGCGCTGCAGGAGTGATTTATTCACCTGGAATCCGAGCATCTGGGCAAAGAAGTTGGAGCCCAAATCACCGATGACGACGTAGAAAGCGATGCAAGTGCCCAACATCAGCCCAATCATGCTGCAAACACAAAGAGGGACGGGTCAGGAAGGCCACACGTCCATCCTCGGCCTTGGCAAGGGCAGGACACCCCTTCAGCACTCCACCCCAACGAAACAGCCACCAGAGAACCTCCATCCACACCAAACACTCGGAGACGTGGCTCTGCCCACAACCCATGCACGGGATTAACTCCTGTTGGGAGCCACGGCAAAAAAAACCCGAGGAAAACTAATCTTGGAGATGACAAGAGCTCCTTCAGCTCCTGGAAAAATACAAAAGAATCAGCACGAGGCTCTCAGGAGCCCCACACCCACAGCAGGGCCCTGCCATGAGAGTCTCGACATCCAATGGGCTCTCCAACGTCTCTCCGCACAATGGACCACACTTTAATGAAAAGAGTGTCCATGAACTGCTTCTCCTCCCACTCCTGGACCACTTTCCTTCCCAGTTCCAATTATAGAACATCCCTGTGGCAATTACAGCCTCTGCTTGCACGGACAAGTAACATCTGAGGAATATTCCGTGTATTTTTAGTGCTGTGCAGAAGTTTGCAGTTGGGAAGAGCGAAGGAGCCAGCACCAGCGCCTGCCCTGGGCTCAACACGCCCGGAAAAGAATCCCTGCTGGAACAAGCGAGGCTGTGAGGATTGTGCCATCACCTGAGATCGGCACTGGGGTCATGGGAGGAAGCAGGGTCAGCCCTGAGACGGAGGATTCCCCCTCAAGGCATCTCGCAGGGAAGGGAGCACAGAGGGCAGGACCAGAGCAGATCCCGGGATCCCAGGAAGCAAACACTCCCTCCCACTAACTCAGCAGCAGGGATGTCACCCCTGGAAAGCTGCCACGAGCGACACGCCTGTGATTTCACAGCAGAGCCGGAGACGAGCTCATCCCCACCTTCTGTGCTCCCAGCGCCTGGGAAGCGCTCCTGGCCCCGGGAGCTCCGGAGCGGGCGGGGTGAGGTGACACCTGTGAGCCATGCTCAGGGGATCTCACTCGGGCTCCTGCTGAATTCCAGACGGCAGGAGGGGAAGGAAGGAAGGAAGGAAGGAGAGCACAGCAAGGCTCAGAAAAGTTTTCACCAGAGACACCCAAACTGTTCACACTTTGAATAAGCAGCAGATTTACCTTGTTTCCACCAACATTTTTCCTGCTTTCCCATAGGCATGGAATGCTGGCATAAAAGGGAAAAAAAGAGCGGAAGTTAGTCAAAGAAAGGTCCAGAACAGGGCAAAATGTCAGCTCACAATTAGACACTAACACTGACACAGGGCAGTGCAGCAGGAACCCACCACTGGTATTTTGGGGCTGTTTCCCTCACCCTCCCACTTTCTTTTTCAGCCTTTCCCTTTGGAAACTGAAAACCACATAAGACAGGAACAGGGATGAGGGAAAGCCAGCAAGCAGGTTCTTTTTTTTCTATTTAAAACCAGAAGTGGTGTGAAGCAGCAGCCACACATGGCAGCCATTAAAGGCAATGGGAGAGAAAATATTCCTGTACAAGATTGTGTGTGGCGAAAGTTAAAGTGGTGCAGAATTCCAATCCAAGTCCCCTTTTTATTTTTATCTTCCCCCTCGAACTGGGCCACCCGACATCGCTGGCTGGGAGAGCTGAGCTGGTGCCCAGAACGTTCAATCCCATTCCCAGAATACCCAGTGCTCCCAACCCACACCAAAGGGCTGCTGCCAAGGCTTTGCTTTCCCCCCTCCCATCCTTGGGTTGGAGCGGCAAATGCTCAGTAGTCCTAAAATCACTGGGTTTTCTCTTAAAAAGACAATGCCAAGAAAACTTTACTTCTATTTTTAGCTCTTAGTGGGCAGAACGGGAATGGGGAGCTCTGCTGCCAAACCCAGACCACAGTGCCCAAATCTGAGAGCCGGGTCCAGCAAGAACCCACCACCCTGGAGTCCCCTCTGCCTTCCCTCAAGGCACAGCCCAGCATTCCCAGCACCCGCCAGAAAACAAACTCGAGTCCTTTCTGGAAGCTTCTTCTGCTGTTTTAAATATTAACTTCAACTCTTGATTTCCTTGGACTCTACTCGAGCTAAAAATTCAGGAAACGAGATGTTCTCCCACAGAATGAGCAAAAGGCACGGCAGGGACCCACAGCCCGGAGCAGGGATGTGGGGGAGCACCCGAAATAGCTGCTGGATCAGTGACAGGGCAGTGGGACAGCCGCCACCAGGCACCGTGCCCGGGCACGGGGAGCGGCCGCTCCGCTCCGGCCTCCTTTGGGAATTCACAACCATGAGGGAAAAGGCAACAGCCCTGGGGGGTCAGGCCCACAGACGAAGGGTCTGGGAGAAGAAAGAGGAGCCAGCAAGAGGGAAACATCCCTCCTGGAGATGGGTCAGCAACAGGCTGAGCTCGGGGTGGGGGGAGTGGAGGAATGGTGCTGCCGATCCTTCCAGCGCACGTTCCAGCCTCTGGATACGGACACAGCCACGGGTGACGATGGAACCAGCCCATCTCCCCAGCTGTCTGGAATTGATGTTCAATGAGAACAAGGCTCCAAACACTGGGGGCACGTGTCCCCACCTGGGGACAATGGAAAAACGAGATTCTTTATCTCGTCCAGGAGGTGACGACTGTAAAATAAACGGTACAGTGAAATCCCTGGAATGGGATCTTGGAATGCCCCCAAACCGGGCCGAGCTTGCTGCCTTTTAAAGCCAGTGTGGTTCCTGGGACAGAGCTTCAGCCCCTTGCCCTGCGGGGCTGAGCTGCCCCCCAGGAGCTGCCCAGCACGGCCCTGCACATCCCAAGTGCTGCCTGGGACAGGAGGGATTCACTCATCTCCTGGTTAAAAATCCATCTGGGAGCTGCATCCCTCTTCCCTCCTCACCCACGCATCTCCCCGCAGCCCTTCCCCTTCGCGCAGCGGTGACGAGCCAGCGCCAGCCCCGGCCCGGGACAGCCTTTGTGCCGGAGCCGTGGCTCCCGGTGTTCCTCCGGAAGGCGCTGCCTGCCTGCAGGGAATGTGCACAGCTCTCCTCCGCGGCTCAGCGCTGCCAAAGCCTCCCAGGAGTGCCCGCAGATGTCCCCGGGCCCAGCCTGCGGGGACAAAGGGGGTCTGTGTGGAGCTGCACGACCTCGGAGCATTGGGATGCGGCGTGGGAGCGCTCCCGGCCCATGGCACCTCTCCCAGGGCACCGGGAGCGGGCACGGGCGCTGCTGCCAGCCTCCGCCTGCCAGGAGGAAGCTGGGAAGCGTTACTGGCCCTCTCTGTGTTCCAGCCCCTTGGCTCAGGGGCGTGCAGAGGATCCCTTCTTCCCGGGACACGCTCCAAGGTGGAGGGGACTCTCCGTCCTCCGGGAAGCAGAACACAAAGGCGTCTTGTGAGGGGCAGGGAGCGGCGGCACCAGCAGCTGGGCCGGGCTCTCCGGGGGCTCCCCCTTCCCTCTGGCACCAAAACAGCCTCCCAGACCATGGAGATTCTCCATCTTTTCCGTTTCTAGCAGACGCAAGTCGGCAGAAGCCGGGATGTGCTTCCTGGGAGCAGCGCCTCGGGCACTCTGAGGGAGGAGCGAACCCATCTGTCAGCAGCTGGTGGGAGCCCTCGTGCCAGGGCAGCGCCAGCCAGCTCCCTCCTCCCACAGAAAAGTAAGGGAGAACAAGGAAAAGGAGACTTTCCTGCTGCTTCATATGCCAACAGCAAGGACTGGCACCCAAACACCTCCTCCTGCTCCCCAAGTCTGTCACAACACCGAGACAGGCCACGAGCAGAGGCCGATCCCGGCGCCAGCGCTGAGCTCCGAGGGCGGCCGGGCTCTGCCAAAACCCACCCAGGGATCTTCCAGATGTTTCTGTTTTCTCAGCCCTTTGGAAGCTCGCTCTGCTTCCTCTCCGCTGAGCCATAAAGGAGCTCCCAGCTCGGATCCGGGCAGCCCAGCTCCGTGCCAGGCTGGCAGGACCCGCTGTCCCGGCAGCGCTGGGTGGGGAGCTCGTGCCCAGACCCATAATTAATTCATCCCAGACCCACAATTCATCCCAGATGGCTCCCGGGAGCTGGGGTTTGGATCGTCTCCTCCCCTGCCCCGCGGAGCCAAAACAACTCAGCACCCATTAACTGGGCTGTCAGGAGCAGGATCCAGCCCGGCGCCGCCCCGGGGGAGAGGCCGGGGCAGGAGAACGAGGGAAACCGGGAACTGCAGCAAGAAAACATCGGTTGTTCCAGCAGCACCAGCGAGGAAACGCGAACTGGGAGGCCAAGGTCAGGCTGCAGCTGGAAGAGCGGGAGCGCTGGGATCTCACCGAGGCCGGGGTAGGTCCTGCGCTTGCTGAGGTTGGCCGACTTCACCAGGAACATGCAGGACTGGTGAGTCATCCACGAGCAGAAGATCAGCAGCACGGCTCCCAGGAGGATCCCGCACTGCAACGGAGCACAGCGGGAAGAGACCAGCAGGAGATGGGGTCCAGGCCACCCCCAGAGCCCGGCCGCCCTCCCTCAGCACCCTCAGGTTCCCCCACGTGCTCCGGCCACACTTTTCCCTCTTTCAGGAAGTTCTGTCCCCAGGGAGCTACCAGCTCCATATCACTCGTTCCACAGCACAAGGACACATGGAACACATGCCTGCTTCCCACAGCTCCCAGTCGCGCCAGTCTGAGCACCGAGGAGCGAACTGGGAGCAGCCTGTGGAGCACAACTCCCACCCCGGCTCGCCCCCCAGGGCCCTGACAGCTCCCAGTGCGTCCACAGACAGACCCCGAGGTGCCACCTCTGCTGCAAACTTATTTATCAACCACCATCTGGTACCAAAAGCCCCCCACCCAGCTCCTGCCTCGCTGCCCCCCTTGTTCACAGGGCTGGGAACCGTGGGGCACCAAGCAGGAGACTTGGAACAGGCCGAGATCCCAGCGAGGGGGTGTGGAGGCACACGGAGGGTGTTTGGAAAAGCCTCCGAGGCAACTCACGTTCATCATATGGGTAAATCTGATTTACTTTTTCCCTTCTCCTTACAAGACAGGCAGTTGGAGACCACAGGACAGGGAAAAACCCAGAGTTTGGTGCAGAAGTTTTGAGTTGGACACTTCACGACTAAGAAAACCGCAGTGATTGGAACACGAGATGCCCGGTGTGGGTTTTTAGTGTTTCCTTTGCTGACTTTCCTTCCCAACCAGGGAACCACCCACGAAACTCGGACCAGAAGGGCAGAGGTGGTCACTGCCCGCCTTCCCCCGGAGTGCCCGGGCGTGGAGGAGCTCGCAGGGGCTTCAGGCGGCCAAGGGCACGGACCGACACCCCCGCCCCCGCCCGGGGGCACCGGCAGGACCCCACTCCCCGCTCGGACACAGCGCCCAGCCGGGCGGCCCCTCACCTGTCGGAAGCAGAAGGGCACGGTGAGCACGCTCACCCCCACGATGCTGTTCACCACGTTCATGATCAGGCCCCAGTTGGAACCCGCGGCCGCCGCCGCCGCCATGGCCCGCGGCGGAGGGTCTCCGCGGCGGGGGACCCGGTTTGTGGCCGCGCACTACGGCCCACGGTCGGCTCGGAGCCCCCGGTGCCCCCGGTGCCACTCAGCCGCCCGTGCCCGCCATGGCCCCACCGGGCCCGCCCCGACCCGGCACCGGCCACAGCGGCACTTCCGGCTTCCGCCGCCGCCGCCGGAAGTCACGTGGTCCGCGCGGGGACGCTCCTGCCGCCTCGGAGGCCTGGACTCGCTGGTGCTGGGAGGGCGAACGGGGGGTCCCCACGGTTGGGGACACCCCCCGAGAGCTGAGCGCGGCCGGGGAGGGGCGGAGTGCACGAGCACGCACATCCGCGCGGATCCAGGCGTGGGAAGGCACGAACGCGGCGGTGTGCATGCCTTTGCACGCATCCGCGAGCGTATACACGCGCGACCGCACACTTTGCGGCAGCGCTGGCACCTGAGCGGGGGTCCCCGGCGTGATGGGGGCCCCGAAAAAGCCCCTCGAGGGCAGCCCGTCACCCCCGGCATCCCCTCCCGCGTGCACATCTGGGCACGCATCCAGCTGTGCACACACATCTGCTCCCCATCCCATCCGGAGCCATCCCCAGCTCTGCCGCGGACGTACCCCCCGCATCCCACAGGACAAGGGAAAAAGAAGGGAAGATGTAGGGGGGGAGGCTCTGGAAGGGTCCCCCGAGGCCAGGCGCGATGGCAGCTCGGAGTGGCACACGCCAAGGGCACGTTCCCGTCGGAACGGAACGCGGCGCTCGTATAATTTGCAGCAATTGCGATGGGAAACCACAGGAATTCACCCTACAAAAGGTTTGCAGGGAGGTGAACAGGCGGCCTAATTCCCTCCAGGTGCGGCGCGGGATCGGTAGCTCCGGCTGCGTTTTCCTGGCTCCTGTGGCGGAGCGGTGGCTGGGTCCGTGTGTGCCCTGGGGATGGGATGAGATGAGGGATCCCCTCGGGATGGGATGAGGGATCCCCTCGGGGATGTCACGCAGCTGCTGTGGGGGAGCCGAGCCACGGTCAGGAAAAGGGCTCTGGTGGCTTCTCCATGTCCGAGCGGGAGCCGGGGGCTTGGGAAACGCGCAGAGCTGGCCAGGAGTGCCCGTGACACGGGATGGGGGTACCAGGGGAGCAGCCCCCGCTCCGCCCCTCTCCTGTGCCACAACCCCGGGGCTCGTCCGTGCCCATCCCCAGGGAATGGGGTTTTCTCCAGCTCCTCAGGTACCGTCAGCTGTTGCCAGCTCCAAACATCCCAAACTCTGCCTCCAGCAGGAGCCGGGCTCCGTCTCAGCAGCGCCAGGGCAGTTTCCCATCGCAAACCTGCCGAGAGCAAGGGAGAATTCTCTGGAAAGCCCCAGCCGCTCTGAACGGCCGGGCCCCAGCACGAGGGACCCACAGCCCTGCTCTGTTCGCGGGGGACTCTGGGAGCCGGCAAAGGGCCCTGCTGGGCTTGGGAGCCAGCGGCAGCGTTCCCACCACACCATCCGCTGGGAATCCCAGGTGGCTCAGAGCCCTTCCCAGTCCTGCCCCGTGGCCCAGATTCTTCCCGCTGGATTTGGAGCCACGGAGAACAACCAGCCCTGGAGGACGCCAGAGCCACAAATACTGTAATTAGAAATGGGGGCTCAGGGCTGGCTGATCCCGCAGGGATCGTGGGCTGCTTTGTGGAAGTGCAGCTCGCTCGGGATGTCCGGGGGCTGCTGCTGTGTCCGATGCTGCTCCGCAGGGATGTGCACACGCACTGTGCTGAGCCGGATCCCAGCTCCGTGGGTGATGCTGTCCCAGGAAAACAGCTGGGTCCTTCCCTGCTCCCACCCATCCCACCCTTGTTCGAGAATTCGCCTCAGTGGCAGCTCCGTGCCAGGGGCTCCCATGAACCTCCCACGGCACAGGGATGCTCTTCCCTGGAACCACGAGCTCCCTGGGAGCATCCCTGCCCTCCCTTCTCGGGGCACACAGCGCAGGGTCGAGGGGGAATGGGATTGAATGGGAACCCCCTCTCCAGACCTGGGGCAAGCCCACCCACGCCCCACCCCATATCTCCCCTTCACCCAGGGACTGGCACCCAGCACCCAGGGGCACCCTGCTCCCGACGGCTGGTTCCAGTGACAGATGCCTGGCAGATCCCAGGAACCACCCGGCAGGGATTGAAAAACATAAATTAAAACAAATTGCAGTTTTATATTGCAAATAAGGGCAGTTTGATGGGTTTTATTGCTGAACAACCATTAATGAAGTGCAGTTTCAGGCACCTTAATTGCTCAGGGACCAAAGTTCAGTCCGTATCTCCAGCACGGGCTGGGAGCCGCTGCGTGTCCCGCAAGGGCCTGGCAGGTTGGGAACGGGATCGGGAATGAATTTATGGGCACGACGAGGAGGATGGAGGCAAGGGGCCCAACACATCTGGGGGGTTAAAGCAGCGTGGGACAAACAGCGCAGCCTGTGGTGGGGGGAGGCGAGAGGCCGCGGTGTCCCCGCCACGGTGTCACCCCAATGTCAGCCGCGGGGCCCGACAGTGGGTGCTCACCGCGGTGTGGATTTTGGGATAGCGGTCCCCAAGCGTTTGGGACGCTGGTGCCACCCCAGGGGCTGGGCAGGAGCGATGCAGAGCCAAGGCCGTGGGGGGCCCCGGGAAGCCCCCTCCGCCCCCCAGAGCAAAGCACGCGTGGGTGTGCAAGGCGCAGAGGGGCGTGCAGGTGGACACGGCACCGGGGATACAACCGCGGGGGATCCACGCGCAGCCACGCGCACTCAGGACACGCACCGCGCCCGCCCCACGCGAGCCCCGGCACCGTCACACCCGCGCGTGGACACGCTCCTCACCTGCACGTACCCAAGCCTAGCACAGGCACCGAGCTGTACCGAGCCGTTCCGAGCCACACGGTGCTCTCCCGGAGCTTACCGGGCCGTACGGAGCCTTACCGGAGCTTACCGAGCCGCACGGGACCGATGCGGTGCCCCCGCGCGTGCCCATTCATTCACCCACCCGCGCCGTGGGAACGAGCCGCGCGCGCCGCGGGCGGGAAGCGCAGCCCTGCGGTGGCCCCGCCCCTCCCTGAGCGTATGAATGGGCGCGCCCCGCCCCGCTCCGTATAAGGGCACACGGCGCGTTGGGGGCGGGGCCTAGCCTGGTCTGCCCCGCCCTCCCGCTCCGCCAATCGGAGCGGCGCGCCGGGCCCCCCGCCGGGCTCCGGCCTTTGTTTGTGGAGGGCGCCGGGGCCAATGGGAGCGCGGGACGGGGGGCGCTGGGCCAATGGGAGCGCGGGACGGGGGGCGCTGGGCCAATGGGAGCGCG
>VWPU01014675.1:0-136259 GCA_013398955.1 Callaeas wilsoni | reverse complement strand
ACAGAGGCGATTTTTTTCAGACAACATTGTCTGACTTTAATGTTTAAGAGACACAATTATTTCTAAACATTTTGAATTTAGCCCTCTATTCTTGTTTTACAGAGAGGGTTGGGGAAACTCCAGATAGCATTAAATCTAACCTTTCAACACGGGTACCTAAACTGTGGACTTCACTGCCAGGAAGCTTCAGGGTTTGACCTACAAAGCACAGAGCATCCACCATTTTGCATCATTTTCAGTGATAAATCTGAAGTTTGCTAGTGGCATGTCGGAGCAGTCCTTCTTTGGGTTAACCTTCAGCCACTCCTATTCTTTCCTCACAAAGAATGACCTGCAGAACTGCTCATTTTCCCCACAAAATACTGAAGACCTTCACATTTTTCAATATAAAGCTCTAAACAGCTGTGCACTTTGTAGTCCCTTAAGATAGTTAATATTTTTTAAGAAATGTAAAGTCAACAGCCACTCAGTTCTTGGCTTCAGCAGCACACCTAAATAATTATCAGTGAGTCATTCTCTCCTTCCCAGCCTTGCAGGCTAGCTGGGGCAGGCTTATAGCTCCAACTCCTTCCCACCAGTGTGGTTCTTTCCCTGCAGTCACAGAGATAGTGGGATGCTGCACAGCCCGTGGCACAAGATGGGAGCACGCTGCCTTGCTCCATGCAGCCATCACAGCAGCTCTGCCTGGGTGAAACGCTTCTTGTCTGTGGCCACAATAAATCTATACACACCCATACTGTCACCTAGGATGTTTCTGGCTCCAGAGCAAGCCTATAGTCCTGGCACCTGGCTGGGGGCACAGACAAGTCTCTTGCCTCTGCTCTCTGGAGTAGCCCTACAGCACCTTCACAAGGATGCTGCTACCATCAGGACATCCTCCTCCAGGAGTCCCTGCTGCACATCTTGTTATTCCAGAAAAACACCAACACAGAAACTATCCAAGCAAAACTATAATGCAACAAGCCTGATATTAAATGAGCAGACTCAGCTGCATCCCATTTCTTTCTCTTCACAGAGCTATCACCATTTTCCTGATTGTCTGCCCAAGCCAGCAAGACCCCAGTTCACCCCTGGCAGCACCATTGACGTCTTGCCTGCTCATTACTACAGTTGCTTGTCCCCAGAACACAGATTTGCTTGCTGAAGATGTAATGGCACTTTCTTGCGTTGTTTTTTTGGGGGTGTGGAGGGTGGGCATTTCAGGTTCCTTCCCTGTTTGAGACAAGGTTTCTCCAACCCAGGAACTGCTTGCTATGAGACACACCAACGTACTCAGACACAGCAGGACCAAAGGTCCAGCCAAGGGCAACGGAGAGATACATCACAAAAAAGTCGGTTTTGTACCTCTACTACTTGGTATTCCAGTTTAGACAGGAAAAAGGTCTTCAAGATTAATTAGATAAATGGGTTCTGCCCTTATTTGAATCTTCCAGCTGTGGATACACATATTTAAAGAACACAGGGTCAACCCTAGGTAAACATTCTCGATGAAAAAGCATTAATTAACATCTGCAAGAAACACCATACTTAACTTGTGCTCAGATCTCAAGCTCCACATATCTTAAAAGTGTAGCATAGGATAAACCTTACTGACCAGGGGCTCAGCTCACAGAGCTTACAGAGACCAAGGCACCATCGCTTGGCTTTCAGGGCAGGGTCATATAAACCAGGATACAGCGTTGCCAGAGGGAGAGCTGCCCCGGAGGGAGAGTAGAGACACAAGAGTACCCGGGGACTTCCTCAGACGGACACCGAGCAGCAGAGCCAGCCCTGGGCGAGCGGGATCCTTAGCCGTGGTGTCAGCTCACAGTCCGGCACGATCACCCGGCTCGGAGGGAAGCCGCTTGAGGGATGCTCATCCCGGGGCGGCATCCCTCCCGGGGACAGGGAACCGCCACCCACTCCGGGCTGCCCCATCCCACACCACCACACCTACCCATGTCGCCGGCGCGGTCCCGCCGGAGCGCTCCGGGCTGAAAGTCAGGAAGAAGGCAGGGAAACAGAGGAGGAACCTGCCGGGGGCGGCCGGGCTTTAAGGGCGACGGCGGGGCCCCGCCTGGCCCCGGGTGGTGCGGGGCGGCGCCGCGCAGGTGTCGGGGCGGGGAGCGGGTCGCTATTGCCGGGGAGCCAGCCCGGGGCTCACCTGGCCTTGACCCGCCGCGATCGGCCCGGGCTTCCCGAGCGCAGCGCTCCAGGGAGCCCCAGTGCTCCTTCCTGCCTCCCGCCCCCCTTACGGCTGCTAAACGAGGGCTGTCACCTGCTGCTCGGGGCTTTCTTCGTTCTCCGGCAGTCAGGAAGCACCGAGACAGTGCCATCAGCCGAACCGAGCGCTGTGCAGTGCTGTCAGCTGCACGTTGTCCCTTTGATGTCAACGGCGAGATGGAAAACTTAGTAAGCAACTAAGTGGAATACACGCTGTGCGGAGGGTGGTTCTCTGCCATGTTCCCTCCTCTCAAGCCAAGGAAACAAATTTCCTAGACTGCTGCTGCCACCGGTTTCTAATGATCTCTGACCTGTGGCTCCCATGAATTGATGCTTCTGAGAAGTTGTCCAGAGAAGACGTGGATGCATCCCTGGAAGTGTGCAAGGCCAGGGTGGATGTGGCTTCGAGCAACCTGTTCTAGTGGAAGGTGTCTGTGCCCATAGTAGGGGGGTGGAACTAGAAGAACTTTAAGGTCTCTTCCAATCCAAACCATTCTGGGAGTCTATGTTTCCATGACCCAATTTGCTCAACACTCGGTCAGTCTGCAGCAGATGTTTGTCCTGCATGCCATTTGTGCCACCAAGCCACAGAGAAAGCCAGGAGAATGCACATCAATACAACATGATGTACATTTCATGCAAGCACCTTACTGAGCCATGTACGTGAACTAAATGGATGAGAAGTTTAGCACAAGAACAGCCAGAGTGCGAGGCCAACAAGAAGTGTAGGTAAAGGAAGCTACACATTACTAAGACTTGAATGAACTCAGAATACAGAAACAGTAAAATATTAGCAGATATTGCCAAAAAAGAACTTTCTGAAAGAAGAATAAACTCCTTCTTTGAGGCTTGAAGATACAGTGTTACATTCTAGTTTATGCAACTAATCTAATAGCATTTTCTACAGCATGCACTTAATAATTACCTGGCTGCTGAACAGGTTCATTTTGTCCTGGGTACAAATCAAACAAGCATTGCAATGCATTGCAATTTGGAATATCTACAGTCATCACTTCAGCTGCTAAAGAAGGCTGCACTGATTTGTGATAGAGCTACAGCTGAACCTGGATTTCTTAAATTGTATCTATATGGGGGTAATCTACTCAAAGGAGCTCTAACCTTTTAGCAGTTACTTATACTCTTGACTGTTAAATTTATGAATAAATTCTTAAGATAAAACATGAGTAGGTGGTTATACCCATATTTATAGCAAGTTCTCCCATAAGAAACATAAATCTTGCTGTATAAGCTCCACTGACACAGCTGATGCTAGTCATATATCACTTCTCAGTGGGATATATATATATGGCCACACAGCACAGGCAGTGTTGCATTTCTCTATTATGGTTACTCCATCAAAACAAGCAATCTGTAATGCAGCAAAGAATGCTGAAACCTCTGATGGCTCATTCATCTACAGAAATAATTGAGGTATTACCATCATTTTTTGTTAAACTACGAAATGAAAGATGTAATTTCTTTCCTGAACAGTGGAAAACTTGCCATTGCATGAACAGTGGTGGTGAAAGGTTAGTTCCCAGGCACATCTTATATAGACCCATGCATTCAGTGAAAACAAAGAGTAGGCCCTTGATGTTTCTTCCTAGAAAGCAACACACAAGTGAGACGCAGAAATTAGGAAAAAAACCCTGTTTTCTCAAAAATTTGGGATAAATGAACTAGTTTGATCACCCTGTCTTTCACTCATATTATCTTTCAATTTTTAAGGTCTCTATTAATCCACAAAGAATTCACCCTGAGGAGTACACATTTTAATTTGTCCCACAGAGAGACATAAAAGTACACACAATTTCTTCACAGCTGCTTCTGAGGTAGATTGGCTTCTGCTTTCCTTTAGTAAGCTGATGCCACAGGGTTGATCTCTGTGGGGCTATTTTATGGTTGTACTTGTTGGAGGGACAGAATTTATTCTCAGAGGATTTAAGTTTCCCAGTGAGGCTCACTTTCTAAGAGAACTCAGAGCACAGCAGGGCTGTTAAATACTCAGCAAACAAAAATGCTATCCTGCTTTCTTCTACAGAACTCTGAACTCACACAAGCATATTTTTAGGGTGTAACAGAAAAGTCAGGCAACATAACTTTGAATAATTAAGCATGTTTACCTAAGAAGGGAACTGTCAGAAGCCTTGCTGAAGTCAAGGTAGGCAACATCCACTGCTGTCCCCTCATACACCCAGGCAGTCATGCCATTGAAGACAATCAGGTTGATCAAGCAAAATTTCCCCTTGGTGAATCCATGTTTGCTATTCCTGATAAGATTCTTTCCCTCCACGTGCTCTGAGATGACAACCAGGATGAGCCATTCCATCACCTTTTTGGTGACTGAGGTGAAGCTGTGACTGCCTTGTAGTTTTCTGGGCCCTTCTTCTTGCCCGTTTGCAAGACTGAATTGACATTGACCTTCCTCCAGTTCTTAGGTACCTCTCCTGTTCTCCATGACCTTTCAAAGATGAAGAAGAGTGGCTTAGCAGTAACACCTGCCAGCTCCCTCAGCACTCGTGGGTGCATCTCATTGAGGCTCATGGACTTGTGGGTGTCAAGTTTGCCTACTTGATCTCTAACCCAACTCTCAGTGACCAAGAGAAAGTCTTCCTGTCTCCAGATTTTCTTTCTTGGCTTCTGGGTCTGGGATTCCTGAGGGCTGGCTGGCTTTAGCAGTAGGAACTGAAAGAAGGCATTCAATAACTGCACATTCTCTGTGTCCTTTGTCACCAGGGCACCCACGAAATTCAGCAGTAGGCCCATGTTTTCCCTAGTGTGCCTCTTCCTACTGATGTACTTGAAAAGCACCTTCTTCTTGTCCTTGATTACAAACGGGCCTTAGCCCTTCTTGTCTCATCCCTTCATACTCTGACAATGTTCCCATATTCCTCCCAGTGGCCTGTGCCTTTTTCCACATTCCATAAACTTCCTTCCTTGTTTGAATTTTGCCAGAAGCTCCTTACTCATCCATGCATTTTTCCTCCCCCCTTTCCTCGATTTCTTACTCAAAGGGATGCACCAGTCTTGAGCTTAGAGGAAGTGATGCTTGAACTCCCACCTTCTAAGGCCCCTAGCCCATGGGATTCCTCCAAGTAGGCCCTTGAAAAGGCCAAAATTAGCTCTCCTGAAATCCAAGGCTGTAATTCTACTTACTGTACTGCTTCTTCCACAGAGTATCCTGAACTGGACCAACTCATGGTCACCACAACCAAGGCTCCTCCCAGCCTTCAAATCCCAAACCACTGCTTCTTTCTTAGATAGTTTGAGGTCCAGCAGCACAGGTTTCCTTGATGGCTCTTCCACCACCTGTGTCAAAAAGTTACCGT
Organism: Callaeas wilsoni; assembly: GCA_013398955.1. Taxonomy (NCBI): domain Eukaryota; kingdom Metazoa; phylum Chordata; class Aves; order Passeriformes; family Callaeidae; genus Callaeas; species Callaeas wilsoni. Next base: position 130,728 of record VWPU01014675.1, on the reverse strand, counting down.
CAGTGCTCTGCAGGAACCTCCCATGCTGTGTGTTCCCGGCTGTAATGATCCTTCCACAGGAGGGATCCTTCCACATATTGCTCATATTACTGAGGTGCCAGTAAGGTTGTAGTCAGTAAGATTGTTTCCTCGCATCTTGTAGGAAGGAAGAACATGATCATTTCAGAGGAGCTGGTGCTGTGAGTCCGTAACATGGAATAGCTGATAACAACTATTCATTATTTAAGGACTAACAACCTGATTAAGATCGAAGTATTTTAAAGACAATTAGGGCAAATTACTGTCTGTTCAGATTATGTGTGATTTATAAGCATTAATAGATGTTTTTGACTCTTTTTTTTAGACTGGAAGAATTGTAATAAGGATAAAGAATTTGCAAGGGTGTGCAGCTCATTGTGGGATAGCCAATATTGCATCAGATGCTGTAAAATTATTGAGGTTCTACATTAATTCATTCTAAATAAAGGCTAATGGATCTTGCTCTACAGCCACAACCCATTTGGCTTTCATGATGGTAGTAGCCAAACACTAACACTTGTCACTTCCCAGTAACTATTCCTCCCAAGATCACTCATCCTTTCAAGAAAAGTCTAATCTTGCTTTCCAGATAGGGACAGGGGAAAAAAGTGATTTGTTTGCTCTGAGTTTTCTCATACACTGTGTCATGTTTTGCTAGCAGAACAAATAATAGGTGGGATGGTCTGGAGGAGATGGGGACTGCTGGGAAGGAGGGCACCAGGGGTCTCTGAGAAGGGGTCTGCAGCAGTTCAGCAGCTTTCAAGCAGCAGCAGTACAGCTACCGAGTGCTGTGCACACATAGTGACACAGGTTGGTATTTGAGATGCTCACTCAATTTGCTTGCAAGGATCAACTCTGGCCCCAAAACATATGGACTTGCTTCTTCAGGAGTTTGTTAAACCAGACCAGGGACATGCAGAGAAAGAGGTTTCTACCAGCCCAGCCCAGCAGCATTTCACAAGTAATCGTCTCCAGAAAAAGGAAGAGTTCATGTGCTGTGGCCCAGAAGGGACTTGGTTCTCTGGCACATTTTTATGTACACACACTGAACATGTGGGTGGAGGGTAAAGCAGGGGAGCGGGAACTAGAGCGCGGACTTGTACCTAAATAAAGTAAATAAGTGAACTCTATTTACCTGGAGCTGCCCCAGACTGATGGCAAAAGCCTTTGGCTCATTACCAGTGCCTGTGACAACATGCAAAGTTAACTAATATGGCAGATGTAGACCTAATGACTTAATGGTAAACAATACATTGTGAAGTCACTCCTGCCAAGATGTGGGTTTGTTCCTTTCATTTTTGCCGAAAACATAACTTGAAGTTGATAACTCCGATTGTTTTGTTTCCCCTCCATTTACTCTGATAACAGTGTTTGCTTGGTAGAACCAGATTTACCCCATGTCCACTTCCTCTTTATATCCATCTCCATCATGACAACACCTTTGCTGCTGTTTCCTTCCACGGGTTTTCCCCTTGGGGAATCTGAAGGGAATCTTTTGTGCAAAGCCTGGATTTAATAGGGAACCTTGGTTCTGGAAATGCAGGTCTGTATGGAAACCAGCCTTAGCTGACAGTTTCAAGGAGGCATTCAAAATCTTCACTTTGGACTTACAGATGTAATTATCCCTTCTAGCCCTGAAAGGCCTTTGTGGATCCAGCCCTCAGCCTGAGTCTTTGTACCGCAGTCACAGCCGAACGCAGAGCACACATTGTGTTGCACCTTCGCAACGCATCAGGCATGAGAGGAGGAGAACAGAAACACACACAGTAATCCCAGATTTGATGCTGATTTATGGTCAGATGTTGTGCAACCCATCTATGAGATTCTCTCTGGGAGATTCTCCCTGCCAAGGGAGGGCACTCCCAGCAGATATGTGGGGTAGACAAATAGGAGTGTTAGCATAAATATTAAGGGCAGCTGGCAAAGGAAGTAGGGCAGAACAAAAGAGCTCCTGATTCAAAGCCTTTACATATTCCTTTCTACTACAGATAAACACCTGTTTCTATCCTTGAAGTATGTGATCATATTCAAGAAAAAAAATAACAACAAGGGTATGAGTATCCTTCACCCAAGCTAGGATTCAAGCCTTTCACTTGGTGGTGAAAGCATTTCTTATTCTGAATTATGTACTTCTGCTTTTCTTCATGTTAAATTTGAATTTGTCTGACACAGAGCATCACCCTCTCTCACCTAAGGCAGCGCAAGGATGCTGAATGTTGTTCAAAGCATCTTGACACCATCTAAACATCTCTACAATAGTTTATTTTTCTTTGTACTGCTACATTGCTATTCTTCTGAAACTTCAGATCTCTGTTGTAAGACCTGACATTTTCAAGTGAACTTTTTATCTTCTCGTTGCATTGTGTCTGCTGAAGTTTCAGTTCTAGCAAGTTTTTAGCCAAGTTGTGCTCAGCTTTATTTCTTAAGGACAGCACATGAGAGTGTCAGCAGCACAGCAGCTGCTAGGTAGGGCTGGCTGGATTATTTTGTCAACTTATGCAACCAGCCCTACAACATGAATTATGTTGTTGACTGGACCACGCAAGTACAAGTGTCATCTCTTGACCAATCTGTGTTTTGACTCAAGCAAGTGTTAAAAGACTGGAGTTAAATGGACACAATATCCAGGAACTGACATGAGATTTGTATTTCACTTGCGAAGATACTTAAAAGATTTTTTTAGTGATGCATCCACCACACACACCCAGACACGCACACACCCCCCCACACACCACCCCCAAATAAACCATCTTACAAGACTGGATTTGCTCACATTTTCAAGGGAAAGCATCCTAACATCCCTTGACTGTGTACATTGTTTTTGGAGTGGGTGAGGCAGCACTGATGTACAAAGGATACCTGACTTCAGATAGCATCAATGTCCACAGTGGAAATAACATATTTTGAGTTCAGGTAACAGGACAAGATCATATAATTTTCTAGAGATGCATTTTCCAGTGTGGAAATTCTGCAGCTGGAGACCAAGAGCTGACACTGTCTACCTGTTGAAGCCCTGTTAGAAGTTTATAGATGGACTAATTCCTCCTGAAATGGATTTTCATGTTATTTACACATTCATATTTTCACCACAGCTTCCTTTCTTCACTGCCCAGAGCTGTCTTGTGTATTGCTCAGATTTAAATGAAAACTTTAACAGCAGTATCTGACAGAATTTAATGTGCAATTGAATTTTAACAGATTTATTTCTCTCGCTGCTCTCTCATGAGGTGTCTATAAAGCCAAATTTTGTATTTCATCTTAGAAATCTTGGTCAGTTTTGTTGCTATTGGAAGATCAAAGCATTCAGGGCTCAATTGGATTAATTCACCTGTTCACTGCGGTAGCCCTGAGGACTTCCCTGCCTCTCTATTTCTCTATGGTCTTTTCCAGTAGCACCTCTAACCTTCTCTAGGTAGTCTCCTTATTTTTGTCCAAATTAGCAAAACAACGTGTTATGATTGATCTATGTAGTTACATTCTTACTTTCTTTGTTCTTGACACTCCTGAGCAACTGATTCCCAATAAGCACCACAACACAATCCAATTACTTTGTTCTGCCAGCTTCTGGAACAGGAAGGTCCTCTTACTTTTTCACACTTAGAATGCCCAGGATTTGCTATTACTAAGCAGGAAGTGTAAACAGATTCAACAGGTCAACCCATTTTCCTCTTAGGAGAGTGGGAGATTTTGAAAAGAAAGAAAGAAAACAAAAAAGAAACCCCAAACCACAACAGAAATCCAACCAATGACAGCTTTTTCCTTCTTGCAAAGGCATCTGAGTAAAATGCATTCAATACAAAGGTTACAATATGACAGTACATAAACCACCTAAAATTACATAATACATTTCATAAACTGAAACTGCAGCACATAAATAATCTACTTGTCAGCATAACATGTTGCTGGGTCACTTGCTACTTCCCTCACCACAAAAAGCTTTTCCAAGGAACAGGAAACTGTCTTCCAAGAGGAGCCAGAGAGAGAAGAGAAGCAGCATATTCCCATTGAGCAATGCTGTTATGCAGAATTACAGGGAACATACCTAATAACTGGGAAATACTGTTTTAGGAAATCATTAAGAATTTATATTGCATTCTAAAATATCAAGTCTGCTTAAAATGAGATCATCAGTTAGCACACTGTAAATCTAGTGATCACACACACATGCTACATGAAAACCTTGTAAAGGAAAGATTTCAAATTGCTCAGCCTAGCCAACAGATACACTACATATGCAGGAAATATTTTCTGTAACAGAAGCAGTCCCTTCATGATGCAAAAGCAGAGCAATCTTTCCCTACAATCTATACTGAAAAGCCAAAAATAAAAAACAACAGGGGAAGGGCATGCAAGCAGAATTAATTGCTCTATTTTTTGTTTGTTTGGAAACTGATGCAGAACAGATTAGCCTGAAATGTAGTGCTTTCTTCCATAAACAAGCAATTATATTTGGTCAAAAGCAAAGCTGTTTAAAATACTCCTAGCTAGTTATAAGTAAAAGCTCAGAAAAAAGTAGCTTAAAATGGATGGGTTTGTTATTATGGAAAGGCCTTAAGACCCTTGAACATTTTCGTAATAGGCTGTAAAACCATCTTCCAGAGAACAAATGTAGCATCAGCTTCTGAAATTGCTTGAACTGGAATGGCTGAGAACTGATACTTCGTGTATCAGAAGTTAATCCCAGCTTATCCATCCAAAACTGCCGAAGCTTCAGACGAAGCTAGTACTAGAATAGGACCCACATTTATCTGTTTCAATACTGGAGTTAAAAACTTTTAGGTTACATATTTAAGCTTGTATATTGTTACTAGAAACTAGTGCTTTATTAATAGCAGTTTCTAGGACATTTAAAAATTATTTTTAACTAATATAATATTGATCAGAAGTGCTTTCTTTACCAATTCCTGCTACTGCTGCAGCAATACCCCTCTTTTGCTTACAGTAAAAAATCAAATATGTCCAAGCAGAAATGGTTTATCTGCATTCTCTCCATAAGAAACAGAAATGTCTTTTTCATTATAGAATACATATCAAATTGTTTTGTACTTCGTGATATTCTTTCTGATAAAATCACATTGCTTGTCTATTACTACCTCTCTATTACTTATTGGTATGTCCCAAAAAGAAATATCCACAGATACATTAAGCTTCATATTGAAAAAGATAGATTTTATTCTGGTTTTGGGAACATTCTTAAAAGGGGATGAGAAAACATGGTTAAAGAACATCTTGCTCCCATATCCATTCACTTACAGTTCTTGAAGACAAGGAGCAGTTCCTGCATCCTACTAAAATGTCTTCCTATTTTTTCTGTTATCAGATAACATGAACTTCTAGCAATGCCTCTCAGCCATAGTTGGTTTTGTTAATATTCACACTGAACTTTTCCTTTATGGTTCACTTGGTAACAGCTGATGCTGGGTATCTGCCTGGGGCTTGAAATACTCCATCCAATAACCCTTGATGAGTTCCTCTGAAGGCCAACAAACCTTTCCAGAAAAAAGGTGTTCAATTGCACTCAGCTGAGACCACAAATGTTTTTCACAGGGCAAATATTGCCTACTACAGAAAAAAGTATCTTCAGAAAACTTGTGCAGACATAAATGCTGTCCCACCAAGGATCCTCACTAACACCCCTCACTTGCTGTGTGGGGTTATTAACAAGCAGGCAGACAGATCTCTGGTGTAAGATGCCCATGTTCAGAATGGATTGAGGTGAGATTTAGAACACCATTGTAGTACAAGTGCAAAGTTCAAAATATTTGTGTCTAGCTCACCTTAAACATGATGAGCTGAACCATGACATATCAAGAAGATGTTCTGTCTGGTGCTGACTGTGACTATTGTCTGAACATCAGTGCTGCTGACACGTGCTTTGAAAGAGCAGCTGAACACAGCAAAGGACTTCGGCTAAACAGCTTATCCACAGGGAAGAAAACTACCCTTTTTTCCCCCCTGGAACAATGCCACTGGATCTGAAAAGAATGAAATATGGCCAAAAAGGAGCGTTCAGAGGCTGGACCTTGCAGATGGACTGGCGAGGAGAAAGACCAGTGGACTTTATCTAAAGGAAGCAATGATACAGACAGAACCAAAAATATTTCACTGGCCAAGCAGCTGAAAGTGAGCTGACCCAAAAGTCAGGTGGAAAGGTCAGTCCAGGCAGAGGGGACACAATGCACCTGACTGATCTTTTCCCTTCTCATGACTAAACATGTATTTTTCACTCCTGCTGTTATGCAATGCAGCTGTACAGTATGAAACCATTGCTACATCCTCCTAACAGGTGCTGCCACATTTTGTATCGGGGTGAAGCCAGCATCATATTAATTGTGTTTTAAATTATTCGGTATAGAGAGGTGCCATTTAACTTTCACTGTAGTACCTCACTATTTAGGTAGGTTTTTTTTAACAGCAGTTTGACATATCTGGTAACCAGGACAGACAGAAGGAACAGAGATGATAAAATAGAGCCGATCTTTTATGTAGTGGTTCAGTTCTCCTAGCAAAGAGGTTTTAAAGAATTAAGGTTTCAGTAAGGGAGAAGCCAGGCCTAAGGCAGGGTCAGGAAGCTGGATGATCCCTCTTATGATCCCTGTGGGTCTCTTCCAACTCAGAATATTCCGTGATAGTAAGATGCTAATATTGCAATAAATAATTAAATATATATCAGTTACTCTTAAATATAGAACCTGAAAAATGGTTCTGATGACAACTGTACATATAAATTGAATGCAATACATAAAAAAGGGAAAGAACAGTTTAGTGCGGGTTTTGAGCAGGAATTTGTCAACTTCAATGGCAATATAACACATCCTGCTAGGAAAGAAGGGAGATCTGTTCATGTCTTAATTTACATATAGTGATATAATTAGCCTAGGACAGAGTCAAGCTCATACATATTAGTCTTAATTGAAAGGAATAAAAAATAATTGAAATATACAAAATAAATGGATTAAGCAAGTGGTGTTGAAAGAGGTTGAATTGAAACGCTTTCTATCAAATATTTAACTGTTTGACAAATAACTTCAATGTAATATCATGTGTACGTGACTTGCGATTTGGTAGAAGGGGAAAAAAGCCAAAATGAAAGACTTACAAGCTCCAGGAGGACCACACCTCAATAAACAGCTTTTACAATTAAAGAAGACAACAAGGTATACTGCAAATTTTGTCACATGATGATTAATTTAAATGAACTCAGTTTGCAGTACAACTCCAGTCAGATATCTGAAACTTAAGCCAGAACAAAAACAGCTACAGGAACTTGCAGCCATTCCCAGGACATCATTAAATGGCTATATGAAGTTTGAACAGTTTAAAAGTGACAAATCGGGACACAAGATACATCATGGGTGAAATTCAGTTGAGGAACTCCAGCTTCTAACAACTTCAACCCAGGACCTCGTTACTTCTGACAGGATTAGGCAAAATCCGACTTTCATGCTGCATGGAACAAATGACATATCTGTCTTGTAGAAGCTGATAAGTACCACCCAAAACTGAAATAAAGTTTCTTGTTGCTACCTGAAAAGTGGAGGCAGAGAAAAGGAACAATACTGAAGTTCCAGATCATTCATGCAAGACACTGTTCTCTCAAAGAAGCACCCCAGGAATTACTTCATTTATAAATTTCAAATCACTTCAAACACTTGAACTATTAGGATGTATTTGCCTGGAAACTCCTTCACTAATGCAGTGATACTTGGGGTACAAGTTTCTGCTGTAATTAGTGCTTGTGATACAAGTTACTGCTGTAATTAACACCTGGCTGAAATCTGGCTGTTGAATACAAGTCTTGTGGTAAGTACCAATGTGCTGTCCTGAGTTAAAATCCAGTCAACAAGAAGACCACTTCCTAAAATTACCATGTTACAGACTGCATTCCTCTGTTTTTCCAGAATATTGCTATAAAATAGCCATGAAACAGAACAGGTTAACAGTAACTAACATTAGCTTGTAACAGCAAATGATTTCAGGATTTTAAGTTTTGGTTTCAGCACTTAGACCTAAAAGAGACCATTAGCTCCGAACCACAGGTTAACTATATCTGAAATAAAATTAAACAACACTGCACCAAGACCTTTGGAATTCAGAACCACTGATAGTGCTTAATGTAGTTGTTGATAGGGATTAATAATCTGATTTGAATTTCTAATCTGAATTTGCCTTGCTTCAGTATCCAATCTCTGTTATGTCTTCCTTATACCAAACTAAAAAAGCCATGTAGATTTCTCTATTCACTTAGAAAAAACTGGGTTTGGGTTGTACACTCCTCAAATTTCTACTTGGTAAGTTTAAACGCTGCCCCCAGATCTCCTACCACATATTCCTTGAGCATGGATTTTTGTGGCTCTTATATAAATTCTTCAGTACAACATTTTAAAACCTCAGCCCCAGTGTCCACCCAGTAATGGAGTGGTTTTACAGTAATTTCACAGGTTCTGTAGGACAGAACTTGCTGCAGCAGTTCTCTTTGCTACAGAACTACATTAGGAGTTTGTTTATGGGAAGCTCCATGTTCAGAAGGTTCCTTAAATCCATTTCACTGGTGCTATTTACTGAGACATAATGTGCATATTTAATTTCTTTTCCTGTTCCTAGAAGCATTACTTTGTAGGTGATAACACTAGCAATAGGCACTAGCATACTATGTTTAAAGGTGCAATTAAAACAGGAGAGACTGACCTTTGTTTTCATGCAATTTAAATAAGCAGGGTTTTTTCACATTTGTTTCTGGAATACCAGTGGCAATGCTGAACAGTACCACTATGACACCAGTATGTTTGGGAAGTCTTGTAGAAAGACACCATCAATGGTCTCTGAAAGCATTTGCCAGGCTGCACTTCAGCATTTGGACACAGCTCTGTTATAAAGCCCCATCCACATCACACTGCTCCAGGGACCTGAAACAGAGGTATTAAGAATGGTTTGAATGAAATACGAGTGAGAATTATTTATGCAAAAGCATGAGCAGCAGCAGTTTGAAGGAACAGCATGAATTGATAACTGAGAACATGACGAACAGCAATTAAACTGGTAAATGCTGAGGAATGTGCTGGTTACATAAAGATCAGGAGGCCTGAGCTCTTATAAGGCCATGGCAGGATGACCCGAGGTCTGAAAGCAGAAGGATGGCAGCAGGGTTCCAGCACAGTGAGTGCTCGCTCCTTGTTACCCCAGCCCGGAAAAAGGCCATAAAGTTACTGAAATAAGGAAACACACACAGGTACCAACCCTCCCTAGGATTTATGGGTGATAAGGTAAGCAAGATTGTGATGGAACATCACATTGTACTAGCTGAAGGATACAAATACCTGGGTAGCTCTGGTATTTGTATCTGGTATTTAACCCTGGCAGGCAGCTCAGGCCTACACAGGCACGTGTTCATCTCCCTCCCACTGGGATAAGGAATAGAATTGGAAGGGCAAAGTGCAATAAATTGTGGGGTTGAGATAAACATAATGTAGCAAATAAAACGAAAAAAACCCAAATCACCACCACGCCCCCCTTCAAACAAACAAACAAAAAGCAAAAAAAAGGCAAGCAAAGATAAAAAAGCCCGAAATCAAGCAAAGTGTTGCCAAAAGCCTAATTGCTCATCTGTGACACGTGCCCAGCCAGTCCCCAAGCAACTGCTGCTCTGGCCAACCTCCCTCCCCTCCAGGTTAATTCCTGAGCTCAAGATCAGATGGTGTGGGATGTCCCTATGGTCGTTTGGGATCAGCTGTCCAGGCTGTGTCCCTGCCTCCCCACTCCTTGTGCACCCCCAGGCTGCTCCCTGCTGGGGAGGGAGGCAGAAGAGGCCTTGACTCTGTGCAAGCACTGCTCAGCAACAGCTGAAACATCCCTGAGTTATCAACACTGTGTCTGGCACAAATCAAAACTAGCCCCATACCAGCTACTGTGAAGATAATAAACTCCATGGCAGCCCAAACCAGCACAATGAACAAGTTTTCCACTGCCAAGGAAGAACTCCAGAGACGTGGCACTTACTCAAGGGTCACAACTCCTTTTCTCCCATGGGGACCTCCAGCCTTCCTGGAGTGGCTGCTTTGACGTGGGCTTCTTGGTGCTTGTGAGCGCACAGGTGTGAAAATACAGCTGGGTGAAATCTAGCAGATTCAACATGAGTGACTCAAATTGGTTGTGTTTAAAATAAATACCAACTTCCTTTTCCTTCTGGGCTTGAGTTGAATTTTGTCACATTCATTTCTTCTATAAGCATTTTTTACTACTGGCTGTGAGTCATTTTCCTCTGCACATGTGCAAGGCAAGTCAATCCTCCAGTTCTGAGCACACATTTTAACAACACAGCTCTTCACCAACACATTGCTGCCTCATGCTTTACCAGCTGGTGCATTCCTTCATTCCTCTTTCAGTTCATACGTTTTGGAATTATCAGTATCTCCAAACAATAACAAACAATTTTAGCATAGGATGTCACCTCCCTTATTTTATCTTTCTCAACTAAGTAAGTAAAAAAAAAATCACAGTCACATAATTTGTCCAGGTGCATTCAAATTTTTTTTTTTCAGGGCTTTATTGTGTATTACATATTTTTATAGTCTCCTAGCACACTGTGATGAGCAAATATTCAGCTGTTTCAAATTATGGATGCAGAGTAAGGATCTAACACTGCTGGCAATGAGAGAAAAAAGCTTTAAGTAATCCGAAAAAAACCAAACCTTCAACAGGCTGCTGTTGATGAAGAGAGATTTTCTTTTCTGTCACAGGCCTTTTAAAAGTCTAAGTAGTTATGTTGACAATTCTTCCATCTCATTACACCAATTATCAAAGGCATCGGTCCCCTTAGTGCCTTGTTATTGATTATTATGGGTAACATGACTACTAAAGCTTCCCTAAATGAAACACAGCTCTGGGCTTGTCCCTCCCCAGGCAACGTTCACGGGGTTCTGAGAGTTATGGAATGAAAAATTAATTGAACAGTTTTGCTGAACTAAGGTCCTTTTCTTACAGTTACCTGTACATCCTTGGGAACTTCTTATCTCTTCCTTTTACAGTCAATGCCACTGAAAATAACCCTAGGTTACTTACTAGCTCTGTCAGAAGTTTCACTTCCATCTTGGTGCTAATAATGTTGACTGGAGTAAAATAATGCAGTCAGTTTCTTTTCAGATTTCTTCCAGGCTTCAGAATTCTTTGGGGTTTTTTTTTTCAAACATTAAATGCTAACTCAAATTTACTTATTCAGTGGCTACTAGCATTTTCTTGTATTTAGTTTGATAACTGTTCTAGATTCATAGATATCGGCTTTCCCTCATACACTTAGAAAAAAACTCTGATGTGTTACTTCAATTAATTTGAAAATTATATTTGTGTAAAGCTGCTTAAAACTTATACCAATTCTTAATATATTAAATTGAAACAACACTAATTTAAAAGAATATTTTGGGAGATGAGTGTGTTTTGAAGACCTCACCTGCAGTTCTGCCAATTATGTTCACAATTTTCATGTTCCCCATCTTAATTTGTCACATCAAACTTCCACATTTTTGGGAGTCAGATATCACAGTGACAAACATAAACAGATTATACAGCACTAGCTACAGAAACTACTATCCCAAGAAGCTACACTTGCTGTTCAGGTATCTGGTGTCAATGAATCTTACAGGACAGAGAGAGATATTTTAAAAAAAAAAAAAAAAAAAAATTCTAAGGATTCACAGTGAAAGGTTATTTACCTAAATCCCTTCAGCCTCCTCTTTTCGTCCTTCCAGCTAATCTTTCATAGCACAATCCAAACAGCAAAACGGAATCATGCAGCTAGAAAAACTCTCAGTGCTATTTTCATCATTTACAAGATGTAGCAGTTAAACAAGTGGTAGCATTTTACTAGTAGCATTTTAGTATTTTACTAACAGTACAAATACTATTATAGTACTAGTAGTATTTGTAGTATTTTACTAATATCAATCACACCTTGCTTTTCAGGAAAAAAAGAGTTGCAAGTTTCGCATAGAGAGAAGAAATGATAAAACTCCTCCTTAAGCAGAAAATGCCAGAACAAACCCCCTTGATATCTACTACAGTTAACTTGAAAGGGATATACTGCCTAGTCACTAGATATAATTTAAATTCATTATTTGTGTCTAGACCAAATGCTATTGAGAGTCTAAATGGCTTTTAAATAAATTCCTATATATTCACTATAATACTTTTTAAAAAACCACTATCAAAAAAGATGTTAAAATGGTCACTTCCACAAATATCATAAAAACAATTGAATTTTGTCATTATCTGCCAAAGCTTTCAGTTTTTTCTTCCCCCAAGAAGCTCCAGGACTCCTAGTCTGAGCACAATTAAATACAGAATTTTTCAGTTCATGAAAAACCACAGAGAAGCGGTCTTCATAAACTTTAGCAGCTAACTTTCACGACAGACAGTGACTCAGATGTCTCCTATGTATTGAAGTCTTCTCATAAAGAAATCAAAGATAAAAGAAACTGGGTATAAGAAAAAACCTTGCCTGACTTACTAGACTAGGTATTTTCATTAAGAGCCAGGTCCATCCACATGGACTGTTTTATTAGAAATAATTCTATTTACTTAACTATTTAAAACAGTATTTTCGTTTTTGTTAGGTTTAATTTTTTTGTTAGGTTTAATTTACTGCTTACCATGTCCATCCGCAGATCCAACTGCAGACCCCCATGACCTATTATGAGTTGTTGTTGTGCATGTAACTGTGGCAACAGTAAAACAGAACACGCTCAGCACCTTGAAAAAAAGATTTTTGAAGCGGACGAATCGGAAAGGTCCAGTTGCACTTGTCCCTGCACCTCCTCATCTTTCCTGTCCTTGAGCCCAACCTGCCCCCTCATTCCTGTGGCTTGGCTGCCGGCTCCCTGCAGTGCACGACAGACGGGGTCAGCGCAGAGCGACGCAGTGAGAGGAGGGGTCTCTGCCTTAGCCGGTGTCTGTTCGCAGTGAGAGGAGGGGTCTCTGCTTTAGCCGGTGTCTGTTCCTAGGTCCTCAGATGCACACACCCTCTCTTCCCCTCCAGGGTCCCGAGCAGTGCTTGGTAGCCAAACGCCAGCCCTGGCAGAGTGCTAAGCTATGCTTCTGCCATAGCCAGGGCATCCTTTTTTTTCAAGTATTTGATCATTTCAAGACTCTGCACTTGTTCTGTGGTGAAGTCCCCTACTGTCAGAGGTGACAATCTCTCCCATATTCTCCCATATGCCTTGCTACCCATGACCATACTGCCTTGGGACATAGCTCTGTGTGATACTCTTCGATTAATCTTAGGAAAAGCTGGAAAAATACACTTGAAACATGCCAGTAGGAATATTTTAGTTATCAAAGGGTATTCAAGATACTGAAGAGTTATTGTAAAAAGGGAGGAAACATCTATCCCACAGGGAAAGAAGGGGAAGGTGCCATTCTTTGTTTCATCCACCAATTGGTTCTTGGAGGAGAAAAGGGAAAATGTGTAATTGTTCATTGTCTTCATGAGATGGTTCCCAAAGTGCAGGGAAGGCAACAATGCAGGGCCCAAATACCAGATTAGGTTCAAGGCCGGCGCTTTATCATAGTTCTCCCAGGCAAAACACAACAAAACGATACACTGCAAATCTGGACTTTAACAAGCTCTCAAATTTGATGTACAGACAAAAAAAAAAAAATAGGGAGCATGGCAGTGATTAGATAAACTAATGCTGTGAACAAGTAAATCAACATTGTGACCAACAACAGCTGAACAGATAACAGTTATCAGTTCCTTCTGTAACACGCTGTAGTCAAATCTGTTATCTCAAACCCTTCAAGCCTGACACTGGGTGCCAAAACAGGACTGTTGTGATTCAACTTCACTCAGCTGCTCGCTCACTCCTCTGCAGCAGGATAGGGGACTGAATCAGAAGGATAAAAGTGAGAACATTTGTGGGTCCAGATAAACACAGTTTAATATGTAAAAAAACCAAAACAAAACCAAGAAAAAGAAATTATGCAAAAACCCTCAATTGCTTGCCAGCAGCCAACCAATGCCCAGCCAGTCCTTAGGCAAGTGCTGCTCTGGCAAACGTTTCTGCAGTTTTTATTGCTGCACATGACACCACACAGTACAGGATGTCCCTTTCATCAGTTGGGGTCAGCTGTTCTGGCTGTGTCCCCTCCTCCCAGCTCCTTGTGCAGCCCCAGCCTGGTCACTGGTGGGGTGAGAGGCAGAAAAGGCCTTGGCTCTGTGCAAGCACTGCTCAGCAACAGCTGAAACATCCCTGAGTTATCAACACTGTTTGCAGCACAAATCCAAAACACGGCCCCATATCAGCTACTGTGAAGAAAATAAAGTCTAATACAAAACCTGCAGAGAGCCCTAGTCTTTACAAATAAATTAACCCACACTGAATACTTAATTTACATGTTACAGAAGTTAACAACAGAGAAGGGAAGCTGGCACAGAAGTAATTATTCAGGAGGGAAACATCTGTATTTATTATTTTAGTATATATAAAGCCAAAGGAGTACAGGGTGTGTACCCTCATATTAATGCATCACATGAGATTAAGTCTATAGACACTTCTTTATAGAGTTGAACATGTGTTAATCATTAATGATTTAACCCTGTGTAAAGCTACAGCAATGTTTTGTCAACAACAGTTTGCTGGTTTTCATAGGCCAAAATGGCTGCACACATATTTAGATGTGTGTATGTGTATATATACACACACTGACACACACACAGAGAAACATATTCAATTCTGAATACATACTGCTTTTATAGGTTAGTTATCAGATATGTCTTCATCCAATTGAGGTCTCAGTGCAAAAGGGAAACTGTTAGTTCTGTTCCCAAGGCAAAGAGGAAAAAGTCAGAAAATATGAGAGAATTAAAAGAAGCCGTTGTGATGTACACAATATCTATTAATACATGGATACAGAAGTCTTCCCAAGTGGCAAAACAGCTTTACAGGATATATTCTCCCAATAATGAAATACCTTTTGAGATAGGTGTTCCTACACCCATTTCCACAGATGAACAAAAGTGTGAAGCATTTAGGGCAGAGGAGAAGAAAAGGGTCTGCCTCTTACAGCATTACGAGTTCACTGTCTAGAAGTGTATGATTTTTCTCCTCTTAAAGGAAAAGAATTTTAAACAACCAGAAATTTCATTTCAGAAACATAATTAGAAAAAGCAGAGTATATCCAGCATTTCACTGCCAGGATGAGCTATTTTAAAAAAGCTTTTGACGAGTAACGGCAACGTATGTGTTTCATGCTATGCTACAGAAAATTGACAGTAAACCTTATGTCATAAGGAAAAGATGTTTTCTACTGTCATGTGACGAAACGTTTTGAAGACTTCCTAATATTAAATGTTCTGGTGAATAACAACCTGTAGTTACAGTAACATAGTACTTGAGTCATATGTGAGGACTTGAAACTGATGTCTTAACTAGTAATGCAAATCCCTTTACTGACAAGGAATATGAAATAAGCCATACAAGTGTCTGCATCTCATCTCACACGCAGGATGCAAAAAGCCATTTTTTTAAAATCAAGCTTTCATTTTTACCAAATGTCAAGGATAAATCTAGAACAAAAAAACACAGCACACAGTGAGAAAAGTGACTACCTTTTTCCTTTTAATATAGATGTAGTACAGAATGTTTAATTACAGCAGGACAGTGCTTCCAGTTAAATAAAATTAAAAACCTTTCGTTTTCCCCAAATATAAAATTACTAAATTAATGTCTTAAAAGAATAAGAATATGGAAAAAGCTTTAAATTATACCACCATTTACCACAGTAACCATGATTACCAATTACATACTCCATTGCTTTGGCAAAAAAGGTTTTTCTTTTAATAACTGCATATAAACCTAACATAGCAAAGACTGTATACATCTTTATATTGCACTTATTTATATACAGGGATAAATGAACTGTAAAGTCTGCATATACTTGGAATGAGAAAATTTTCAAAATAAACTGAAAGCAGAATGGTAAGAGCTGGTATGAATATTAAAAAAATGCTTAGAAATGTAATACATTTATGTACAGACTGTACGGACTGTATTAACAAACAATATGTACATAACAATTTACTACTATTGATATTTTAGTATAACTCAGTGTTCATTAATACAGACCTTTGGTTGTATTTAGTTGTTTAGTAAGATCTAAACTCGCATACCTCCAAAATGCAACAAGGTATAAAATAAAGCACAACAATTTGCCAAATGTTACAAAAACTACTATTGTCAGTTCCATTAAACCCCAAAAACTAGTGTCTCTGTCTAGCCCCAAAATAGTTCCTGTATTTGGAATCTCTATGTGCCATACACAAAAAGAACACTTGAATGTTACATGTCTGCAAAATTACATCCCACAACACTTTTTTTTGTAATGTGCAATTCATTTTAATAATACTTTCTAGCGAAAAACAGAAGCTAACTTCAACTTTAGAATTTTCCAACACGCACTTCTGCAATGACATTGTGAACACTTTTAAATTTTACCAGCAAGATTAAAAAATATATATGTGCACCTCCCTTACTCTAAAAGACTATTACCAGTAACTGCTATCTGCTAAGTGTGCTCAGACATTCGTATGAACTACGCGGTTTGCACGTGCCCCACATTTAGCTTCAAGGTCATCCTGAGTTTGCACACAATGAAGCAAATCCACAAACTTTAAAAGAAACAAACATACTTCCCTTTACAAAACAATCATGCAACTGAAGAAGAACTGGGCATCCCATGAACTGTTGTGCTTGTCGGAGTTCCGCTTATGGCGTTGAAAATGTGTAGCGAGTTGGGCAGGACACTGGCCTTTTCTTCCACAGGTGTAATCTTAAAATGAAAGACACGTATTTACCAAAATGTTTCAAAATGGCACAAGTGTGTCTAAAACAGATAAGCAATCTAATGATGTGCTGCTTATCGACTCAACCTCCCAGCACTTTTTCAACTGCACAAAACTTTTTGATGATGGTTACCCTTTTCAGCCATCTTTTCCTAGATTAAGGAGAAACTCCTTCTCCAATATCAGTTCTCCTAATTTAGATGTTACAATGTCCTCTGTAGAGGATGCTCGGACAGTTTCTCTCATTCCACCTGTTAACTTTCAAAAGGAGTTTCATAGTGACAACAAACTCACTTTTTGCCTGATTTGGTTTTCCTTTTTTGACTTACAGGTATGATTTGAGCATTTTTTACAAAAAGCTATCAAATCAACTGAAAAGATTTCATTCTTAACAGCTATAAACAAATTTATGCTAAAATCAGAAATACCATAAGAAAAGGAATTATATAATGATTAGACAAACTAAGAGAACATAAGTAGAGAAAACCAATTACCATCCCATCTGATCATATTGGCAAGCAGCAGAGGAGGAAAAAAAAAAATATGTTAAGATTCTTTTATGCATTTTTGTAACAAATTTTTTGCTGTTGTTAAGACCTCGCACTGTTACATTACAGCTAATAGTTTATTCAGTGATGCAAAGCTCTTTTTCGCAAAACAGCAATAGGCAGACACATAAAGGTGACTGTTTTAAAGATTTCAGTGAAGAGCTTCATGTTTCTAAGCCTTCAGGGGAGTTATCAGTCTAATTGAAAAAACAAACAACCAACCAAAGCAAAACCACCAACAACACTGCATGTTTTAATTACCTACAACTAATTACATTTGTATAAAAAGAACATAGTGGTAGGCTAATGGTATATATTACTGCAGTCAGTGCTGTACTTTCATATTCTGTTCACAGTATCTTATGGATATCAGTTGTTTGTCTAAATGTAAACCAAGAGAAGAAGGGGCAATGTGATTTACTCTGGATGTTTCAGGATATGGTTTTTCTTATCGCCAGTCTTTGGAAACTCACACACTTCAGCATTTTTAAACTAAATCTTGCACTGAGATCAAAGTATTTTTTCTTGTGTACAAATTTTCATTATATTCTTTTATTTCTCCTATGCCAGGGGAATGCTGATCTTGCATTTATCTTTAATTTCTTTGACCGAAACACTTGCCTCTCCTTTCCAAAGGGGTATTCTGTATGGCTGTCTAATTGTCTCATGTAACCTTGTTCATCTCAATCAGTTTTCCAGTGAGTTACCCTCCATTCTAAACCTTCCTCTGCTTATCAGTAAATCATATTGAAATACAGTCAAACTGTCCCACTTTTGTTAGCTAAGCAAACTCTTTTTCTGTTCCAAAAATTTTTCAAAACTGTTTTCTTCTACTACTGTTTTTTATTAAAGAAACACACCCAACCACGTAATTCTGGAGGAATGGTATCACTTCCTATAAACTTTGGTTCACAATGTTCACTATTGCTGGTGGTTAAAATGAGTCAGTTTTGTCATAAGCTCTTCTCTGTGAAAGGATATCAAAATAGAAGAAAGAAAATAAAGCCAATGTGCTTCATCATAATTATATCACAGAGCTACTCAGACCACAGTACCTGGGAAACCACATCAGGAAATAATGGAAAGCAAGAAAGTGTGTGAAGTGAACTTTAGACAAGTGGCACATTTTTGAACAGAAAAGAGTTGCCACAAAAGTTTTAGGTACCATCTAAGCAAGGGTAGAAAAAAGGCAAATCTCTCTTAAGAATTATGAACCATTCTATGGTTCTGGAAAAAGGTTATACAAGTAACAGTGGATGAAAGAAAAGAAGCCTGAGGTGATGAATACGATGAACAAAAATGTCAAAAAGGCGGGGATCCAGCACTGAACTTCAGCACTTCCTGTCCTCCTGGAAATAATACCTTTGCCTTTGAAGTCACGAGACATTTCTACCACAGAACCCAGATGCAAGGGTTGAGTGGTGCATCTCCTCCACAAAAGTTCTGGTTTTCCTTCCCCCATATTTCTAGTTTGTCAGTATTGGACTTGCCACAAGAAAACGTATTGGAATACCTCTTGAAAGATGTTTAACTCTTTGTTGCAAAAGCCATTATTTATGCCTTCAAAATCAAACGAGAAAGGGCTAAGCTTTGATATTATACATGATAATTTCACTACATTTGTTTTATCTTTATTGTAGTTTTCCTTGCCAACAAAAAACCAGATTGGTGCCAAAGAAATGCACAAGCAAAAAAAATGAAGGTCCACAATTTCATGACAGGCTTATACTCTGATAGAAAAAAAAACAAACAATCCTTTTGTGCAAAGCATTACATATATTTTCACTATTCTTTTCACATTATAGTTACATTCTGAATGATGGTATGTATAACTTAATTTCAGCACATACTTGTTCATGCATTATTTCAGAAAGCTCTTTTGCCATTTCTCTGTAGTTGGCCTTCATTTCTTCTTGATATTCCAACTGATCTTCCTTTATCAGTCGTTCATTTACACCCAGAGCATGCCCACAGGCTTCAACAAATTGCCTGATTTGGAGAAAATAATGAAGTTCTCAAACAGAAATCCAACAGATTGATTTAAAATGTCAGCTTAAAGTATGCTTTTAATGAATCAGAACACTTTAAAAGTTACGTTTCAAAAAGAATTTTTATGAGTCTTGGAGAAAAGGTCCGTTTTTTTTCTTCCTTCTCCCCCATCCCCAAGAAATCCCAAATCCTCCATGCCATACCTAAAAACTTCCTTTAGGAGCTTTACTTTATTGTCTGGATATCTTTTGGTGTTAGTGTCATCTAAGAAAGCTCTTGCATATGCTAATGGACCAGCATTAACCTAAAAAGAACAAAAATTAAAAACCAGTCAGATATCTGACATACTGTTTTAGCGATAACAGGTGCTACAGGCGTCTACTGGATTTGATTTTCTTATAAGAATACACTGATTTCAAAAAAGCTGGACTTACAAAACAAGAAAACTGCTAGAGTTGGAGCATTAGAGCAGGAGAGGTCTTTCCAGTGCTATGAACCTGTCCTGGCACAACGAAACAACTTTGGTGATGTTGCAAGGCAACTGCGGATATTGCCTATCTGTCATTTCTGTTTATGAAATTTGGGTGGGAAAATGAGCTAAACCTAATACTGTTTGGTCTGCTTCTCTATTGAAAACAGTTTTCCAAGCTGAGAATTCTACAAAATCATGCAGAAGTTTAATTGTGCTCTTACGGCACAGGAGAAGTGGTTTCAGCGACTTCTGACTCATCGTTATTATTCCTTCATATTATCAATACGAACCTCTCCATTCTCATCCCAAATACTAGCTTGACAATTTACTGATTCTGGAACCTTAGTTTGGCTTTTTGCCCTTTTCTGCTGAGTATGACAACTGGTCATATCAGATGACTGCGTTAACTTCGTTTCCAATCAGTTTAAAATAAGAGAGCAGCACTTTTGTCACTGCATTTTAAAGATCCTTACCATATTGACTTGTACATGCTACACCTGCTTCAGGTACCCTATTTTGGTGAATCTGATGGCTTCTTTATACATTCCAGTTCTTGCCTGCCTTAGGCAAAAAGATATGTTGTACACAGAGATCTTCTGCTGTTACCTTCCGCCTATGTATTATCAGCCACTCTTTATCTCCACAGGGTTCTCTAAAAAATATGCAGGACCTACTGTGGGCAGACCTACAGCTAGGCAAAATATGCTAATTTATCCTCACGGTCATCCATTATCTTACAGCAGTTTCAGCTTTACACCAAAATCTGGTGGGGCTTGGAATGCAACATATTCCAGAGATGAATCTTAATTCTCTCATGTAACTGTCTCTGAGCAGTTGTTTATATGAAATACTTTCATTGCTTTTCCTATTCAGGAAATAACTGCAGACAGTGAGCATATTTCTAATTTAGGACACTCTTGAATATACAGAATAGAAACTAATTATAAAATGCTACTTATATCATTTTTCAAGGACAGAAGCAAATGAAACAGCTGCATGGCAAAGGTCTTACCTGAACACTGACACTTCCCTGTAGCTTCAGCTGCAATTTGATCATATCTACTTCAGCAGAAGAGCAAAGCTGCCTAAGCTCTGCAACTTTTTTACTCATTTCATCAATGGCTACTTCAATTGGGTTTAAATCAGTGTGGTGCTGGTACATCACTGGAATGCGCTTTTTCACATACGGGAAACAATGTATAGCTGTGGAGAGAAATAAGTTTAACATAGTTAGGAAAAGACTTTTTAATAAGGTGGCTTTGAGAGAATCTTATGCTAAAATCTCATTTTGATGTAATTAGCTTTCCAATTTAATAACTTACGTAATTAGAAATGGACAGGGAAACAAAACACTGAAATGTAAATATGCACAGCTTTACATGCATTATAGCAAAGAAAGATAGTTGTCATTACTGCTACTAATAACCACCAAGAAATAAACCATAGGAACTTAATTCATATGAGAACTGTGAAAACAATTGCTTATCATTCACAAATCTCAAAGAAGAGAAGAATCAAAACCAGTGAAGCTATATTTCCTATTTCCTCACAAGTACTGGCTATGGACAGCTTATATTATAAAATCACTTGTTTCTTTTTACAACAATATTAATACAGAAACTCATACTTAACAGAGACAAAACACAAAATAGTCTTGTTCTAAAAAAAAATGAAAGCCAGACTCCAGATTCAGAATTCTGGAAGCTTAAGGAAAAACAGATAATAATTCTGAGGATCCCCCACTGAAGAAATCAGTCTAAAAAACCCAGTTATGGCCAAAAGTATGAAAAAGATTTTAGCTGATAGCTATAAATGACTTAGGCGAAATGGAAAATCCCATCCGGAACAGAATTAGACCATTTGAATGAATGCTTCCAGTCTAAGCATTCAATTCCATCAGTACCTGTCAAAATAGTCCGTCGCTTACACTGTTCTTCTACTCCTCCTTGTCTTTTACCACCTTGAGTAAAAGGCATCTCAAACATAAAGCGACGAATGTTATGAGTCCTTTCAAAATCTGTTTTTCTTTCTTGCAGCTCTTTTTCTTCAAAGTACGGAATTACGTGTGTTACTTGAATATATGCATATTTTGAATCTAAATCCTTAGGATTTACCTTAAAAACAGGATTTAAAAAAAAAAATTCAAATAGCTACATTGTGAATAAAGTGGATCTAATAGTCAAACAACTTTAAGGAATTTAATTTGGTCTCTTAACCTCTAGACTATTGAAAACATGGGAAATGTTCATGCCTTCACAGGGGTTTCCTGCATTTGCTCTTTAACTATTAGGAAGAAAGACGGCTAGATGCATTACAGCCATTATGGATTTTTTGGTTTGTTTGGTTTTTGGGGTTTTTTTAACCACTCGTGATCACAAAACCCCAGCCCTTGCATCAAGTCCTTCTCTCCTTTTAAAGTTCCAATATTGAAATGCCCGCCACTGCTCCACTTTAAGGCAAAAAAGTACAGAAATTTTTGAATCAAAGATTCAAAAGGATCCTTATCAAGGAACAAAAAGAGACAGGAAATTACACTAAGAGAAAATCACCATAAAGTCTCAATGTGAGGAGAAAATCACCATAAAGTCTGAGGTTGAGGTGTGGAAAACGTAAAAACTTCCAAAGAATGACTGTGCATGAATGGGCAAGAAATACAGCTAAAGTTAACAAAGAATATGATCATAATCCAAATTTGTTCTAAGATACAATTATTGTTTTGAGAGGTAACACTACAGAAATTAAACTTTTTGGTTGTTCTAAAAGGCATACTTAGAAGGAGGTAATATTCCTCTCATGCCTTTCAAACAGTAGAGTTTTTACATGCAGATGCTTGTGCGCCAAATGAGTAACAGACAGTGATCCCACAGTATTTCAAATGAACTAGTGAAAGCAATAAATTAGAATTTTTTAGAGAGAATAAAGATCATACTTTGCCAGAATCCTGAATCATTTTGACATTTTCAGCTCCAAACTTGTCGGAGTAGAGTTTTTGGAGTCTTTGGGAAATTTCTGAAAGAGGCGTGAGTTTAGGCTCTTTATAGATATATTCCTTTCCATCTTCATCCTCAAAGAAACCCTGTAAAAAATGAAGTAATCAAAATCTTGGGGAATAAAACATATAGGGCAATGACTAAGATGGACATAATGTGTATGATTCAAAAGAAATATAAACATTTAACATTAGTATTCAAGCAAACATGGACAGAAATTAAAATCTAAGTAAAAAGGTTTCATAATAGAATAAAAAAACAACAGAAAAATGTAATTCTCTACTACAACATGAGTGAAAGATAATGGTAACATAGAGTTTAAATTTTAAATGTTTGTAGCAATTCTATGGTGTGCCAAGCCTTTGAGATAAGTTTCCTTCACTTTTATTTAAAAGTGAACTTGCAGCACTGTTTCACTTGCCGGAACTGGTAGTCTTGCCCAACAGGACTATCTGATTCACAAGTGACTATTTTGGCAAAAGTTTACATAAAAATAATCTGAACATTTTCACTAAGTAGTAATAAAAAAATAATTCCAGAAGATGAAATTTAATTGTGCAAAAAATCTTAATTTTATGATGTACAATTGGTATATACTCCTTTATTTTATTACACAAAGCACTGTTTTTAAAAACACAACTGAATGCACATTACATGGAAAGTGAAACAGTTCCTTGGTTTAAAACAACAAGCCAGGTTGAGTTCATGTTTGAAACCAGAAAATAAAGATTTTTGTCATAAACAAAACAGACAAAATAGAAAAGCACAACATATCATGTATAAACACAGGCTAGATTGACAAAAATACCCACACCAAACTAAGGTGAAATGCAGTAGTTTGTACTGCATTGCTTGCTTTGGAAGCGCTTACTGTAATTACCTCAACATCTGTTTCACTGTCTGTAAACTGGTATTGCTATAAAGTCATAAAAGACAACAGAATACATGTAAAGTTATACTGCTCAGAGTATTTTACAATTCTCCATGCTCAGCTGAACAATTAAGCAACTGGGCTATGCATGTAGAGAGTGTATTACTTGATACTGCGTGATACCGTAGGGATACAGAGGCATTCTAGACATGTACCAGAGGATGTGAAGCTGCCCAATACACAGCCAGAACTTTGGTTTGAAGCATGCAATACTGATGCATAGAAAAGAGTGATCCGTTCTCTAAATGGAGCTTGATGTTACTTTTTGACTTGCAACGGCTATTAATGCATACCAACCTAAGAAGCAGCCTTGCAAACCACACTGCAGCACTACAGACATTAAGTCAATACATCGCTAAAAACTGACGTTACAGAAAACTTACCGCTGCCTTAAGGTAGTAAACAAAAGAAGAAAAAGGAAAAAAGGCAAAAAATTTACTGAGGAAAATAATAAGAATTTTACTGGAATTGATAAATGTTTTAAAATCAATTACTGATGGCGTTTATTTCATACAGAACACATTCCTTGTGCTTTTTATGTCACGGTATCAATACAGATGATGAAACAGTAAACCTTGTAAAATAAATTCAGGTTTTTCTTACTGCATAGAGCAGACCAGTGAAAGTAAGCAACACTCACTTGTCCAAAGAATGCTACCCTGAAATAAGTTCCCAGCAGCCTCTTGCCTGTATGCATAACTTCTGTAACTTTACTGTATGCTCGATGAAGGGTGTCATATAAGTGAGCAAGCCTCTAAAAGTAAAAGAAAACAATAATGAGGGAGAAGAACAAAGCAGAACTTTCCTATCTTAAAATAACAAATTATGTCCTTGTAGGCAGTAACAACTGAAAACATTCTTTCACTGAATGGTAGCATAGGTTTAGCACTTGTATCAGGATGACAATATGTAAGACTAATTTTTGATTATTTATATTTGAAGTAAAAAAATTATTTAAAATTAAAACAAACATTTTGACACATTCAAATTTCAATTACTATTTTAATACTCTTATTATGCGATGTCCAATGTGTCATGCAGTTAGACTTGAAAATTCAGGATTTTTTTCTTGCTCAAATTTACTTTTGATGAATTAAGTACCTCAAAATCTCTCCGTTTTTCATAAATGGGAATGATAAGTTTATATATGTCAGCAATGAGTTCATAGCGTTCTGCCTTCCAGAGTCCGTCAGCACACTGCTCCAACAATT
The DNA here is from genome assembly GCA_013398955.1 of Callaeas wilsoni. Lineage (NCBI taxonomy): Eukaryota > Metazoa > Chordata > Aves > Passeriformes > Callaeidae > Callaeas > Callaeas wilsoni. Next base: position 105,738 of record VWPU01014675.1, on the reverse strand, counting down.
CCATCAGCACATCCTAGATTTGGATACACATTTGAAAGTGTAAAACAAATCAGTACTCATCAAACGCACAGTAAATAATTACACCAAAGCTCTTCCCAGTGAAAAGGGAAATCTTGCCTCAAAACAGAATTATCTACACTTAGTAATATAAGTTATTGTGGCAATCAAAAATTGCTAAAAGGAAACAAAACAAGACAGAATGGTCTGAGTGTACACACATACTCCTTGCATTTACAAACAGCATGTTTCTTCTTTTAGATATTCTTGAAACTTCTTGAGACCTTCTTCTATCATTCTTGCATCACAGTGGTGAAGCCAGAAGCTGGAAAAAACTCCTTTCATGCTTAGAAGCTACTCTATTCCACCTCCTTCTTCACTTTTGTAGAAGACTAAGCATAAAGACATCACTAAGAAAATCAATTTTTAACACTCTGAGCAAAGAGACTAAAAAATGGTACCCTTATCCATGTGCTGCAACAGACCTTAAAACATTTCCTCTTTTCCCCCGGTCATTATGGGGCTGTACAGACCCCCCAGTATCTCCATCCTCAGCAGCCAAGTGGTGACAGCTGACAGACCAGTGTCACTGCTGGACCAAAAGGGCTGTCCACAAACACTGTTTTATGACACAAGTCTTAATTCAGACACCAGAGGGCATCCAGCAAAGAAATAAAATTTTGTTTGCATACAGCAAAAGAACATAAAGAGCAGAAGCTTCAAGTGGGAGAGCTGATAGGAAGGAGCAAAAGAGCACAGCATTTCTGAACCACCTGTCTCAAGGTTTATCCATCCTCATGGGAAAAGTTCTTTTCCATCTATGCAACCAGTTTCCCTTGACATCTGTGATAACAGCCTCTTGCTCTTTAATGGTGCTCTTCTTGGAAAAGTCTGATTCTTCTACTAACCCTTTTAGGAACTAGACTTTTTCCAGTTGATCAACACAGTTGATACCTGTCTTGACTTCTAGGGGTCAGTGCTGGACACAAGGTTAGAGATGGGTTTCCACAAATGCCAGGATAAAAGGGAAAAAACTCACTTCCCTCTGCTTCTTGAGTCAATCCTCTCAAACACAATACAGCCTGCACTGGCTTTTGTTTCCACAAAGCCACACTGATGATTCCCATTCAACATGTTGTACACTAGAACTTCCAGGTCTTTCTGCAGAGCTGCAGATTTTTTTGCTGATTTCTTTTTTGCTGGTGCAAGGCTTTGTTACAGCCTTGAGAGGACACTGTGTTCTTGTGAGGCTCTTCCATTTACCCATCGTGCAAGTTAGGATAATGCCTCTCGTGGAATGTCACAGGCAAACAACTGTTTTGATGAAATGCACACAGCAGCCTTGTTAAAAAGGAAAATCCCAAACTAAATTTTGTTTTTTCATCTGACTAGCTTAGGTAACTCTGGCCTCAGACAGAATTCTTTTAAAATGAGAACTAAATTGAGAATTCCAAAGTTTCAATTTTTTTTTTCCATCTGTTTTGGAGATTTCACACAAAAATAACTAGCAAACAGGGAAATCTCAAGTTTTAAGAATTTCCACATGGCTTGTTACCATGTATAGGAAGAATTCCCATCAGAGCATCATTTTGCTAAGTAGTAAATACAGTTCTGCTTACTTATGAACATACTGAGGAAACACTCAATTTATGAACATGTTCCTATTCCTGAAGGAACTGGACTACCTGTTCTGAAGCACTTCTGAAAATACTAACAGTCATAATTTAGCCATGATTTTCAGCCTGCTAAAGCCTAACAGTTCTTCCCTATTGTTACTCTTGTTATTACTACTATTATTACTTTCCCCATATTATTACTTTCACCATGTTTCAGATAACTTTCAGAAGTTATCTGAAAAAATAGTAACTTTTTTCTATATTTCATCAGTTAGAGTGCTACATGGTTAAGTTAAGAAAGGGTTGCATGCAGGGAAAAAAATGAAATTTGGCTTGGTTTGATCCTTCTGCAAGCTGTACAGGCTTATAATTTCACTCTTGGCTTACTTCCGTTCCATGGAAATACTGAGAGATGGAAATAAATTTGTATAGGGTTCAATGACCCAGAAAAAGCAGTATATTCTTTTTCAGGGAGTGACTAATGAGAAAAAGAATAAAGACATTCCAATTTTTTAAAAAATGCATAATAATTTAACTCTGGCAAACGGTCTGGCTGGAAAACAGGGACAAGAACTTCCAACAAAACTTTCCCTCAGCAGTAGTCACTAGAATTTCTGATCTTCGATAACTTAGAGCAGCTTGCATTTTGCTTTGAGTAACATGCTAAACTTCATGCTGGATCATTAGAATCAGCAATTTAAAAAAGCACAAAAACTGGAAAAAAAATTACAAACCACAAAACAATTTGCACAGTCAAATAGTATTGTCACACGGTTTTATCATACACTAATCAAAACACAAAAGAAAAATACTTTTGTTGTACAATTACGCTTACAAACCAGGGGGTTTTCCAACATGACTTCTGCCAGTAGTGGTCTGTCCCTCTCTTCCTCAACTACACCAGCAAATACATAGTGCAGACATAGCTTTTCATCAGTAAGATTATTCATAATATTTTCATATAGGCTGCTTACTAGTAAAATTTACTGTACAGCCAGCACAGATGGATCAGCAAAGACACAAGGAGTGAAACGTAAGCCAGAAAAAACACATGGACACAAGTCTGGTGTCAGTAAAACTACTTTCATTGTTATGGCATATTTGCTTAGGGAAACTGTAAACAGCAAAAATCAGTGAACACATTTTTATGATTTCTGGTGGAGTAATACTCTAAATTCAAGTCAGTTTTACAGAACAAAAGATTTGGCTAACTCTAATAAATAACCCACATTAGTGTTCATCCTGTCAACTAGAATAAAACCCCATTTTGCTTTTATCCCAAATGTGGTGTTGAGTTGATGTGCTAGCACTGTATTTAAAATATATGCATATAGTAAATTCTCTGTATCTGGGACACCTCACAAAAATTTTTTATTTCAGCTTTAGGGTAAGAATGGTAGATCAGAAAACAATTATTATATCCCTTATAGCAGTAATTCTCCAGATTGAAACACAAAAATTGCAAAAAACCCCAGCCTTTCCATGTATGTAAAAGCTAACATTTTTTGTTTACTTACTTCATTGAAGTGAACATCTTGCATTCCAACATCCTCCATCATTGAAGCCTCTTCATCTATATTCGGTGTGATTACTCTGAAAGCAGTACAACCCTGCCTAAACATCCCTGCAATTGAAGAAAAAAAAATATAGACAAATTTACTTTTCTCTAGCAGGATAATATTGGGCCACTTTGTGATTCTGGATAAAGCAGAAGCCATGTTTAAATATACCTACCACCAAATAAATAAATAGATAGATCAGCCTCCCACTGCATGATTGAAATACAAGACCTTACATTACTGTGAATGTACAAATGGGTTTTAAAAAACCCAAAACCGTTAATATCTGGACCCCTGTCTACCAAACTAAGTAGCGTCTAAATCTCCCTATTTTATCATATTTGTGTCTAATATCAATTTGTGTCTAATCTACTCCACCATAAGTTTAAGGTATTCAGGTAACTTTTACAGTATTTAGTTAAACTGCCATGAAGTCATGCTGGAACAGGGGCAGGACCTGGCATGTCATTTTTTCCAGTCTGAACAACATGAATGACATTAACCATAAAAAATGATCATGGGATGGCAAACCAGATTATTCAAACACAGGAAAAACAGGAAAAAAACTAACAAAATAGCAACCTAACTTTTACTGAAAAAAAATACTTAGCAAAAATGGAGTACAGAATGTTCCAATATGAAACCTCTTTTATGCACACTGTATAACTCTTTTTTAATTACATCAGATTGCAGAACTGAGAAAACAGGATCTTCTGTATCAATTAAAGCCTCAAGGGCAATCAGTAAATATTATGGAAGCACAAGGATTTGCACATATTTATTTCACAACTCATTCCTACAAAGATTCTTTCTGCTCAGGTAGGAGCTCTGATGACCAGAGGTTTTACTGAATGATTGCCTCAAATACAAGGGGCTTTTCTGCTACTAGAAGTACCACAGGTAGAAGTTTGACACTCTGTATTACTGAGAGGAAATAAATTTTATATAAGAGTCTACAAATATAGCAGATCATCCAAAGGACTCACAAATTAATAGAGACTATCAGTAGTTCTCAGGCATCATCAGGCTTCCAACTGGACACAGTAATTTTGTCCTAGCAGCTTATTTCAGATTTGGTCTCAGAGAAGGTTCTGAAACCACTGGGGCAAAGAAAATAGCCTATACACTACACAAGTATTTGGCAAGAAGCACAACAAGAACAGAGAAAAGTAATCTTTTAGACTCATGATTTTGCTTCATTTTGAACTGTCAGGCAAAGGCAAAGCTAAAAAGCTGCAAACATGAATTTGCCTACAAATCCAAAACACTATCTCAACATCATAATCAGTCTTAACAGATTCCTGAAATTTTCTTCTAGAGATCTCTTTTTCTTAATAGAATCCACTTAATCTTTTATTTTCTCAAATCCCTGACAGAGAACTCTTCTGATCCTAGAGATGAAAGACAGTTTTCTATCCTATCTCAAGAGTCATCAGAATCCATTTTTACGAACAGCTGCTGGCACAGAATACCATGACAAGGTGAAATATCCTGAGCACTATTATCATTGATTGAACATCTGAAAATTTGTACAAATAATAATTTGTACAATTATTTTGACTCCTCTGGCAATGCCTTTAGGCAGTGAGAGACTAATTACTTGTAGAACAAGAATATTCACTGATAACTTTGCTTTAGAAAGGATCTGATTTGAGCTATTAGCAGCTCTGGTGTAAAACTAAAATTTTTACTTTCCTAAAAATTTTACTTTGCCTTCATCTGAAATGCTGCCCCTTAGACATGCAAGTATACTCTTAAATATGTGAGAATGCTACCTGGTTAGGTCAGAATTTTTTCCCTTGTGAACACTGAAATACTTACAACTTCCTCAAGTAAACTATTGATTTTCCCAAACACTAATGAAGAAATATACTTGAATATATTAAAATAAGGTTTTGAAATCATACCTTTTCGTGTGAGATACTCTGCAACCAGTGCTGCTACATGGACATAGCACATTGCTGCCTAAAACAGAAATAGCAACAATCTTTTAAAATACAATTAAAATGAGACTATAAAAAACAAGGTATACAAGGAGAACCCCAGCATGAGACAATTTCTTCAGTTTTCCTTTTTGCTGCTTTTCAGGAGATATTCTATGACTACTGTAAGAATTCTCCACCTCATTTATGTGAAACAGTAACTGTGCAAGCGCACTCACTCCTCCTTAAGCAGAGCACGGAGTGGCATGGACAGCAGTTCACAATCTAAGAGTGACCATGGGTTACAGATCACAAGGTAGGAACAGCATGCTGTAATAAAAACAGGTGAACCTCTATTTTTGGGGGAGGTATTTTAAGTCTTAAGCTATTAAAGATTCTACTCAACATTTGGTAGCCCTTCTGCTAACCTGTTTTGTCTGCTTTTTGGCTCCAGACCAAGAAAAATGCAGAAGAAACTGGTGACAGACCTTTTGAAAGCAGCAAGAGACATCTGACCTATGAATGGAATTTGAAGGAATTTGGTTGGTGCAGTTTGGAAAATAGAAAAAAAAAAAAGAAAGGGGACAGAATAATTTTCAGATATGTGAGATTTTTTATGAATTTGACACTGACAACTTCTCCACAGAAAGGACCAAAGAAAAAAAATACTTGAGATTCTTGTTTTACCTGAAAGGCTCAGGCTTTCAGCAAAATGTTACTCTAACTGTAATTAACAGTTGAGCAGCTTGAATAGGAGGCTGCACAACCTAGAAAAACGGAGGTGAAGGAAAAAGGTAAGAATCTGCCAGAAATTCTCATACTGTCTAGAGCTGAACTTGGTGATTTACAGACATCCTCATCTAGTTACACAGTCAAAGATTTTAAGATCTTAATAAAAAAAATTAAAAACAGAACTGAAAAGGAGTAAAAGACCTTGTCTTCTCAGATAGCTGAAGTTGTTCACTTCAAAAGACAAGCTAATAACAGAGTAATGTTATTACTTCTGTGTTGCTACTGATGCCTTGCAGAGGCTGACCTGGAACAGAGGCTGGACAGAGTGAAAGGATAAAGGGCAGGTATTTATTGAAAGGCCTTTACAGGGCACACCTTGGGCAGTGCAGGAGTCTCACAGAGACTACACCCAACATGGACACAGCCGCACGTTTTTGGGACAGATATAAGTTTTGTCCATTTGAATATCAGAGTTTAATTGTCCAATTACAGCTTCAGGCAGTGGAGTCCCACTCTCCCAGTTTGCTCCCCCCCAACTCACTTTTGTTTACAGGGTGTGAGACAGTGAGGTGTCCTTGATTCTCAGGCCTAGAGAGGAATTGTTGTGTCTGACCAAAATGGGAAAAGCAGTTGCTAACACTCTACACGGAGTTCAGAGTTACACACTAGAGAACTGCAGGATTACAAATATGTGAAAATATATAAGCTAAAATCCTAAGGCATCACTACCATGTAGAAGAAGAGAATTCTAGTACCAAGAATTGAGTTAGGAAGACAGCAGCTTCTATTTCCTGGAGGTATTTACTTGCTTACATTTTAACAGATGTTTATGAAATTCAATGATTTCATACAAAGAAATTTACTTTCAGATGGAAAAACTTTCCAGAAAGAGACAAAATTAATCTGTATCTGGATAAAATATTTACATTAAGACATATAACAATCTCCACTCCTAATTCTCCTTTTTACTAGAACTGAATATTTTAAGAGCACAGTAAAATCAGAAAGCTTTCCTTTTTTTCAAACAACACAAAAAATTATTTGTCAGTTTTAAGAACATTAGGAGTTTTTTTAGTAAGCAATTTGGAATAAAATCAAGCTAATTCTGTAGAGGCAACTGGAGGGGAATTCAAGGAGTGGTTTTAAGTGTTTTAGCAAGTAATAACAAAGGTATTTTCAAGCAAAAGGCCTCTCTTCCATGGCTTGCATTGTGCATTCCATTCTTAGTAGTGTATCAGCTATAGCAGTTAAACATGTTCCTTACATTAATAACCAGAAATTACTTACAGATGTACTTGGGTAGGACAAAAAGTTATCAGCTATTGAAACTAATCCCATATCAATTCAAAATTTATTGAAAACACTTATTACGTTACACACTAACAACAACATACAGCACATTTCCTTTCTATAAAGATAAGCTTAAGCTTATTACAAAGCTAAAACTAGTTTGAATTTTTTCCCTCTTACCTCTGAAAGATCTCCATTTTTAACATGGATCCTTGCCATGCTGTCTAACCATGTCTTCCTCAGTTCAGGTGTACTGGCATAAGACTTTGCCAAACTGTACTGGAGGTCTACGAGCATTTCTGGGTCGTTCTCATGCTCCTTCATCTGAGCCGTAGCCATCAGCACTGTACGAATCCGTTTGGTTAAATCCTTAACGTCAGAAGGGAATGTAGTGTGCTAAAACATGGAGAAGTCACGTTAACTACTATCTTTTCCTATCTTTTAGTCACTGCACAACAAAATGATACAACATTGGAAAAGATGCTATGAAAGAGTCTTCAAGCATCCTTTTACAGTATGGAAATAAGAATAAAAACAGACCTTTATAATTCTGTCGTTATTGGCACAATTATTGATGATGGAAAGTGACTGCTGAAATCTAGTTCCTCCAATTCCAACCACATCAGCAATTAACTGGCTTACTGAAATTATAACCTTGACAGAAACAAATATCTTGTTAGTGCATATTTCATGAAATACCCTTGAGATGTTCCTATGAGGCAATTACAAAGGAAGCTTTGTTCTTTTTAATTGAAAAATTATTCTCCTAAATAAAATAATGTTTGGGGGTCCTTTTTCCAATTACTTGTACAATAACATAGGCAAGAAAAAACAGGCTTGTGTAAATTCAAGACACGTGGCTGACTGCTAGGTGAACTAGCCAGAGGTCATTAAACTGCTGAACTACTGTTCCCAGCTTTGTCAGGACACGCAATTTTCTGATTATTTGTTTTATTTTAGACTTTCATGCACTCGTTCCTGCATTCTTCTCCTTCTTCAGATGCTACAGGGTACACCTTTTAACAAGCGAAATAACATCTACAAAACAGAACGTTTGTACTAACATATAAAATTTATTTCCTACAAAACACAGGGTCATCCAACTGTTTCTAAGTATTTCCTTGTATTGAATACATTTTTATTGCCACCTTCTCTTCTTACTCTTAGTATCAGCCTTTCTTGAACACCAAACAATTTCTTTTAAGTCTTTATCTGACAGGGCTTTGCACACTGGTATGCAAGTGTGTATCTATGATATTTTAAAAAAATAAAACCAAACCAAACAAATTAAGAAAATATACTAACTTGCAGATGCGTTCGAACAAAAGACTTCTTCCCTGTGTAGTCAAAATTATTTCTCATTAAAAAGTACAGTAACTGTGAAGCTTCATTACGAATTGAACTCAGCTTGGAATTACAGTACTTCAGGATTTCATAGCACAGTGCAGAACACATATCAGCTCTACCTTCATAAAATGTTGAAGGAAACTGAGGAAAAAGAAGAAAACAAAGAATTTATTCATTAAAACTAGAGTCACATCTTGATAAAATAAGCAGGTCAAGAAAAACACAAATATATTCATATCCTCAAACTGTGGAAGAAACAAGAATTATAGTAGTTCATGACACAAAACAATTTTTACAGCAAATCAAAGGACAAGCATTCCACACTGTTGAGATCAGATCAGTCCTTATTCACCAATTTTATTTTGGGATGTTAGTTCATACATTCTTATATAGTATTTTGTTAACTAAACAACTGGACAAGTCCTTGAAGATGAATTCTTTTAAACTTCTTACCTTGTAAATAAGCGCCCTTAAAGCACTGAACACATTTTTCAATGCTGTTTCAGACTGATTCTTTTGAAGGAAGCAGAGGTATACATCGAATACTTTCTTCATCAGTGGATTATGTCCATGATCAGTCAGTAGCTGATTCTTTAAAATGATAGTGAGAATTTAGGAGGTTTGTACAGCAATAATTTATACTACTCTAAGAACACATACAGATCATCAAAAAGCAGGACATTTAAAAAATATAATCTCTATGGCATTACCAAGATGCTTAATAACACACACATACCTGAATTCTAATTAGATATTTTTAACACTTCATTAATTTTGCTTGTAAAGGAAGTGTTGCCTTCTGAATAGACTGATAGAACACAGTTATTTTTATCAGTTGTTAATTAAATCCATTACTATTAATAGCTTTTTGAGAGGCACACTCAAAGTATTAGCAGACTTTGCTTACACTGGCTTTAGCAGCCCAGACAGTGGGATTTTCTCATAGCAGTATCTCCTACTACAACACCATTCTACAAGGTCTTGCACCTTCTGCAACTCACCCTGGTGCACTCCACTCTTCCTTGTCATTACTACATACAGGCCTCCAAAGGAGTGGAAGAGGGTAGGTCCAGACTGGACATAAGGAGGACTCTTTTTCCAGTCAGGGTGCTGAGGCAATGGGACAGGCTGCCCTGGGATGTAGAGGATGCCCACTTCATTGGAAGGTTTTTCAAGGCCAGGCTGGATGGGGCTTTGAGCAACCTGGCCTAGTGGAAGTTGTCTCTGCCCATGGAGAAGGGTTGAACTACAGGATCTCTGAAAGTTCCTTACAACCCAAAACATCTTGTAACTCTGATTTTGTGTATCTTAGTGCAGTTTATTGAATAGAAGCACCTGCTTGTCCTGTTTTGTTCGGATCCTTGAGACTATTCTGGCATGCTCTTGCCTACTTTTTCAATATACAACACACAGATAACCTTGAAGGATTGTCATTCCAAGCATGATGGGTTGATAATTAAAAGATTAGTGTTCATTCCTCTTTAAGTCTTTATAGCTAGGTATCTTCATTTTCAATTCTGTCACGAGGTCTCTGGACAGAACTGGCTCTAAACTCTACTAATTAAATTACCAGAAAAAGGAATCTCATTGTAAATAAGCTCATGTTTTCATAACAAGATTAAAGATAAGACACTAAATTTGAATCTGCAAGCAAGAATCTGGATACACTGCCCCTGTTAGAGGAGAAACTAGCTAGAGTTATCATCTCTCCTTTGTATGGCTTCTATTTTAAAGTCTGGAAAATCTCAGAAAAACAGACAAGAGGGGTAAGTAAGTGGGTGTGCTATATTAAGATTCCACAGGAGAGCTACACCAGCTGATAGAACTAAAAGAAGCCTTATTACTGGACAAGTTGAAAAAAGTTACAGAAGAGGAGGAGTGCAGTACTATAATAAGCAGCCAATTTCAATATGAAAGTCTGAGAGTGTCCAATTATGGTTTTGCCATAGATCTTTCACCTCACATGGCCTTTAAAAGCCACTGTTAACCACTAATATTAGATAGACACTAAAGCTTCTAGAACAATTTTTAAGTCTGGCTGAGGAAAGAGTTTTCCCAAAGATTACTGCTAGTGTATGATGTGTAACGGAAGCCAAAGCATTTTGCTGTGAGATATTATCAGTTTTACACAAAAATAATAAAATATAATGCTAGAGAAGCTAAAACTACAATGCTACTTAACTAGACTATAAAGTATAATTTAAAAAATAGTTTTTATAAGTATTTCTTCTCAAAGATATTTATGGGAGAAGGTAACACCAAGTCATATACAAACCTTAAAAGCCATTGTGAATAATGACAGAGTGTCCAGAATTGTAATGCAAACTTCGGTGGCAATATTTGCTTCAAGTAAAGACTGGTGAAGGACATCTGCATCTGAATGGCCATAGCCTACAGAAATTCCAAATGAAGTGTAAGTGCTGGATACACTCATTTAAATGTTTCTTATTTCCAAAAGACTTGCTGAACTAGGAAAAGATTAACAAGTAAAAAGCCTGACAGAAGTTAGTATTCAATACAGAAAAATAATTAATATGCATTTAAATAGTTTTAAATATGGTCAAATAATTATTCTAACATAATTTGCACAGGATCAAAAAATAAATTAAGAATTTCAACATCAGAAGCATTAAACAGCAGTTAAAAACTAGGTGATATTTCATATATGTGTGCATGTATACACACATGTGTATATATATATATAAAGGTACACAGTTATATATATACATACATATATATATTGATAAGTACTGCAGTAGGATGAAGCTACAGCTGAAAATATGTAATTTTGGTAATTTAGTGATGTTACAATGGTCTCAAAGTTAATCATAAGTCAACCATGATAAAAATACAAAATAGTAAGAGTTAAAGGAATACAACCTCATATGCAGTTTAAGACCCAAGTAATGAATTCTGCTCTTGTAGCAATACCATGCAATAGCTCCATATTTAATAAAAACATTCTATCACTTCTAGTTCCATAGTGTATTTTAGTAATTTTAAAAACATATCCTGCTTCAGCACTGATACTAATGCGTCACTTATGTTCCCTAACACTGGTCTTTAAGCACTAGATTGACAAATGTGCCTGGGTTGCTTTATAAAAATTTGATCTGGATCATGTTTCTATGTTAGATTTGCAGTCAACTTGGCATCACTAAATCAATGGAAAGTATCACAATCTTGTTGAGTTCAAGTAAAGAACAGAAGAAATGCCATACTCTTTTATAATGACACCTGGCCACTTCTTTCTGCATCTTCTTGCTTTCCTGGCTGAACTACGCACGTATATCCGTAACCACCAGCTTCTTTAAATTTATATGTTCTTTCTTTAAGCACAAAACTATACTGAAATTTCTCAGAGATTAAATATATCACTTATACCATTATTTCAGTCCTATTTCTTGCCTAGGTGGTTAGAAAGGGAGAAAACAAGTTTATAATTTACACTAATAGACAATTATCTTGCCAAAGAATCTTGATTTTAGAAACAAGTAAAGCAACAATTTCCAGCAGACACTTCCTTCCTGTATGTATACCACACAGAATACCTACAAGATTATTCAAGCTCTGGATGCTACTTTGGATACCTGGTAGAGGCAGACTGACAACTAAACAAAACTGGAAGTTAACAACAACAAGTCCAAAGATATAAAAATCAATTTCACACTTGACGTGGTTTTTACAGCAACATATTTTCAATTTGTAAAACCTTGGTCAATACAAGGTGTAATATCCTGATATTTATTAAATGTTCGTTAAAAAAACCCCTATTATCAGTTAAGCAAAACTTATCTGAATGAGACACCTTCCTTTATAATTTCTTTCAGATGGAAAAGAACAGAAAGTTTCTTTTTACATAAGCATGCATTTTTTAAAATCTTTCAGCTCACTGTTTCCTAAAAAATCAGTAAACATTGCCAAGTTCTGAAAGTATGAAATCTCTTTGCACAGGGATGTGTCATCTGTTTCTCAGAGGTTTTTTTAAAAAAATCAGTCTTTATCTATGAAGTATTATACTGTATTGAATGTGTAGCCACATAGCGTAAAGGCTTTCTTTTGTGTATCAACAAGCATGGAGAAATCATGATGATACAGCAGTAGCAGACTGATTGCTAGGAAAAAAAAACCTAATTTCCACAGATATACTTGTCTGACATTTTAAAAGCAAGCAATTGCATTTCTTACATTTAAACAGATGTGATAATGCATTTATGAATAGAGAGGTTTTGGGGGATTTTCTTCTTTTCACTTTTACACAAGACAATGTGATAAGTCTTGTGCAATTAGGTTAAGCTTTGCTTTATATTACAGAAAAAGAGCTAAAAGTATTACAGAAAAAGAGCTAAAAGATTTTAAGGGACAGTTAGATATGCTTTGGCAAATCAAAGAATGAACACAGTGAAAATACAGTTAACTCAAATAATTGTTTTACTGCACACAACTCTTTTCAGTACCAGTGTTGCATTTTACTGGATTAGTCAACCAGTTTCAATGGATTTTGAAGCTGAAAATTGAAAAATGGTGCTTTAGAATACTTTACATACAGTATATTGCAATTTAGAAGCAGAATGTTTAAAAAGATAGGCCACAAGCAGATTTAGTTTTCAATACAGCAGTCTATACAAGCTGACTTCAACCTGATTAAATCTTACCATTGTCTACAGAAATTCCAAGAATACTTGATATCTTTCTCACACTGAAAACAGAAAAATCACTTCATTATTGGACGCTTTTTCACTTCCAGACAAACTAAATCATGGGCTCACAATCTTCGTAGAAATTCTAAGAAACTTATTTCTCCTTAGGGGATGTCAGAACATGGAGATATGGTCAGAGTACATATATCTACTTTTAGACTAGTAATTTATAAGACCAAGTAGGAGAAAAAAAATTGAAGCTTAATAAAGCAAATAGGAAAAAAAAAAAAGTTAATTTTGTAACTATGTGCAGCACAAGTTTGAGGTGTATGTAACTAAAAGAAAATATTAAAATACAGTTTTAAGATAGACTGTAGTTAACCATGCTCCATGTTATGGCATCAGCCAGCAGTGATTTTTCTATCACAAAGCAGAGAACAGACCATCGACTGCTTCCAGCTATTCGTTTGACCTAGAACAGTAAAAGTCATTGGGATGCACTGGTGTGGCTCTGGGACCTGTCTCTGGTGTTGTGGTACTGCTCGAGGACGACAGATGTTATCATGTCATGAGACTTACTGTGGTTAAAAGTGAGAGAGTTATCCAGGCTGCTCAGCTGCTGCAATCTGGCATGCATCATTCCTGTTCTGTTACGGGAAACAGGCAATGTCTGAGATTTTCGATCATGAACTATGGATCCTAACCCCTCCTGGTTCCTGCAAGATGGGTGAAATGGGATAGAAGCAAAAGTTAGACATGTCAAACTGCAGCAAGACAGGAAGTGCTGTTAGTTAAGCACAAGAAGTTTTATAGAAAGAATTATAATGCAACCTATTCACTGTTTTCTTTATAAAACAAAAATAGGTAGCTTAAAAAAAAGCATCACAGCAAACTCTTTCTTAAAACCTCAGAGCATGAAAGCAAAAGCACACAAGCAGCCACTCCTGAAGTGCTAAATCTACTTCAGAGCTTCCGAAAAAATAAGTATTTGAAAACATAGATATTCTGAAAATATTCAGAACCCAAATCTGAATCCTCTACTTTGGTTGCAAAAATTTTAGCAAAAAAGTTAGGACACACGGCGGTAAAATTAGAAAGCATACATGCAACAGGAGAGCAGGAATTAACTGAGATAGTATCATATACTTCTTACCCAAGCAGGAAGGGAGAAGAGCCATAGACTTTGTTAAATTTGCAGCAATCAAATGAAGAAAACAGAAAAGTGATCTGTGTTAGCAATCAGTACAGGCTAACTTCCTATTGTGTACCACCACCAGAGCTGATGAAAAATGAAAACCAGTGCTTGAACTGCAGAGTTCCCTGCTCCCTTTCATTCTCTGTCATTTGTGTATTTTAAGAGTACGTGCATTGACTGTGACATACTTAAGTGTAGTGACAATGTGAAAGACACCAAAGTTACATTTACTGGGAAAATTCACAACACTAGATGATTTCAATAGCTTGACATTTTCAACATTAACATGCAGCACACAGACCAGGTGATCCATAAATAAAAAGGAAGTGTGGTAGTGTCCTCTACAAACTACTTAAACAAAGTAGTTGGAAGAACTTTTACAAAAAAGCCTGAAAACTATAGGCTCCTGTAAATCCAGAGTTTGAAGCACATTTGAACACAAAGATTACGACCAAAACCTTAAGAAATCCAGATTTATTTTTGAGTTTTTTTAGATTGTGTGAATTTTTTTTTTTTCTCAGAAAAAATCTCCAAGGAGATAGTCAAGTTTGTAGAAAAAGATTCACATTATCTAAATTAAAACAAAAAAAAAGCTACCATTATAGTTAGAATGCATTACCATCCAAAGTCAGCAACAACTGAATTCAAGAGGGCCAATATTTTAACCACACCAGTTTAATTATAACAGCATGACCACGTCAACCACAGTACAAGACCTAAAGAAGTTGCTATCTTTTACTCCATTAAAAACCACTTCGCATTAAAAAAAAATTAATGCAAAGATATTAAAATAAATATTTAATATTTATTTTACTTAAAATAAATATTAAAATATTTAAAATTAATTAATACAAGTTTCTGACTCCCACAGATTTTCTTCGGACTTCAAATTTAAAATCAGCAGCTCTGGAATGTTCACTACTCACCTTCAAGTAAAAACACTATATATACAAAATTTCCAAAACATTTCAATTGACGTGGTTTTACAGCCAACTGAATGAACAAAACAAATCACAAAATTTCTTTCCCAAAGACATTATTTCAAGGAAAAAATGCTGTAAAAGATAGCATTTAAGTGGTGGATTTTAAAGTCATCATTAACAAACAGCTCACAGATCATTCTTAAACAAATACCAGACTTCCAGACAGGATACAGATTCATTAATATAGTAACCAGTTACTTACTTCAAAATCTTATGCATCACTTCACAATAACTCTTCTACTCGTGCAATTTATTTGTTACAGAGGTTCAAGGCATACCGTACACAGTGTAATTATTGGCGAACAAGACAGTGAAATTTAAATTCCACACAGTACCTGGCTATGTATCGCTTTCCCATGTACTGGAACTGATGCAAGCACACTCTGCAGAGAACACAAGTCAGAGAAGCGACACTTAAAACAACCTTTTCTAGATTTATGTACAGCGGAATTATTCAACTATTATTGTTAACTTTAAACTCTTACATCGTGAAAGTTCTTTATTTCTCCCAGCCTCAAAATTCCCTTCCAGACCGCCAGCCAAGAAAAGGCAAACATGTCTCTTGTGAAACCAGTCACAGATGGTTGGTGTTTCTTGGCAAATTTGGATTGACAGCAAAAGGCCCCTAAGGTGCCCCCAGAGCACACCCATCCCAAAGCTCTGAATCCAAAGAGCTACCATGAGCCTAACAGTGACAAGGCAGACGGGCTAAATGGTGAAAAAACAGAACACCTTAGAAAACTGTGAACATCAGGCACAAGTGCTTCATCTTGTACAGATTTTTAATGCTTATAGAGAAGGAATGTTCAGCCTCAGCTCTCACAGGCAAGATTTCATTACGTGAAATGAGGCCCACAGTCAGAGTTATCTACAAACGGACAACATGCCAGGGCGAATAACATGAAGGAGGGAAGCAAAGAGATAACAGGCATTGCCTATTTATACAAATTTTGTAAATTGTGTGTAAATGCTCAAAATAAGGGCAAAACATTTTGCTCCCCCCCATCCCAGCTTAAACTAACTTGATTACGGATTGGCTTTTTTTGTTTTGCTGGGTTTTATTTAAGGTTTCCAGATTCCAGGATAATAGGGTTTCTGAAAGAACTATTTTCAAAAGGGAATATGCTTTTATAACAAGATGATGACAAAGACAAATTAACAACAAAAATTTTTCATTAAAAAAGTAATCTATACTACCGGTAAGTGCACAACACTAATGACGAATTAACTAGAAGTCATATTTTCAAATTGAGAGAAGTGGTGTGAGTGGAGGCTGTAATACTGATTTTATTTTACTCTTTTCACACTGTAAATATTTATTCCAATAATACAGAACATAATGTAACATCCTTTGTTCCTCCAACAAGATGTTCTAAAAGTTCTTCTTTGAAGTGTAAAGCCAAAATAAAAGCCAATTTTCAGGCTCTGTCTTTCATGTGCCAGCTGAGAATTAGAGAAAAGACTGCCTTATTGCCTCTTCAACTCAGCTCCATTTTTTACTGAGACTCTGAGTAGCTTAGCTGTCTCCAAACTGCAAAGTCAGAATGGTGTTTGCCTTCCCCAAACCTGTCGTTCTGAGCGAAAAATATCCTCAATCCTCCTTTCTGATACCTTCCTGTCTTTTAGATTCTAAGTTTTTCAGGTGGATTGTAAGCTGATGATAACAAATAGTGGACTCATCCTGTATCTCTTCCCTTAGAGAACAGCAGAGGACACATGAGGAATGCTAGGAGCGTGGTTCTGAAGTTACGCAATTCAATCAATTTTGCTATGCAACCATGTATTTGCTATTTAAGAGCTGATGTTACAAGATGCAATTTAATGCAGAAAGGTATCAAGACAGTTGGTTCCTCTTCCATGAGCATTGCAATACTCATTGCACTACTTGTTCAGAACTTCCTGAGATCCCTTCTGTATAGCCTAATTCCAGAGACTATCATGGAATTGGACAGACATGCAATTGTGGACATCGAATTAAGGACGTCTGAACAGACCAGGCTAGTATTATTTTTTTTTTAGAAAATGAATAAAAACATTTACACATGCTTATATCCAAACTCACGATGTTAATAGAACAGGCAAAACATAAGTTGCATGACAAGCACAACAAAAACTTACTCTGTAATCGTGAAAAAGTCCATGAGTTCAGATTTTGTAGCCTTGTTCCAATATGTAAACAACGCATCTAGGAAAATGAAAAACATTAAAATACAAATTAAAGGCAGCAAACACACAAAAATGTTAAATAGAAGAGTTAACATCAGTTTTTAGTTTTCAGATAACGAGGATTCAGAGAATCTAGAAACGGCATGTTGGGTACAGATAACAATTAGTATTTGAAGTTTTCCTTAAAGCTGATTATACAAATTCACATATCAATTCTTCCAATGAGTTTCTGCAATATGATGTTAATTAATTAATCCATAATATTCCCACCCAATTTCTTATTTTACATAGTAATAACTGTGTAGTTGGTAGTGCCTACAGCCCTATAACAATGTAAGACTTCAGAATATTTCAGACTGTTAGTCCTACAACCTGCTTCTTTATAAACTGGTCCCAACTTTTTTTTTTTAAATTAATTTTTTTTTCTTTTTTTAATTTACAGTATTTTACTATGGATAGTTTTTCAGCACAGGTTCCCATTTTTCTTTACATGCACAATTTTTAAGTATGGCTATGTAGGTTCTATAAAGCTTGTAGAAGTTAAGTAGCCAAAACCTGGTCTCCTTCCCCTGGTCTCTTGATAAAAATGTTCAAAATTAGGAAATAAAGTCAAAGCTATTACACAGATGTGTGACAAAGTTTATTTGACACTTGTGTTCCAGAATTGAGACATAACCACACCATAAACTTGAATATCCATGAAATTATGATGACTTTTAACATATTTCAAAGTGTAAAATAGTGAAAAAGATATTTTTGAGTTTTATTATTGCTTGTAATTAAAAAATACAAAAAATACAAAAAAATCAATGCAATTACATAAAAATGTAATGGAGTAAATGGATATTGAATACTTACTAACTTTTCAATACTCATTGTTCATTAAGTGGTGTAAACAAATTAGAGTTCATGTACTATATAAACTTGAATTTTAAAAATTAACAACTAAATAGGCACACAGAATAAATCAACTATTTTTGACATCCCAAACTGAGAAAGTCCATGTTTTTACCAAAAGGGGCTTGGACTCTTTTTAAAATATTGATCACAGAGATGGATGATTTCAAGATGCATGATCCTAATAAACAAGTAAGATGTGCCATTCATGCAGTGTTTTTATACCTCGATAACCTTCTCCAGGATAATACAACTCTTTCAAAAATTCAATGCATCATCTCACAAACATCCCAGGAGAATGAAGAAGCACTAATACTCCCACATTCCAGAAATGGAAATATATACAAGCAATCAGATTATTGGTTCCTTGTCATACAGCAAGTTCTGCAGAATGGAGGAATGAACTAGCCCAAGACACTTCCACAGAACAATTAATTGTTCTTCACTTCTGTGTTCCAAACCAAACTGTACAATCGCACACAAATATTCACTTTCTTTAGAAGTCCTTTAGTTGACCTCACATTTTGAATAAACAATGAGTACTTAATGCTTACAAGGTTTCAGAGTTCAATTTGAACAATCACACATACTTGTAAAATGCAGCATGGTACCTACACCTAAAATATTCCGCTGATTTTGAAAAGTTACTGAAAGAACAGGCATAAATCCAGCACATTACTTTGAATTTATAAAAAGCAGGAGGAATTACCTACCATCTGACATGCTTCTTAAAATATGAAGGAAACACATGAGCAGACTTTTGATCTCTGCTTGGTCAAGTTTGTCATATCGAACAACAGAACTTCCTAAAGTGCTGCTCTGTTGGTTCTGAAAAGCAAACAGATGTATTTTGGCTGAAGAGTTCTTAAACTGATACTAAAATGGTTTTCAATTGCTTTAATAATTCCTGCAACAGAAAAAGGATCTCTGAATGGAGACAAAAATGTTTCGTGTAGAGACAGGTCACTAAAACACATTTTACACAAAGTGTACCAAATTAAGCCTCTTTGCTTTGCTTGTTTTTAATTCCTTCTAGGTATAATTTTATTCCCCCAGGAGTAAGAGGAAAAGTCATCTAAGAGTGATTATTAAACAAGTTAATTACACCTAGGTAACCACATCAAGCCTACCCCTTCTGCTTAGATTGAATACTTGAAAACCAAATGCAACTGTTAGGTGATACATATATGCTCCTTTGCTTTTCAAGAGACTTTATGCTGAACTGTAGACAGGCCTGCCTCTACAAAATTCATTCCATTTAAAGATGTAAGACAGAACCTCAAGAAGAACATGCATGAAGGGCAATAATATGCATTCTGGAAAATGAACTACTACTAATTAACTTGCTCTTGTCCTCCCCTCCTCCCCCAACATACAAACAAACAAACAAACCCAAACAAAAGCAAAACCCTCTCCCTGTTTCATTTTTTAATATAATTCCTACACTTGTGGGAAGTTTATCATCAATCCACAATACTATTTTCTGTCTAAAAAGAAAAAACTTCTGTAATTGGTCTTTCAAAATGCGTACCACCAAACAAAATGGAAAAATAAAAACTGTAACAATATATAAACTGAACTTTGGGCAAAGACTTACTCGTAAAAGAATAATTTCCACACAGTCAAGTGTTACAAAATTCTCAATCTGAAGCTTTTATAGATACACCATTTGTTTGAAGTATAAATTATGCCCTTTATAGTGCCTAATTCTCATATCCAATATGCCACTTAAGGCAAACAGAAAATGAACCAGACATTTAATAAGTTTTCTGTAAAGTCAACAGTCTGGTATAATTGATCTGTACAACTCCTACTATAAAAAAAATTTACAAATACAAAGGTAGAATCAAAAGACAAAAGCAGCTGGTTTCACAAACGAAGTAAGAAGTGACAGTAGAACAACCCTTCCTGGAATACTCCTAACTGAAAGCAGGAGACATACTAACCATGAAGGAACATTTCACAGCAATCACAACCATTGACTGCTGAGCCCTTTAATGCATTCTGTTGCATTAAAGAATTGCTGCCCTGAAACAATCTGATCCTAGTAAATCTGTATATACTAGTCATTGAATGGATGAACAGTGAAACTGAGTGTGAAACTATGAAGAATACTAGCCAGAAGTTGCTGTAATTTAGGAGGAGGTGGACACCTCTATAAGCCTAATTATTGCAGAATCTAAAGACCTCAAAAACTGTTTATCTTTGAAATAACTCTGGTGAACAAGGAGGTGCTACTCTACAGCTTTTTGGATACTACACTAGAGCAGGCAATCAATGGGTGACAGAGCAGAAACAGAATTTGTGTTTCCTACACTTTCAGGAACTGCCCAGAGCACTAGATAATATTCCCACTAAGACTGTTGAACATGTACGTGGATAAAATAGGACTATAGCTACTCAGAAGCTTAGTTTAAAGTCATGTTAACAGCCTCTAAAGTATGCACATTTTGAAATAGAAACTGATATACTTCCAGTCTGATTCCATAAGCGTAATGCTACAGATTATTCTGAAAGAAAATCAGAACAAAAACACGGCTCTTCACTAATGATATCAAGCAATGAGCAAAAACTTGGAGATAACATGCACTGAACAACTGATCTACTAGAAAGAAAGTTCAGAAAGCAACAAATAAGAAGCCAGGATTAAGTATTATTTGGGGAAAATATTAACAGCATGCAAAACATAAATCCTGTGTTACCTAAATTGGCAGACCAGAGCAGAATTTTCAAAGGATGTTGACTCCTTTGAAAACCCTTTTACTTGGTGAAAACACTACACATTATTAATTAACAACATGACAACTAAGTAATAGATGACAACATTGCCATTTAGCAACAGTGTATACCAAGACACTTCTTTATTACCTTGGTCAATACCAAAGAACTTTCAGTTCTATCAAAGACCCCAAGACTCAAATTCTGCAGTTATTTAAACTGATTGGATTTTTTATACTTAAACTAGGTCACGAGCATGTACTCCAGGTTTGACATTTGAACATATTTTTACATGGTCAAATTGCAGGTATTGGGTTTGAGATTCAACTGTTGCAAAGAAGCAGCAAAACTACTGATCACACACTTCACTCAGAAGCTTAACTATACCAAGCACAAAAACCAGATACTTCTTGTAACTGAAGAGAGAAAGTAGTATGCAAAATTTTCTCTGGCAAAGCTGGGACTGTCAGAAGTGAAAAATCCATAGTAACACGGTTTTTCTTTGGAGGGTGAGAATTTTCTTCTTCTTCTCCGTTTGGGCGCAAAGCATGAGCAGAGTGCCTTCTGAGAAGCTTCTCTCTCTGCCACACGAAGGCATGTCAGAGTCAATGGGAAAAAGTTAACACGTTGTGACTTGCACAACAAGAGCTAAGAAAATGAAACGTGATCAGTATCAACACAAACTCTAGAGACAGGACTGAACACCTCACAGCTACTGCAGCCAGAGCTCCTAATTTGTCACAGCTTTAAAGTGAAATGGTTTAGAAAAGTCAAACTAAGATAGAAAAAATCATCCAGAGAAAGCACAACAACTGTTTTTTTCAACATTTAAAAAATGCTAATTATTTTGTGCATAGAAAGGGATGGAGTGATGGTCTCCACAAAATCAAAGAAGCTGTTCTAACTACAATTCAGTCCTCTCAAGCAAAATTCAATTCACTTCATGTACTGCCTTTCTCTAGCAAAGGAAAAAACAACTGCTTGCTTCTGTCTCTACATTGAAAATCTGTTTGCAATTTCTGTGAAACAGTTCAATAAATGCAATGCAAAAGGAGTTCACAGGATAATTACTTCACAAAAGAAAGACGTTTATATAAAATACAGCTTTAAAGTTATTCTAGAAAGCCCATTCACCATGGACATCAGAGAAGTTAACTTCTATGAGACTTAGGATGAAATTTTAGGAATACACTTTCATGGTTTCTCTTGGTTTATTTTTTGTTTTTGTTTTTACCTTGTCAAGAGAATTGCTCTTGTCACTGTGTCTTTCTGGGAGACTGTTTCCTGAGTCTGTACTTATAAGAGAGCCTCTTGAGTCAGCATTCCTCACACTATTAATATTTGGAGTTGATGTGGTATATGGGGAAGCTAAAAAAAAAAACACAACCCCAAACAACATAAAAATCTCAAAAAAAGTCACTCCACAGTTTAGTGAGACTTTTAAAATCTGATGACAATTTTTAAGAAGGCAAATAATCAATTCCATATAGTTATTTTTAATGAAAACTTATTCTAGAATTTCAGCAAAGTATAGATGGAAGCACATACACACAGAATTATGTACAACTACGTAGATACATGCATAAAAAACATATGTATAAATACATGCACACTTCCATGAAGAAGCATGTCTATTTAGAAAAGAAACCCTTTCCCATTTTTTATATCTACTATCACCTTTGACAGGGAAAAAAGCAGCCCTGCTCCAGAAAATAGCTTCAGTTTCACATAGAAGAGGAAACCTCAAAAGATCCCAAAAGACAGATTTAATGTACAGACTGAAAAAATAAAACAGTTCCTCTTTAATTATTTTATTTTACTTTTTTTAAGTGCTTACCAATGCCAGAGATAACACCAAACAGATCTTTAGGAAGATTGTTATCCAATGTGTTTCCTGATTTTTGTGGTGTTACTAACTGACTTGCAGTTGGCAAAATCTGTGCATCATCCTTTGTGCTCTGTTTGGAAAAGAGAGGAAAATGTGATTATTTTCCTACATTATGGACTTAGTGAATATGACACATCTGCTAGGGAAATATTTGTTATGTATTTCTTCCTTAAATTTTCATTTCTATTGAATCTGCTCAAAAGAATAGAATGAGATGTTCCCATATTCGCACAGGCTTGGGATATCCTAATACTTAAGACACCTCAGGAAATATTGAAGAAATGAGTATTGAACTGAATCTCAAACACTATAAAACAGATATTTCAAAAATACTTTTATTTCAAAAATGCTAATATTTCTCTTGTTGGAAGCATTCGGGAGATTTTTTTTTTCCTTAATACCAAATGCAACAGAGCAAGATACAGACAAAAGTAAAATTCATGAATAATTAAATCTTAGATTCGATAATTGTGTGCAACCATACTAATATATACCCTTCACAAATTACATTTTAATTAATTCTCCTGTAGCCCTCTTGCACTATAGCTCTTTCAAAATCACACTCCT
Source organism: Callaeas wilsoni (assembly GCA_013398955.1). NCBI lineage: Eukaryota > Metazoa > Chordata > Aves > Passeriformes > Callaeidae > Callaeas > Callaeas wilsoni. Next base: position 82,221 of record VWPU01014675.1, on the reverse strand, counting down.
TTAGGGTTAAGTTCTTCTCTTATTTCTGGAAAATTAACAATCTTTTTATGGTCCATTTGTTTCAGTGTTGGACTACGTTGAAAAATTGCAGAATTCTGAAGCTTATAAAGCTCCTTCTTTGCCAGGAGTGCACAGTGTTTCATATACATGTTATCAATAAATTATGATAAAAATAATTCAGAATACCAAACAGAAATTGTCACTCACGTTGCTGGAAGGGTTAACGGGAAACGGAGACACATCTTTAACATTGATCCGCTGAACATTTTCTATCAGCAGACCAAAGAGTGGCAAATACATAGTGGCTATTCTTGCTTGATGGCCCTAAATAGAGTTTAGCAGTTCATTTAAAAAATTACAGTTTTAATTTTTAATCACCAATTAGTGATCACTCCTAAATTACAAAAAAACCAGCACTTAATAAATATTTGCCAAACCAGAGCCCACATTCATAAGTTCATAAATGGCAAAAGCAGTGATCATCACTGTATTTCATTCTAATTTACAGAAGATCAGCAAATTTTATTTACTGTCTGATTATAATGCAGAAAAACTCCAAAATTAATGTGATTTCTGCTAAGACTAACCAAGTAAATTAGTATTATGTTAGCTCGATGAATTAATGATACCTTTCATTACAATGTTTTTGGCTTTTCCACAGCACTGCTGATGTTAAAAAAGGTCAGAAAATTAAAAATCACTCAAAATTTACCACCATAACTTGTAGTTTTCTTATACTCATTTCACAAATAATAGATGATGGAAGGACAGCTGCGAAATATTAAAAGCTAATATTTAATGACATGAAGAGCTTAAAACACACTTGTAAAAATCTGATTAATTTAAGCACAGCAGTTACAGTACATTGTGCTAAAATGCAAACCCACATATAATTACATTAAAAGGTGCTTTGTCATTTCATTCGGTAAAATGATGGGATTTGCAGATTGATCTTGATATAGTTTTCACCACAGGCTGAGCAGAAATAGTTTTGCTGTAAATTAACAAGGGTTTCTTCTGTGAAAGAAAAAAATCCCTGTACGTGTGCACATCTAATCTTTATTATTTTGTACTACTAGCATAGCAATACACTTACCCTGGTAGCATATCTATCATCAAAAGAATGCTTTATCATCAAATTCTTGAGCACGCTAATGGCAATCTGCCGCACATCTCTGAACTCTTGGAGGGCATTGCCCACCTCCCTCAGAAGCAGTCCAACCAAGAAGTGATTTTTACAGAATTCATCAGTTAATGAATAGTCCAGGTGAAGGTCTGGAAGTAAAACACAAGTTCCACGTAAGGAATGGTTTTATTTAAATCAATTTATCAATCAACTTAAGGCTGAAGTAAAACCCAGCACATCAGACACAGCAAAGTCAAACTGCTCCCTTTTCAAAATACTTTCCATGTAATAAAAGAAACCAGTTTATTTATGTACTGAATATATGACATCTTCAGAGAAACTTCAGCTTGAAGGGCTCATTCACTAGATTGTGTATATGTTTACAATGTCAACTGAGGAGGTGTCCAAGAGTTTCTCATGTTCACTATCATTGCTCAATACAGTAATCAAAAACCAGATGCTAATCTTAAAGCACTTTTGTTTTCCAAAGAACTCTCTCAGTAAGGGAATCCCTTAAGTCAGAAAGAAACATATCTGAGACAGCACAGCCATTATACAGACATCCTGCAGGCTTTCTTGTAGCTCACTTTAGAGCCAGCCACATCACCTGAGATAGCTTTTGCTCAACACAGCAAAACAGAGCCAGAAACACTTCTGATAAAGGTCTTCTTTCCTGGCTGAACTCCTAGTTCCCAGGAGCATTTTATACTGTTCGTTATTGTGCAATCAGAAACACTGTCTTCTCTGGTTTTGCTGGATTTTTAGCAAGTCAACAGCTCATAGTCTCTTTTCTATGAAAAGATTTATGCAGTGTTATTATCCAAGACACTCCTGAAGGCTGAAAAAGCCAACGACAGAAAGAAGTTCTAAGCAGCTGTTCAGCTCATGTTCAGCTCAAATCTTCCTCTATCCTGTTCTAATGTGATGAAAGTGTTAATTAGTCGTACTCAACTCTACTAACATAGCAGAATCTACTGAAAAAATATTTCAGAAAAAAAATAACCTATTCTACAAAAATATGTTAGACAGCTTTACTTGTTACTTGCAAAAGTGATTGGTGATTTCTGCTGTAGTTCAGTGCCTGGAAGAAATTAATGTGTCTTCACAGCCACAAACGCAATAGCTAACGTATGACTTGTTTTGGCACAAGGCCAGATGTACCAGGAAGCCAGCTGGGCTACACAGGACTTTCACGACTGAGCTCCTACACACACACAAAAAAATAAAAAAAGACCCACAAAGTGGAAGTGAGAACAAGCTACAAAAGAGGAATATAGAAGCATTGATCAAGTATGTAGGGAGAGTGCCAGGGAAGCCAAAGCTCAGCTACAGCTGAAACTGGTAATGGACATCAATAGCAACAAGAAGAGCTTTTACCACTACATTAGCATTAAACCCCTGATTAAGGAAAACATGGGCTATTTGCTAAATAGGGATTGTGATTTAGAGACAGTGGCCTTGGGTAAGGCTGAAGTACTCCATAACTTTGTTACTTTATCCTTCGCCGACATGATTCCCAGGCCTTAACAGTCCAGAGACTATCTTCAAGAAAGGCAGCTATCACCAGTGGATAAGGATCAGGTCAGGGATCTCCTGAGAGACCTCCAGTCATGCAAATCCACACCACCAGATGAGACACTGAGAGAGTTAGCTGATACCATTGGAAGATCGCTCATTATCACCTTTGTTAAGCCATGGCGAAGTCATTTTTCAGCAAGTGAAGGACAAGAGCATGACTGGAAATGGCCAAAATAAATTTACCCAGGATAAATCATGTTTTAGGACTGGTAAATCTGTCTGTTTTAAGGGGAGAATAGCAGATGTCAAGGTGGTCATTGTATCCAAACTGAGACATTTCAGTCTAGGTGAAGAGACACACAAATGTGAAAAATAACTACCTGGATCACTGGGCTCAAAGGTTGGAGGTTAATGGTTTGTACCCTACTTGGAGACTGCTGCAAAAGGAGTTTCTCAAGGAATATCCTACTTAATACTACTTCATCAATGACCTGAAAGAGGAGATGGAGTACATCCTCATGAAGCTTGAGGATGGGTACAGTCCATATGCTCAAAGGGCAGAGCTGCATTTCAGAAGAATCTAGATTCTACAGAAATGGCAATCAAATTCCACACGGAAAAATGCAAAATTCTGGACATGGGATGGACAAACTTCCTGCAATGGCACTTCCAGCTGTGGAAGGACTAGGTTGGGAGCAGCTCTGCTGAAAAACACCTTGGGGTCCAGGTGGACAGCAGCTTCAACAGGAGGTACCAGGGCACCCTGGCACCAGGGAAGGCTATCAGCACTCTGGGCTCTATCAGCAGCTTCATAGCCAGGATATCAAGGCAAGTTTTTATTCCCCTTTACTTGGCATTGCTCAGACACATCTGTAATACTATGTGCAGTATTTGGGTCTCCTAGTACAAGACAGTTCTGGAGCAAGTTCAGTGAAGGACCACCAAAGGCTGGAGCACATGTCCTGTCAGGAGAAACAAAGGGAACTGAGCTTGTTCCATCTAGAGAAAGGAAGGCCTGACATAATCAAAGCACAAAGGAAACTGGGCTACAAAACTTCTCAAGTTCCTTTAAACCTGAATGGATTTATGAAAAAAAGGTAAAAAGCACCCCAAGTCTCACACTGCACACCTCCCTACAGGAGTGTTGCAGGCTTCCACAGCTAGTGAATTACAAGCTAACTGTGAAAAAAAAAAAAGCAAACTCAGTAAACGTAGCAGGAAAGGGAGGCAGAGTACAGGATGTAGTTTACCATGTCTTTCTTCGGTGAGATTACTCTGCTACCTGAGCACTTCCTTTAGCTTTCAGTGAAAGGATTAAAACTTTAGACTTCTTTTTAACAATTTCAAGCTTTCCATCATCTCACAGACCTGAAGTTACAGAGTGTACACATCTACTAATAAGAATTTGACATGTAAGAAATACGCCATACACTACTTTGGAAGAATTTACCTTGATATCTCTGAACTCTGCCTTTTCCAAAAGGCATTGGTAGATTCAAAGGTATATAGTGCTCATGATTACAGACTACACGAAGAAATTCAAATTTGAATTCAAAAAGAGCCTGCAAAAAGAAAGTTTAAATTAAATAACTGATGCAGTGATTTGAATAACATATTAAGAACAACTTTCTAACACAAAAGGGTGTCTGATGCATGTCAGTCTTGCACTATGATGGATATAGACCTGTCAAAAGTTCCCCATGTCAGCATAAAATAAATCCAGAACAACTCATACTTAACAACCGGTCCTATTTACTATTCCCATTGTCCAAAGTTTACAACCCTATTATGTATTGATGTAAGAGAAGTTTGGACACACAGCAGAAATTCTTTGGGCATCTGATACACTCTTTCCACACTCCAGTGTGTGTAGCTTAAGATATTGAATATCAACTCTTCCAACTTCAGACTTCTCGCAGTCATGCTTAAAACTACCTCACTACTTCTGCGATTCACACACTCTAGGGTGGTAAAATTGCACCTGAAAATGGGAATCAAAATATGAAAAAGTGATTTGATGGAAAAAAAAAAAGGTCTAAGCACAGAGCAGGGACTTCTAATGTAACCAGGAAAATGTCTGAAGAATTAATGCAGGACTCTATCCCCACGCATCAAGAAGAGACAACACTTAAAAATAGCTTGTTTAAAAACACTGAGTACCTTTGGATCTCCTGGGGCGAAGCAGCTCATGTAGTTATTGATTTGCTTGAAAACAAAGCCTCTATCCATAAAAGTGAAACACCTCTGGGGAAAACAAGCAAAATCAAGATAGAATTTATTTACTTCTGTCTCTGCATTCAGTAATTATATTTCTGTATTTAATAAGTTCATTTTCCAAACACATTATTGACATTTCAGTTTGAATATAAAAACCAATAAAACAAGCAAACTAAATATATGTGTACATATATGAATACCAAATTTTCCCTTAAAAGTGCTGAACTTAATCACAAATAAAAAGCACTTTGAAAAGAACTCTATCTTGACAGAAAAGGAAACGTCATGCCACTAGAAGCTTTATGTACCACTTTAGTTCCCATCCTTTTTTCTCCCTTGTAGATACTATTGGCTGAAAAATGAAAGACACTGAAAGTCTGTCTACATAAAATGCATGCAAATAAAGTACTACTGAAAACTTTTGCAGGATTTGAAGGCAACCCAGATGATATTTTTAAAGGAAAAAAAAAGAAAAATCAAAATACATTTTGAATAAAATATAAATTCGTTTCTTAAAATACCAAATTTCTGAATTGATGTACTTTTGATTATAGAAGACGGAAATTATACTTCAATGCATTTTAACATGGACATAAAATTATATTTAAAAGGCATTATGCATATTCAGCTTTATAAGAGTTGGCTTTAAGAGTCTCTAAAATCCATGCAGAAGCAATATTACTGAAAGAATAACCACAGAGTAGAAATCTCTTGTGTACTTACTTTTATAAAGGCAGCAAGGCTATGGTTTGCATTTTTTGAGGCCTCTGGATTGTCTCTGTACTTCTGAGTGATGTGTGGCATTAGCATATTAACAACCGTTTCCACTGCATGATGAAAGGAGGCAGAAAATCTCTGGTTTCTCAGCAGCTAGAAATTAATTCAGATGCAATATTTAACATGTTTTTTATAACACTAGAATATATCAGAAAGTTTACTTTAGATAACATATAGATAACCTGGTAGGGAGAGAGGAAACAGTTTTCAAACTTTCTCATTTTCTAGACCGAAGGGGGAGAAGGAGCATTTGTTTAAAAGAAAATATTATAACATGCACTAGCATCTATTACTGAGATTCAAGCAAGGCAGTCTTTGATGACAAAACCACATGTATAAAAGCGTCTAAGTATAATGCATTAATATTTTTATGTACTGCAATAAGCAACACAAGCCTAAGAATAAGAGGGAATCTTTTAATTCTACCCATCTTCCTTTCCAAAGCAGACACCAGCTGGTTCACATATACTAACTCCATTATCAGACAGTCTTTTGTGTCTTGGAAAAAAACCATTTTTTGCTGTTCTGCAACTATCATGGTAATAACTGCTTTTACCATTGAGGAAATGGTCATCCATGCTTCTTTCTTTCTCTTACTCCTCAGTGACTTCAAAATCTCAGCTCTTCAGGCTTCAGAATCTCTCTGGTTTTAGGTTTCCACAATCAATACTCTTTTCTCTTACTTTTTGGTAGTTTGCCAATTAGCTTAAAAGATTTCCTCTTCATTCATAATTTCCTTCTTTCCACTCACCACCTATATTATCTTCATTAATGAATTTGTACACTCTGACAATATATTGGTCAGTAAGTGCTCTTCAGCTTTTTGGCACTGCAGAGTCTCTTTTATTTCTCTACATTTTACAACCTTTACTAATGATTCTGCCTTTTGTCTGAAGAGACTTAATGACATGGTGTGAGGCTGACAACATTGACAAAAATTGTTTCAATTGTACAGTCATTATGTCTTTTCTTTCTGAAAACTAAAACCAAAACATTCATGTGGTCTAAGTACTTTTATTTAAATAGTTTTTTGAACTACATTAAATGCAACATTCCTAGACAGAACAAGCCCTTGTCAAGGCCCTGCATAAATCAATGATTACGTAATTTGCTCCCTTTGTGTTTGATTTGTGCTCCAAAACCTCTGGCTCTAGTTTTAAAAAAATTAAGAAATAGACATTAAGGCTAAAAATGTCCCTTTATAAATATAAACTGAAATAACAAATAAGAACTAAAGTCTGTGTTGGTGGGTATACCAGTGTCCTACAATGCTCTTGTAGCTCAGTCTTCGTTGGACAGTAATTAAACATAATTCTTGCTATAGAAATAATTTTGCTGCACATAGAAATGCACCTTTTTGTCAGATATCGTAAGCAGGAAATATCTGAGTGCATGTTGCATTTATTACATTATCTAGTAAGGCAGAAAAGAATAAGCAATTTATTTTTATATTTATTTTTACTTTATCTAGCTAAATAATTTATTTTATATTTAAGGGGCTTGTAAATCAAGAAGCAGGGTTCAGGGGTGAGAATACTTGCAAACTAGAGTACATCCTGCTCCTCTTTCTTTCACATTATAGAGAAGGTGACAAGGAGATTAGTTGAACTGGGACTCAAACTCTACGGATCGTACCACAGAGCATTAAGAGTAGAACTATGAAGTCTTTTTCCTGATCACTGTCTGATTACTTTTCCCCTCATGTACTTCAGACTTCCAGTTATATTCTAAATACACAGTGAAAATAGTGGTAACAATATCACAACAACCTGATATGTTACTCAGCTGAGACTGTGTTGGACGCTTGAAACTTTCAAGACTTGTTTCAATCCAAAAGTAAATAAACTAAAAAGTTGTCATCAGTGCAAAAAACGCTGCTTACAGGCTGAGCTTGTAGAAAAATGCATTTCTAAAATTTTAGCATTCTCCTTCCAGTGTAGGAAATAACACAAAATTAAATATTGATACTTCTTACTACATACAGAAGACTGTAAATTTCATGACTCACTGTTCTCAGGGCCATTTAACATCACAGCTACAGTACTGCTCAGGAAAAAGCTCACTTTTTTTTGGATAGTGCTTACATCAAAGTCCACAGTGTTATCTACTGCTCCCAGCTTCTTTGTGCCACAAGAATTACAAATTCCTAATAGAGAGTCTGATGATTTACACGGACTGCTCTGCTATATGGATTTTTAGGGATTTCTATTCTTTTATATTAACGTTGAATCTAGCCCTGTAGTTTTTTCTCTCTAATATTTCAACTGATTTCTCCTGCTGCCTCTTTCTCTCCCTTTCTTTCTAATATGCAATAACAAACATGTGATTGGAGAAAGAAGAGACCATATTCCTTCAAATATATTTTTGCAAAAGTTGACATACCTTCACTTTAGAGTTTTCTATCAAATGTTGAGCCATCGATTTTATCAGAACTTCAAAGAAAAACCATGAATACTGTAGAGAAAAGAAAACATTCAGTAAGATGGCCACATGCATTCAACTACTTCAATACACTTAGTTCCTTTTCTTCAGTTATGACTAGGTAAGAACATACAGTAAAAAGTACAGTTCAACACATACCTTAAGCAGCTTATTGCTTGTAAGAAAGTCAGCAGATGGCTTTAAAATTGTTGTCATTGACTTTGTCAACTCTTCATGTACTGTCTTATATTCAGAAGCAACATAGGGTTCTGCTTTATATGCATACTTGGGGAGGAAAACCAGAATTTAATACAAAATCACGGCATAATATGAAAGAATTGAAATTAAATAGATGCAACTGAATTTAAATATATTCTTTCTTAGGGAAATAAAAAAAGGAAACATTCAGTTTACTTTTACTTACCTTGACGTAAGATCTCAGGTAGCTATCCAAGCCTTCTTCATGACACTGAGCAACAATATGGATAATAACCCTAAACAGAAGTCAGAAAACAAGTAAACCTATAAAGAAAGCTGTGATTGCAACAGCAAAAATGCAACTCAGTTACAGATTTATGTGATAACCCAGTCATCACATAGACTCTAGGAACCACTTAAAATTCTTTACCTTGTCACATTGACTGCAACTTCCTCTTGAGTTGCTCTGGTGAGAACTCTGAACAACTGGTTTAGAACAGTTGGCAGGAAAGCTATCATCACATGGCCTTCCATAGCATGAAGGCTCTGAAAGAAAGTAGAAATACCGTCACTCCCGAGAATCAACAGCATTTAAATCAGGTTTTGAAACCATAAAATTTATTGCAAGTCTTTTTCCAAAAATACATGCTGCTTCCACAGTTTGGTGTTTATTACCAAAAATATGGCATAGAAAGCAATTGAGGATATTTTCCAATATAAATATTTAGTAAATGTTTTCTACAGGAAAGTAAATTAGGGATACAAATTAGGTGTTATTAACAGCATTTTAGAAGTACTTATTTGTACTTTTCCATTGAAATGCACTCTAGGTAATGGTTCAGTGAAAAGTCTGTCCATGTGCCCAACAGCACACTGACACTGACTTTGGTATATTATGGTATTTCATCCAGCAATGCAGAAAAACATCCACAAAAACATGCAGATTTCTTACCTGTGCTAAGTGCTACACTAGTTACTGCTAAACAATAAACTAGCAACTATGCTAAAACCCAGCATGAACTAAAATCCCTAACTACTTAATATTGGAAATTTGAGACAGTGAATTATTAATGACATTTCTTCTTGATATGCCTTTGCATTTCATCACATGCAAAAGATACTACAGACATAACGACCCTAACAGAAGAGGCAGTGCATGAAATTCATCCTACCAAGTTTTATGCCACAAAATTCCCTGGAATTAAAGGGAATTTGACAAAAAGGAGTGTATTTGCTGAAGGTGCATGCAGACAACACATGTCAAACATTCCTATTTAGTGTTAGGTGTTAGGCAGCTGTCTTGTCTTTGACGGTTTGCCTGCACATCCATGCTATTCAGGAGACAAAATGGTCTTTCTTCCCATGTGATCTGTGTCAGAAAAAACTGGAGTGGAAACCACACACTCTATTGATCTAATCCTGAAAGAGAACTGAAGACGTGGCAATAATGACCTTCTAAGCAAAATTTTTGAAAAATCAAGAGTCACGATTCCTTACAATTTCCATACACAGTTCAATTTGATTATTTTGACAAACTAAGCCATTAGTGTTTTGAAATTACCACTCATAAGGCTTACCAATGCTGTCTCATTATTTCTTTGTGGTTTCCTCTTACATTGCAATTGTAAATTTATTTAAGGCAGAAAGTATCTTTGTGGGTTTTTTCCACGGCATATTCCATTAATACGAGTCATAATCACAGTACTAATTCTCTCACTGAAAAATGAGACCTATAAAATGTCTGAAGCTCCTAGGTTTTGCTAAGGCATAAATAAATTATATAATCTGTTATTCACTACCATTTTATACCTTAAGATATTTTACAAGATCAGTTCCTAATGCACGAGCTCCGGACTCAGTTTTCTGACAGTACTGAAAAAAATTATGCAAGTGCTGGTCCTGTCAAAGATAAAAAGAACAACAAATTAAACAATATCTAACATTACTATCTATAATCCATTAAAAATATTTATATGTACAAATACATATCTTTGTCCATAGATTCAATCTTCAAAAATAATAGCTGAAGTGCACTATTCTGAAGACTTTTTTAGTCTTTTTTTTTTAATGAAATTTACAGTGTTTTTTGAATACCTATTACACAAAATGCCACCTGTATTTGCTTCCTACTGACATGCAGAAAATAGCATACTTAATTATCCCAACCAATTATAATACGTTTTCTATGAACAAGTCTAACAGGACTCATTGCTTTGCAGACGTGCCAGTAAAGAGCTTTTAGACTATGACCTCTCATCTAACTGGAAAATTCAGACTCGAATGGATGACAGGAGACAAAAGGCTCATATTTTGAATAGCTTCCATTTAAGATCTTCTGTCTTTCATATCTGATTTAAAAGAAAGAGACCATGAGAAAAGCCCAAGAGACAAAAAAGGGATGAGCATACTGAGTTTAAGAATCTTCCCATATATTGTATATCCATACTATAAACATACATTTTTCCTAAAACATTCGCTAATTTAATTTGTTTTGTAACTCACCTGTGTATACACAGTTGACACCAGATGAGTGGATATTTTTAACAGTTGTTTGCCTCCATCTACCCACTTAATTTCAGGACCTGAATGCTGCACACACACATGAGGGGGAAAAGTAAAATAATGTAGCAGTATATTAAAGTAAAACAGTTTACAGTACCATTAACAACATTTCTTTCAAAAAGAAAAAAACAGGTTGAAGAAATGTGTACAATGAATAAAGTCATAAAAAAAGGAAAATTATGCAGGCAATATTACCAAAAGCATTTATGAAGCTTAAAATGTTTTTTACAAGTCCCACAGTATTTTCCTTGATGGCTAACAAAATTGATTCTCTGTGAGTCACAGACTTCATGTTTCCCCTACAACTCTGCAAAGAAACTTCTGACTAGAGAGAAATATTTACTAGTTTTCTCAGAAAAATAACACAAGGATTTTCACAGATACTCAGAAGGTTTAAAACTTAACATATGTCACTGATAGGTAGCAGCTAGTCCCTCCTTCTCATCCCATTTCCAAAGAACTGAGAATGAGAATGCTGACCCTGACAGCCAGTTAGGAAGAGATTTTATTGCCAAATCTACATCTGGTCATATTGATCCTAACCTTCTACCCATGGGCATGAGCAGAGACGAACAGCAGAGGCATAAAGAATACACCTACAACGTGAGAAGATGAAAGATGGGAAGGAGACGATGGTTGGAAAGCTTACAGCAGAGTTTAACAAAGAACAGGTGGTAAAACAGGAGGAGAGCAGCACCTCTTGCTGTTGATTTTAGGTCTCTTCCTCCAAAATTAGTCAATTTTGTCTCTGCATTTCAATCTCTTTGTCAAATTCCCTATCACATTTTTGTTTTGCATCCTCCTTGGTATGATTTTTATTACTACAATTATGCAAGCTTTCTGCTTTGAAAAGTAAAACCATAAATTTCACTTGTGAAGTATAGAGATCACAGAAATCAAGATGTGAGAATAAGACTTGTTCAGGAATAAAGGACTTACTGAAAGGAGACAGCATGAAATGCTAAAAAAAATTTAGTAAAGGACTTCAGATTATTTGCATACCTTCATAAACTCAAAATAATTTTAAATGTTCAAAAATTACTGTAACTTCTAGTTAATTATTACTATAGAAATTAAACTTAAGCATTTCTTAAGTATATCAGCTAAATAACAACGGAAGTAAGTGTAACAACTTAACTTTCTTTTACAAGAATTTGAATCAACCTGCCCTAATACTTTTTTTTTTTGTCTCCCATTTCTCTTTGGGTTTCTTTGTTTCCTCTTAGTCAAACATCAACTTTTGCTAAGCATTCCATTTCAACTACGAAAGAAAATAAACTGTACTAGAAAATTACTTAAATCTTCTCAGCAGACTGGGGAATTACAATCAAACCTCCTCTCCACACTGGTTGTTTTTTTTAATATTAGAGCCATTTTCTGCAACATACCTTTCCAACACCCACTTCTTGATAACTAAGATAGCCTGATGGAAGATTTGCTGACACTGGGATTTGTTGCTCATTGGTGACCACTCTTCCATCTTTTATCAGAGGAAGCCAAGAATATCCAACTATAGAATATGAAAGGCAAGTAATTTTAAATATTAGGAAACTTCACATAAACCCTTACAACAAAAGTCTTACCAAATAATTCTGAGATGTAATTCACAAAACAGAAAATGTGACTGTAAAGGCCAAATGATTTGAACTCAAACAGCTACATAACATCAAAAAAGTAAAGTAATTGTCACTGATTTTGAAAAACACCATACATTTGATGGACATTCTAAACCAAAATTTGAAACATTTAAATTAGAAGAAATTATTTATTAAATCTTTCAGTCAGTATTATGTAATTAGAAAGCATTATATGGACCACAGAAATCATAGGTTACCAGATAAGCATACTCCCAAAAATTTCCCTAGCAGCTACTGAAAGTAAAGCATTAGTGTACATACCTTGTGTTTCAACAACATCTTTCTTCTTTGTGCTCCCTTTGCTTGAATTATCACAGCTGACATGGTAGAAAGTGAACAACAAATGGTGCTTTTCATGTAACTGAGTGGGCAATTCTATTTTAATCTGAAAGGCAAAGAAATCTCTGTAGAAGTTTTCACCTAGAGACTTGACATGTGTTAATGGTTCTACATTTAAAAAGCTTTTCCAGGTTGTATGTTATTTGAAGCAAGACAGATCAAATACAAAAAACTTACTTTAAAAAGGTCCTTAGAAAGGAGACCTGATTTAATTGAGAATTTTGCCATCCTCTAATATTTTCTTGTATTTTGAAACTTACATAGTACCTGACCTGGTAAAAGTTACCTCAGAAAGGTAGCTTACCTCATCATAAAATTCTGGATTTTGATGGTGATGCAGAACAGCAGCAAATGCACTTCTAGTAAATACTGGTCCACCAGGTCTTCCGTAGATACACTAAGAATAGAGAAAAGGAAAAAAGAACAAGAAACCCCTGTGATCCTTTTTTGCTCTCAGCCTAGAACGTCTCATCCAGAATCTGAAATATTTTAACTTGTGTTTAACTCAGTCTCTTTGCATCATTACATGATGTGTAGTCTGCCTGCTGTGCAGTAGAGCTGACACTGCTATCTCACTTCAGGATGTCTCTACATTTCTCTACTTCTCTTCTTCCAGGCGCCTTTTATACACCTGTGATAGCTCATAAAAGTGGAGCTTGGCTCTGCAGTTGATCTCAAGCTTTACTGTTTTAACTTACTGGGGAGCAGGCATAAGCCACCCTTGTTTGCAACAAGTTTATTCCTGGAATTTTAGTAAAAAAATATTAAAGACATTAAATGCTCTGAGGACTCTTTAGAAATCTCTTATATCAGAAACAAGCAAGCCATCCAGAAGTTACTCTCAGGCCACTATCCCAAACTAGACAAATTAATCCAGTACTACTGTGTTACCTAGCTAACTGCTGACTATTTACTTCTATCAGCCACAAAAATGAAAAGACTGACCTTCAAAGGCAAAGAATCCTCTTCATCAGAATCCTTGAACTCAATGCACACTGCAATATTTCTAGCCTAAAGCAGTGGTCAAAAACATAAACCCAAGCAATTAATCACAGGGATCATCACAGAAATAAATATGTAAACTATCTTCAGCAAACCTGAGAAAGAAGAAGGTAGAGTTTTCCTCTACTCACCTTCGCAAAAGACTTTTGACTGTCATATTTTAAGTGCTTTGGATAAACATAAAGATGATTGTTGTAGATGGTAAAAGGCTGAGTGCATTTTGGTATACAGGGAACGAACTCCTCTATTTCAAATGCTGTTAGTGTCTTGGAACTGTTTTCAAACTGTTTCATGGGAATGTATGATGAGTTAACATAATCTGAAAATACATTAAAAAAAGCAAATAAGAAACTGAAGAGGAAAAAGCCTGAATGTCCATTTAACAGTGTTTGTTAATACTTACTTGGAAAATCTGGTGACACATTGTCAATTGTAACATCCAGGTTTCCTAAAATAACAGGAAGTTTGGCCATCTTTTCAGGTCTGTAGGAAGGAAAAAAAAAAACCCACCTCAAAGTCAGGCTAAATGCAAATCAGATGCCAGCAACAAAAAAAGATAATAGGAAACAGAGGCAAAAGTAATATCCTGAAACGGACGCATGAGAGGAAAGGTGGTTTGAGTGTGCATGACTGATCTGGTCTTGCTTTTTGCCTAGATACACAGTTTTCTTTTCTCTTAAATTCTCTGAAAAAAAAAACCAACTTCATACACAAGTGTGTCAAAGGTCATGGAAAAGCATGACTTTTTCTTTCTTTAAATCAAAATGAAACACTTTGTCAAAGGCAAGTTTTGTCTGCCATGTAGTAACTCACTATCATTTGCAGCAAAGAGGGAATCTGTAAGTTTTTTAAATCTCAGTGGCCAGTGATAAGCATTCATGGTAGTAGGATAAACCTGGGGGAAGATAAATCAGCAATTTCCTACCTCCTCTTTTTTCTAAACTAACAATTCACCCTGCAAAACCCACCAACTATAGATGTTACTGTGTAGCTATTTCAGAAACATGAAGTACAAGTGTTTTCCATGCCAAAACCATGCAGAACCCTTTATTAGTAGAGATAGTGTCAGCAGCATGATTTTTTAAAACTTACTCCACAGCAAGTGGATGCAAAGTTTTCCCAAAAAAAACAATCCCATGCTGTGAAGCAAACTTCTGGTTGGAGTCGGGATTCTAATTCCAATAGATATGACTTAGACATTAGAACCTCTTTATTACCGTAATTCCTGTGAAATACTGTACATGGTTCCACAAACAGGATTCTGAGATAACCAGAAGCACTTCCTTAACTCACAGCGTGGTGTGGCAGGCTAATTTACTGCTCAATTCCAGTAATGGTGTTTATGGCAAGGAGTATCAGTACAAAGAGCAATTTCAATGCTGTGTGAAGTTCAACGAAACCTTCAGCCACGTGCTTAAAGTGAGCGAGAATATCTACTACAAACCTCATCTCCTTATCAGATTTGCTAAGCAAGAATAAAGAAACTATAGCCTGTGCCTCTTGTGCTTAGTGATTGTTCAAGTTAGTACCACTCCTGCCAGCTCTACTGTAACAGAAGTGGAAACTTCTTTGCAAAGCAGCAGAGATTGCTCTATTATTTTACATCCTATTTAATAAGGGGATTAATGACTTCATGAACATGGTCATCTGTCAGTAATATACTCTTAAGCCTCGCACACAAACGGATGAAGTCTTTAAGAATACTTTGTAAAAAAAAGATAACCAATGTTCTGTTATTTAGGCATCCTGAGACACATGCATTCCCAAGGAAGGTGGACTGGAGACTTGCTTGAATCCCTTTCCCTGAGAGGCAGCATCCCCTTTCCAAGGTCAGGGAACAGATGATTTACGCTCATACTTGTTTTCCCTTGAGAAACACAAGAGCATACTGTGCAAACAGCTCCTAGTACAGAGGTACTTCAGGATATGATGCTGATTGCATGCTACTTGTGGGATAATACTTCAGTCCTGCTTGTAGCCCCTAAACACTGTAAAAGAAAGACCTGTAGTTTGTATGAAGGTCTTGATTACACTTATACAGATTCTGTATTTGATGTGAAAGACATGTATATATACATACATCAAAATATTAGATGTTCCAGCTCAAGACCATAACAAAATATGGTGTGGCTTAGGGTTAGGAGTGAGGGGTTTGGGGTTGGTTTGTTTTTGTTTTTTCAAGTGGGAAAATCAGACTTACTTCCTGAAATCTGCTAACAATTTCAACATATCTTCATTTGAGAGTTTATTACTGTCTTGTCTGAAGAGAGCAGAAAATCTTGCATTTTTGTCCAGGGTTCCTGAGGCATCTTTAAACAATGTCCTGAAAGTAAAAACCTTGCTTTCAGCTGAGTTTATGAAGCTGCTGAAATTCATTTCAGGAAATTTCTTTATTACAAATCAGAATATACTGCACCATCCTTTATATTAAGCATTTAATATTCTTGTCGTTATAGGTGAGTTTAACATACAAACAGCTCAGTCTAACAAATAAGTGTGAACCATTTCATTCTTAGTAACATAAAAAATATTGACAACAGAAAACAGCTGGCAGTATCAATAGTTTGAATAATAATGTAATGAATGTTTATAACTTTTTTCCTACTACAGAGCTGAAGCGTAAGTTTGTTGGAAATCTCTGGTTAATTGAAAGCAAAACAAGAAATAATTTAAACAGCACATTAAGTTTTACAAGAAGGGAGATGCAAAAAACCATGTTAGAGAAAAGTTAGGAAAAAAATACAGATTGACAAGATTTGTCCTCACCTAGCTGCCCAGGCAAAAGGCATTCTATATTGACCTAATCTCTGGCATGCCTGCTTAGCATTCTTCAAAACTTTCTGTGCAACCTACAGGGGACATTACTAATAGCCATATTTGAAAAGCTACATTTTTCTGAACCATTAGTACACAAGGAAAAAAAACACATATTGACACTGATATGAATTAGAAAATCTTTAGAAGATTAAAGATTAATCCTAAGTATGTGAGGGGAAAGACAACTGATAATGCCTCTTAACTATTCATTTCAGGTTATGCACAGCCTGCTGACTTCACAGCATTTCATGGGTGAAAACAAACCCATCTATACTTCTGATAAGAAATACTTAATTAAGCAAGAGAAATATTATTATATACAGAATATAGATGGAAAGCTAGAGCAAAATTCAACTGTTTTTTAAAACAAAACTCCAACTCAAAAAAAACCCACCCCGACATTTCCCCTCTCATTTGCTCCCCCCCTACATCCACCACTCTCCCTATGTACCAGAACACACTCCTGCAGAGTAAGTAGTACAATACTCTGCCATACTTGTACTGCAAATACACACACACACTGTGGGGAAGAGCCGTATGAAGATTACATGGACAACCCTATGTATGGACATTGCCACATTGTTTACATTAAAAGTTTAAATTGCTGATTTTGTTAACTTTCAAATTCACAAAAAACTCCATTATATAGAACCAACACATACAACAATCAGAGCTAGAAACCCATTGGTTTGAGATGTTCAACATTGAGCTGAACCACTTGGGCTTCACTTTTGTAGAAATCAGGCTTTCCCATGTGTCCACAGAGAGCAAAACTATTTGCCAGAGGCAAAACCGCCTACAGAGTAAAGCTCCCTGAATATTATCCCTGATCTGTGCTGTTGATACTATAAAGAGCTGATTCTATTAGTGTGTTTGAGCAAACTCTCCATTACCCTTTCCCGTAAAAAGGGGGAAATAGCACTTGGAAGCACAAAACCTTGGTAAGTAATCATCTTTAAATCACTGTATTCAAAATTCAAGGGGAGAAAAAGTGATTTTTTTCTTAACTATAGAATTTGTTGCTTCCATTTTCCCTTGTCCTTGTCCAGAGTAGTAATTTTGCAGGGAACTGGAACTTGCTCCCTACACTGACCCACACGGAGGCCTATATAGCTGGTACTGTTCTATTTTGTTTCAGATTAATACAGTGTAGTCCCTGAGAACAAGAACAGAGGAAAAATTCAAACTAAGTGTTCATTTGTATAACATTACAAGCAGTTGAATGCCAGAAAGCCTAAGTTAATATAACCATGAGTATTCCTATTGTCTACTCCCATCATACAGGGCAACTACAAGTGCAGAACTCAGCATCAAATGTAGGAATACCTGGGCTTACTTAACCTCCCCACATGGCTCAGGCCCAAGGACATTAAAATCACCTACACTCAGTTCAGGTTTATTTTAACTCAGTAACAGTCAACATCAAAACCAGACTCCTAAAATACAAAGCTGCTGTTTTCCAACAATAGCTGGGGGAAAAAAAAATAACTCAAGCGTTCCTGGAAAAACAAATCAGTAGGCTGATCTATATTAAGACCAAGTGAAAAATACATGGTTTTTCACATGTAGCTTAGCCAGGATCAAATTTGTAGAGAGAACACAGTTGCTCTGCAGAGACTGAAAGTTAACTGTTTCTTCTTAGCTGAAAACAGGCAGCACGTCAACACTAGCTGACACTGCTTACAAAAACACTTCTCTCTTGTATGCTGGTCCAGCTATTTAAGCATAACTGTAAATCACCAAAATTAAACCTCTACTTCTTCACTGACAAACGAGAAGTAACAACTAACAAAACTTTTTGTAGCTATGTTTCAGAGGGCATCAAAATGTTATGCCATCCTAGATTCCTGGAAACTTAAGATGTTTCAGTGGATTATTTCCAGAAGTGATTTGGGGTTCTATCAAATCTGCAAAGCATTTTATACATAAACAAGAAGCTTAATGATCTCAGTGGTTCTGGAGAAAAAAAACAGCAAGAGTGCAGATAAAGTCACAGTAAACTTTTGTCACCAAAAAGTGAGAAAATGTCAACAATGTTACACTAAGTAAGATGCATTAACTAAGAGAGACACAGTTAATTTATGATCTAAATTTACTATTTAACTCTTCAACAATTTTCAACTCAACTTTCACACTGAAGTCCAGTATTCTTTTGTCAAAACAGTTTACTTAAAGACGCTATAAAAACTACATTGTCACGATTATAAAAAGTTAAATGCTTCCAATAAAATGTTCCTTTATCAACAATGTAATAATAGCTAATAGAAATAACTACAATGTTCTAAATCAAAACATTCATTTATATGAATTTACTATAAAGCAACTACAATTTTGATTTATATTTATTAATTTGACATCACTCTGTTTTGCCTCGGCATTTTTTTCATGCCACGGAAGAAAATAACGTACCTTTGACGAATCTGAACTTTTCATATATGGTTCAGCACAATGTGTAATGCTTCCCTGTAATACCTTTTCTATTCTAGCCACAAGGAAAATGTCAGTATGAGGACATGTGACTGAGAATATTCCCTAGAAATAAAACGAGAGATAAATACAGAAGGAAAATGCACATTTTACATCACATAATAGAAAGCCAATGAAATCATGTAGGAAACTTGTATCCAAAATCCTGCTAGTTCTTCAGGTTACTAGTTCTTACCTGCTTTGGATATTGCAAGACAGTTTCATGTATGTCCTGAATTCTGTGTAAGCTGTCACCACTGCCATTCATCATTTGTTGAGATGCACTGGAGAGCATATGCCTTACCGAGGCGTGGTTCAAATCAACATGGAAATCTGCTGAAATCTTCCTGTTGTTTTTAATATCAAATAGTGACAATGTGACAAAGAAAGGTTCTACCNAAAAAAAAAAAAAAAAAAAAAAAAAAAAAAAAAAAAAAAAAAAAAAAGGAAAAAATAAAGGAAAAAGAACCAAGTATCAGTGCTGGCATCTAGATCACTGTAAAAATGTGTAAAAAAAAAAAGATAAGTAACATTTTCATATACACATATGGCCATCACCCTAGGTATTACTGACAACATGTAAAAGAAAAATTTCTTTCTCCACCACCCAACAAAAATATTAGAGGCAAAGTTACTTTTTGTAGGATTTAGGCTTTCATTTTGATTTAAAAGAGTAAAACTTCCCATAATATAAATTTCTCAATCACAGCAAGGAATCCATGCCATTAAGGATAGTGCCAATCAAATATTAAGACATTCATTTCTGAATTAATAGAAAGTAATTAGATTAATTATTTACATTTGTTGTTGGTCCTTCTTCATTTTCTGCAACGCAGCTTTGCAAATTAAAAGATAAATCATTACACCTTACAAGAATTTTTTTTCCAAATTTCTCTTCAAATGGCTTCACTTCTGGGTCAATACTAGAAAAGTCAAGTTTCTTTAAAAAGAGAAAAGAAAAATTAAGTTAAGTTTACTTTCATCTCAAAAGGATCAACATAAAATACCCCTGCTTCCTTGTAATAAGTCTAACCTGTGCATCTGGATCCAAGGCAAAAAGTTTAACTCTGCTTTCAGTTTTCAGCTTGATTTCTGCTTCTCTGGTACTCTGTTAAAGTAAGAAAAAAAGTCTTGGTATCACACGATTAAAGTGAGCTTTAATTTCATGCCTTTTTCTGTGATGTTCAAAGCTTCACACATTTTTGATTCATGCATTCATTTCTCCCTTATTGAGCTTTGTACCTCCTTAGCTTACATTGATCCAACCAGACCAAGCAAAAAGTGAGAGCCTCTTCTCTAAACGCTTTTTTCCAGTCCTAGAAGTATAAAACCTTACATCAGCAACATAAAACCTTCCAAGCTCATGGGAAGTACACTTCAGTGTAACTTATATATCTGCTTCCTTAAACAGTAACTTCCATAATCCTATTTTATTTAAATAAAAACACATAATATGACTATAGGTTAAATCTCAGAGCTATCCTGAGATCCTAAGATTGCTCAGGAAACAACAGATCACCTAAATTAAGAAACACCATCATAGCTCTCTTTCTTTTTTCCTTTTTCTTGGTTGCTTTTTTTTCTTTTTAACTTTTCTTGAGCTCTACTGCCAAAGAAGTGGTTTTCCTGTGGGCAGCTGCAGAAAACCCAAAAACTTCCAAAAGATAAACCCCTCACATTTAAAAGTTACTTTGCAGAGTTCACTGTACACTGCCCAGGACTGGTGGATACCTATCCATTAACAGTGTAACAAAAGTGAAGTGAAACAAAACAGAATGTGAAAACTGATGGTATACATAGGTTACCTTTTTTTGCAAAAGGTATTATTTAAAGAGTATTCTATGATTTTTAAAGTCACAGGACATGACAAATGAACATATGCATGTGCCAAAATTACCCATGCAGAAGAAATGCCATTCTTAAAGTAGCAGCTGGCTAAACAAGGATACAAAATATTACATTACAGGCAGGTGTTTCTTTTTGGATCAGCCTGTATGGGTTAAAAGAAGTTACAAACCAAAATGCTCATCACTGACCATCAGCAGGAAGTGATCTACTGCCTACATCTGCTTTGCTGGAGACTGAAGCAACTTCTACTATGTCTCAAGAGAAAGAAAAAACAAAGCAAAACAAAAGAACATAATCTCTAAGAGCTCATAACCCTATTTTTAGGTTGATAACAGGAATTTAAAAATAATTTGGCTTAAGGGATGTATTACAGAAGAGAAATTTCTGAGGTGCTACTTTGAATATAAATGCTCCAATGGTTTTCATTTACTTTACTTTGTAAACTTTAACACAAAAAGAAGAAAAGAGGAGAGTTGCTGTGAAAGAGACGACCAAGATACTCAATACCAGCATAGTACTGGCAGAATTAGCTTCTTGAACAACTGGTATAATTGAGAAATACAGGAAATGTGAAAAAGTTTAAGGATGGCAAGAAAGCTGTGGGCATGTTTTGCAAAGGTAATATTTAGTGGCAAGAACTGAGGAGGAAGATTACCTAGCTTCAGGAGCTAGACAGAAACTGTTTCGGCTAAAGCAGCTTGAAGAGTTTTAGATTCTTCAGTGTTTTGTGCACTAAGACCAGACGAAAAAATGCATTTTTGACTGACAGATCAGGGGCAGCTGTCAGAACTCAAGAACTGAAAATGCATGTAACCATCAACCCTGTCTACAGCACAGCAGTGGCTCTGTAATTTTATTTCCTCATCTGTAAAACTGAGACAGTATTTTCCCACCTCAAAGTATTCTGGGGCCCATAACGGTAAAGAAGGTGCTTGGGCACTCTGATCATGGCAGTCACTGTTATTTCAGAGGTCTAATTTGTTTTAAGACTAAGAAACACAACAAAAACAAACAACCCCAAAAAACCCCAACCAACCATAAAAAAAAAAATCCACTAAAAAACTCCTACCTTCACTCTTGGTACTTAAATTACAGATAAATGGAATGAAACAGGTAGGAAAGATAGACAGATTGAGATAGATGTGTGCATATCTATGCACTGAAGTTCAAAACAACATCTGATTTAGTTTATGTTATAAACTAACAGCTACTGATAGAAAAATGAAGGCTTGGAGATGTGGGTACTCAAGGGTTAAACCCTTCTTAGGAAGTCTGTTTTTTCCCCTACTGTCAGGTGCTCTACAATCACCCCTGAAGGAATTTCTCTCTCCTCATAAGGATATGAGGTCAGCTATTGTGAAATTCTCCTCCTAGAACCAACAAAAATAATAGAGCAGCTATAAACTCTTTTTTAAAAAAGCCCAATGCCTTGCAAGGCTTCCAGTGGGGGAAAAAAGAAACAAATCCAAATAACAGCTGAAAAGACAAGGTAGGAAAGGAGAAAGGACAACAAACCCTCCAAACAAACACCATTTATCTAAAGCAATCAAGTTAAGATACAAAGAGTAATGCTAATGGGCAGAGTTTTCTCTGTGTTTTTCCTCAGGAAAAAAAAAGGCTAGGAAAATACATTAGAGCAAATTCCTTTGAAAGGCAGTGTTTAGTAATGGTGAATTAGAAGGGGAAATGAAAAAAAATTATTTTGAAGGAAACAGAAACGTATGTGGGTTATAACCATGGAATAAATAAGAATAATAATAATAAAACATGTCAGTGCTTAAAGAGATGAGCAAAAATAGTATTCTAAAAAATAACGAGCTTTAAGAGCTGCATGCTTCTGATCCAAAAGTTATGGAAACAGAGAGTGGCAACTGTAGTACTAAAACTGTATGGACGTGCTGCAGCCCTGAAGTAAAGTTCCCTCTGGAAGGAATATGGAACACAAGCATTATAATAACTGACTATAGAGAAAGAAAAATCTTCCATACAATAAGAGCATCTAAGTTCATACTTATTTCTGAAATAAATTTCCATAGTCTCATGAAAATATGCTGTTGGATGCTTACAGCCCTTCCAAGGAAGCCTTGATTATATGCACCACAATCCCAATTAATTTCCAAGTACAGCCATAGCTGGAGCTAGATTATCACATAACAGCTTTTTGTGTACATGTGCTAAACTGATTACAAAGCATTAACAGAGAATTAAGTCAGCCAACCAATTTGGGTGCTAAAAGCTTGTTAATGTATTCTGACTGGATCTTTTGATATTAGCTACTGTAGTAGATTGAATTTGGTTTGCTTGTTCTCAGTTCATAAGGTGCACTACTTTCAGGAGTAGTACTGGGTCAGAGAGATCCTCAGAAAAGAAAGGGAGAGCATTCCAGAGAATGGTCAAGCAGAAAAGTTTCAATACTCCAGACTGTACTACACAGAAGAAAGAGTAAGGAAGTCACAGGAAGGAGCTTGGATTCTGCAGCTTCAATAAAAAAGGCCACCACTTCCAGTTCTGGGGTGATTTAGCAAAAATTTCTCCCTTACAAAACTCACAAAACCAATTGCAACACACAACTCACTGATTTAACTGCAATAAAGTCTGCAAATGGGCTAAGGAAGATTTACTGTTATTTTTTTGTTTCCCTTTTATTTTATGCGTGTTTCTACCACACTTCTCTAAGAACAAAACTGAAAAGCAAGAACCATGGCAACACAGGAAGCATCCATGGACCTGCCAGTTCATTATAAACACAAACATCTTAAAATACATTCACTTCATCACTGCTATTAAGCTGCTCTGGATTTTTAAGTCTAAAAATAAAACTTGACTTCAGTATAACTAGATTTCTATAGAAACACTTCAGCACTTACCTGAATGCAATAAAGCAATATAAAACATAATGAATTAATAAAATAACAAGACATGCTGCATTTAAACAGCATATCAAGATTTATATAGGAAACTTTAAGACAGTATCTAGTTTCCTTCCAAAAGCAGAAAAGAAAGAAGCTCAAAAACCACATCTATTCACAAAAGAGCTTCTAAGCGTTCCATGCACCACAAACTTACTGGAAGCTGCAAGCCAATACCTTACCTTGACTGAAAGTTCATGTGGCTAACTTATGTTTAGTACTTTATATCGCAAGTTGACATTTACAATATATATTACCTTAGCAATTTCAGGATAGTAGTTATCAAAACTACTTGATGAGCTTTCCAGTTTGCTTTGTTCATCATCTGAAATTATAAAACCTCATTTTAAAATAAATACAAAAATTCCAATCGGCTCACAAAACTCCATAGCAAAAGAATTTCATCCTTTTTAATCTCCTACCCCCTCAAAAATGACAACTGTTAACATAAATAGGTTGTGGACAACTGCATCATTCTGACACAGTGACTTCTTGAAAGATGTAACTAGTTAGAAAAATTGTTAAAGTAGCAGTTATTTCTAATCTTACCAGAACACATCTTTAGTTTTAATTTTGTTATCTGCATGGGGCAAGCAGATACTCAATGCACAAACTTACATTACTCTTTTCACAACGCATAGTAACTTGATTCCAAAACAAGTTCCCTCTGTTCATTAGGTTGCCAGCTCTACTCATCAACAGTTACTGGATTTACAAAGCAGCCATTCAGTCAGCTATAAACATCTTGAGTTCTAAGGTCAACTAAGGACCACAGACTAAAATGTCTTTCCCAGAGCTAGATGCTTCTCCTTTTGAGATTTGCTTTTGTTGCAAACATCACACTAAATTCTGACAGTCTGTGAAGACTGTGATAGCTCATTTTAAACTCTACTGATCCCTTTTGGTACTTTGCACTATCTATAGAAAAACAACCTTCTATAATATCCTCCAGGTTCTTCTGCATACACATACAGTTGGTTTTACACCAGTGTCCCTCCCCATCCACTCTCAAGAGGAAAAGTGAATGAGAGGACATCTAGACTGTCCTTTTGTCACCGAAATACTGGTGACATACATCACATTCCTTACGGATACCTGCCTTACCTATTCTTAAAGGGCTCCAACAGAAAGGACTCTACACCCAAGTAATCTATTTCAATACTTGCAGGAAATATTTGTGGTCAAGGGAGTTATATTTAAATTTAAGCCCCACATTGTAACCACAGTTTCTACCTACAGTGGCCACAGAACAGATTATTTCATTTTCAGCAGCATTTTACACCTTTCAAAACAAGTCCATCCCAAGTTTCATTTTTTCCTTAAACTGCCTCAGTCTCGACTTTACATTTTCTACTTTTCTAGACTACATCAGTCTCATAATTATCTTCTAGACTTGACTCAACTGGAATCAATACAGAACATTACTATTTTAATGCCCAAAAGGTCAAAATGCTCATCAGTTCAAGTGGACTGTAAAAAGGCCTGTAATTTTTATGACCAAAGAAAACAAAAAAATTTAGTCACAATAAAGCCTTTCTTTCCAAAATGCAAGTAAGAAGATGTGGTCACATAACTGCATTAGCCTTGCTAGAAACCCTCCTTACCTTCGTGGGACTCGCCATTTCTTTTTTCTTGCATTGCAGCCTCAAAGTTAAGCTGAAGGATTTTGTTCAGAGTGTTTATCCACTCTTCCATTTCAAGTTCACTGTCTGCAGCTAAAAGGAAGCTACTCTTGTCTTGCATCTTGAGCTCAAATGCGAAACGTCTGACTTTATTGTTCTACAAGAAAATAAAAGACCTGTGTAGCACTTCACATACTCTCTAACCACACTCAAAGGAAGTCATACATATTTCAGATATTCTGTACAAAAATACAGTTTGATATTTTGAACAAATGTATTATAATTACACTTTTTCCTCTCTGACATTTGACCTTTTGAAGTTATTTGTACCACTGCAACAAGGGCAAGTAGGAAAGAGAACAGCCTGTTTTCCAGTTCCCGTCGTCAATCTGCTTGCAATCATTTTATAAAAACCAAAAAAATCCAATTTCCAAATATCAATTCTTTATGTATTCAGATCACCTAGAAATGAAGCTAACTAAGGTCTACTGAAAAGAAAAAAAGGACATAAAAACCACAAAATGCTATTATATTCGAGTGACAACTGTTTGCACACTGGGATTTTATACTGGAGGTAGAATTATAACCAACATCAACCCCAAATGCCCTGATATTGTTAGTCATCTAGATATACATAAAGTTGGGAATAAGTTCCTCCTTTTTTCCTCAACCATTTCTGTCATCCTTCTTTGCATAATTTAAATCAGGGCTTCAAATGCTACTTAGTCTGACTCATGTTTCTGGGAATGAAATCAGAAGTCTTAAATGAAAATTCTATACTATCATCAATTTAGTTTTAAAAATTGGTAATTCATGAGATAAACATTAAAATAAACAGTAAGACAGACTTAATGGTTGGGGGATTTTTTGCTTAAGTGAAATTAAATGCCAAATTACATATTCGTTTCACTATATCTCAGATTCTTCAACTAACAGACTAATTACTTTTTGACAAAACAGTCAGCTTTCTACCAAAGATGAGTTTCTGTTAAGGATACAAACAAAGGTGTGGACTTCGGACCTAACACAATCTTACCAGCTGAAATCAGTGCTGAAATAAACGAAAAACCCTGAGAAACGCAACCTCTGTATTTCACAGTATAAAGCCTTGACACAGGTGGTAGATGTCACACTTCTCGGTTTTCACAAAACACCGAATTAGAGCACCTATACCTATATATACAGCTGGATGTGTGAATAGATACAATGCATATATTATGTGCGCCACACGTCTGATCAGAAAAGCCTCTATATAATTTAGTATTAAAACAAAAACTCCAACAAAACAAAACCAAATCCAAAAACACCAAACAGAATTCCAAGAATTCCAGTCTCTTTATTTAAGCTTGGGGGAAAAAAAGAAATCCAGCCAAGTGAAAAACCCCAACCAAACAAAATCCCCCTATTGCACAAATTCAGCATTCCTCTTGATACAAGTTCTGATGAAGAAGCATATCCTGCTCTAACTTCATGTCCATTAGTGAAGTCAGTATTTTTCTCTCAGGCATCTACTGTCTTTGAAAAAATAAGTTGGCAAATGAACTGAATGAACTCAAACCAGGAAAGTGTTATAGGAATGCAATAGGAACTAATCTCCCCTCACTAAAAAGACTGACTCTGAAACAAATAGTTTCATTCTGAGAACAAAAGCTTATAAGCATAACTACCTAAGAAAAATCATCTCTATGAATTCCATGTCAGACTACTTCAAAGTACCATGTCTGGGGTCCTTACAATTTTTTTCATTTTTTTCTTCCTCTTCTGTTAAATGGAAGTGCAATTTCTACTGTGTAGATCCCACTTTTTCCCCATGAGTTTTTAAATGCTAATTCAACACCTATAATAAGTAACAGTAAAACAATAAGTTCAGCAAGGAAGGATACAGGACATAATATAAGATGATAAAACTACACATCTGGAATAGGGACATTATAACATTTGACAATTCAAATCAGCATTTACTTGCCCCTCACCAACAATTCAAGTGAACAAAACAGCTATTTCCAAACCCCTTTATTCTAGCCACTGAATGACTACTTGGAGGTGAGCATTAACTGGTTTCAATTTTGCACCTGATGCTAATTCATAACTAGTCCCAAATTTTTACAAGCAGTTTTGAAGACCAGGTGCCAAGATGAACATTGAGTGTACTGTACAATACAGAACAGCATTAGAGACACAGCCAACTACAAATTTTAAAGCATCCAAAGTACAGTTTTACTTAAAGACGACTGTATCAGCCCTACTTGCAGAAGAACTAAGGAACAGTATTACTTTTTTTCTTTTTTAAAAAGCAAGCTTCTGGCAGAGTCTCAGGAAACTTGAGGTTAATTGGATTGAGGTGACGGAGCAGAAAGTATGGAGCAGTATGAAAGTATGCATGAGAAAAAGAGATTCTCAGATTTAAAATCCCAAAATGATAGAACGGTTAGAGGTTAGAAGGGGCCTCTGGTCGTCATTTCATCCAACACTCCCTCCTCAAGCACGACCAATTAGAGCCATTTAGCACAGGATCATGGCCAGGAAGCTTTTGAAGTATCTCCAAGGATGGAGACTCCACAACCTCCCTGAGCAACCTGTGCCAGTGCTTGGTCACCCTCACAGTGAAAAAGTGTTTCCTGATGTTCAGAGGGATCCTCCTGTGGTTCAGGTTGTGCCCATTGCCTCCAGTCCTGTCACTGGGCAGCACTGAGCAGAGCCTGGCTCTGTCCTCTTTGCACCCTCCATCACTATTTGTATATAGTGATGAGACTACAGCCGTGTTTAGGAACCACTTTTACGTTTGTTGGCCTGTTTTAAAAACACAAATCAAACTCATTTCAGTGGAGTTGGCCAGAACTGTATCTCTAAGGCAAAATAATTTGTGTAAAATTATATATAAAACTTGCAATATGACAAAATTTATTACAGTTACAAGATTTTCATACGAGTTACCTATTAAATATTTCGGGGGAAGATATCCTCTGCAAAGCTGTTTTATCTCTTTGTGTAAATCTTCAAACAACTTTATACCAGAAAAATACTATTTAAGCAATACATTTTTATTAAACTTCATCTATTTTGGTACAAGTTAAAAAAACCCTAAGACCCATGGGGTTTTTCCAGGTATGCTGTGCCTAACAGAGCAGTTACATGCTGTACTATAAATACATAGCAGAATCACAAAAAAAAAGAAAAATAATCTTTTCTTTGGCACTTGCTGCTGACAAACATTTTACCAAAGCCCTTAACTTTTCAAAATAAAGAAAAGCACAGAAAAGTAACATTATAAAGGTCAAACGAAAGCATCTGGAAGGGTGTTTGAATTCAATACAATTCCCACAACAAAAATCCCACACAAGAAGCTATGAAAAACATTTTACAGCTCATGCAAGCACAAAATCTAACTGAAATAAACTTCAGTTTTATGCTGCCATTACTCTGCCAAGTTTGGGGTTCTTTGAGCATTTGCCTTAAAATTTGGTTTGCTAAATACCTAACATCAACTAGTAATCTATGTTCTTTTCAGAAAGATTTTAAAAATTCAGTCTCCTGCTCTTTGAAATCTTGTTCACTGCTTTGGCAAGATGCAGCCTGTCTATTTGCTCCTCTGCATAATAGGTACTTATCTACATTCAACAACACTTATCTATATTTTAAATAAAATTTCACTCGCTAATAAATAGAGAATTAATTGGCAAACAGGCAGAATAACTATAATTACCTGAACCACTCCCATGCATGAATCTAGAAATATTGATCCTTTAGGTTCTTTTGATATTTTTTCATCTTTGTAGAAATTGAGATTATAGGATCCATCACCAAGTTGGATTAAGTGGAAAAATCTTCTTTTAAATGACTAGTGAAAAGAAAGGAGGAAAGAAGAACAGTGACAACACTAGTATTAATCAGCTTCATATTATATACTCATAAGTGCTATTTATATAGTAGGTAATAGAAAAAAAGCTTTTCTTTTTAGATAACCTAATCAGTATCCACAGAAAATAAAACAGAAACCATTAATTAAAAAAAATTTACTTATGATATCTGCAGCAGGATTGTACTATATAATTTGACAGTATTTTTGACCTTTTGAAAGTTATTTAAAACTAACTCTATAATATACATAAGAGGCAAATTTAAAAATTATAGTTTTATATAAAATACAACAATACAAACAAACACAACACACCCCCCTCCCATAACACACAGTCCATTTTCTACTTAAATCACACCAGGGTACAGTTAGGAAAATTTAACTCCTCCCATATACTAGGTTTTTCATGGCTTTTTTTTTCTGATTTACATATAATAAAATAAAAGTAAGATTTCAGATCTATAAAGGACATACAAGCTTCCCTCTTTCTTTTCATACAATTGTTTTTAGAACAAAACCACATACAAATTGACCTGTCCAAGACACAGGGACATTTAATATCAGTGTTCGGTTTTTTACCATATCTAAGATATTCTTAAACTTACTCTCATTGTCACACTGATTGCACTGTTCATGTTGCCTTTGTACAGCCATCCTTGTTTTGTTATTCCACCCTTCTGAGACCCAAGAGATGCTGCATCCTGGAGATGAAGAAAGGAATACGGGGAAAGGAAGAAAAAAATAAGAAAAAAAAAAGGCAAACTTTTGCATCACGGTCCATGTAGTATTCATGAATAATTTCAGAAGTCATTTTAGAAGTTGTAATAACTATGTTCATAACATAATGATAATAATGTACTATAAGTCCCTGCTGAAATTCTATTTTATTTCAAGACCTGGGATGAGATTGACCTCATCTAACTTTTACTATGTAATCTGGCCACTTCTACAGGCTTATCTACAGCCAACAGGATGATCCAGCCTATAGATAGCTAAATGTTAGTCAAGAAAAATCCCAATGAAATGGGAATGAAGAAACAGTCAAAACTTGAAACATTTACGTACTTTTACCTTGTAACCTTTTCAACAGAGTGTAAGAAATTTTTACCAATTTCTATTGCCAAAAAGAACAGTGCAAACACATGCTTATCCAAAACTTCAATCGAGATTTCTCAAACCGTTTTGCTTTATATGCAGTACTTCAAAGCCATTACTTTCTTAAGAATTTACCGAGAATTAATTCTTGAATTGGATCTGCCCTTTTACAGATCAGAATCAAAGCTTTGCAGAGAGAACAAGACCGAACTTGGCAGCAATGGCAAGTTCACGAACAGCAGATCCAATGCAAGTATCACACATCACACCCACTGCCTGTACACCACACCCATCTGCCAGCTGACGGAACTGAACGACTGCATCAAAATCCTTTGGATGTTAACAACTACCAGGAAGCCGCACTCTGCTATCAAATGAGATCAAAAGGACAGATTTATAATTGCCACAGAATAAATATTATATCACCAGTTCCAAGTAATCTTTTAGAGTACTACGAAGCTGACTTTGCCATGGCTTCTAGTTGATGTAGCCCATTTTGAAACAAAACTATTAATGAATTAGACATGTAGGGGGACTTTCAACCATCTAGAGGAGAAATACTCCCGGTAATTTTTTATTGAAACATTCAGAATTAGCTGAGCATCTAGCTGAAAACAAAATGACAAAACATCCTCGAGTACCTTAAGTACTTTTTCTAATTCCTTTTCTTGGCTGTTAAGAAAACACGCAACAAAAAGTGATTACATAAGGGGAAGAAAATCACTAGTTCAACAACTCAACATTAAACCAAATCTTGGAATAATATGAATTTGTTTCTGGAACTGAATCAAGGAACATTCTGTAAAAAGTTACTAGGTAATTTATTTACAGCTTATTTAAAAATAAGAGCTTGCATATTCATAAGCATATGCACATGTGAACTTCAAAAAACTGTGAACAGAAGGCAAAAGATGCATCAATCTGACCTTTTAAAATTTATAGTCAGCTTGGTACTATTGAAGTTAGGCCCAGTAAGGATGACATGGTCATCAACTCTCAGAGCATCTGATATAATAGCCCAAAGGCATAGACCAGAAATACTCAGTAAATTTTCATGTGTCCCAGAGAGTCTCACTGTCCAAGCAACACAATAATCTTTTTTCATATTTTCAAGTCATTAGCCCCCACCCCAGTTCTATTACCTAGATAATTATTTTTCTTGTACAGGAATAAAGATACAGAGACCATTTTAAACATTAGGTTTCCAAATATGACTCTTCACCTCCCCTGGTGTGAGTTAACCCCAAGGAAAGGGTGGTTTGAATCACCTTCACAAGTGTAAGGCGGTGAGTAGATGCTGAGTTATTGCCAAAATTTAGCACAAAACAACCAATGCTTTCCTGTAACTGCACAATACATACATACATAGGATCACCTCACACGACAAAAATGCCTTCATTACTGGTGTTTACAAAAATTAAGATTTAGCTCTATTAAGACTCCAGTTCCCAGTCTCTGATGTGCACAATTTCCCAGCTATGTTGAGCTGCATGCTGTTTTCTAGCAATAAAACTGAGCATCATTTGGGCCTCTCTAGTTACACCATTTCTTTCTGTCAGGCAGAATTCCTGCCTCCAGAGCCAGGAACTGGCTGGCCATCTTTCCAGCTGGCCATCTGTTAATACAAAGGAACCCAGGATTCAGTTGTTAACAGACAACTCTCACACTGAAAACATACTTCCTGTTTCCAGCTGGTAAGGTAATTTCCTCACTTTTATCATTACTGCTGCATACTGTGCTGCACCTTTTAAAATTATCTTTCCCACAAACTTGGCTCCAAAGTTTACTTCAACAGCAACTGTTTCAACAAAAACAATCCTGTATCTTAATCTCATACCGGATTGAAAAATTCCGTTTCCAAACATCAACCTGATGGCCTGATAGCCCGAATTAGTTTTGGATAGGTAATTTTCTCCTTTTTAATGATGCATGATTAAACTAGTCTTTATCTGATTTTCCTCCAATTTTTAATCACTTGTAGCTTTTTGTTTTCTTTCATTCTCATAATAAATCAGCTTTCTTCAAACACAAACAAAAGTGAAACGAAAACACCAAACAACTTTCAATCTAAGGTTTGCATCTGTGCTTTTTGGCATAGAAAGATATTAATGTTTGAAACAAACACCTCTTGCATTAAGTCTTCCCTTGATGAAAGAATTTATGGTCCCCTAACTCTATTGTCCCACTAACTTCCCTTTTCCTCCTAGCATGTATTTTTCTTGTGTTTATTTTCCAAGTTCCTCAAAGAGCAGCAGACCTCTCCTCCAGTGATTGTACTTCTGAAAGAGATACCCTGCTCCGGCCTATTCTTACACGACACTGGGCAGAGGGAAACAGGCAGTCCTCTCCCTTTACACTTCCTAGTAAAACACATACTACCTGCTAATAGCCAAATTATAGTTTTTCAGTGTTTAACTAACTCTATCCATAATATATCTCCTGGTAAGAATTATAGTCAATTATATATCCATTTAATTTTTTAGTGTTGAACTCGCTGTTTTCTAAAACACTTCTGTTGTCAGAAATATTATCACAATAAACAATGCCAAGTCTTCTAAATGTCAGTAGAATAGTAATCATAATTATTCCCATCCTACGAATAGGAAGTTTTAGATATAAGATGCATAAAGTTATTTGTCCAAATATCACAGTGCAGATTAATAGCAGTGCTGGATAAATGCCAGCCTGGGACTCTCTGATTAGGAATCTATCTACTCAGATGAATTCCCCAAACAACTTCTTCACACTTAATCCTTTCATTTTGTATGCAGCAGTTCTGAATACTAGGAATTTAGAAACAAAGTAATTCTCAAGAGGTAAAAACCACAAAAAAGAACAATTATTTTATTTTAATTCTTGTTTGAGATGTAAGAGTTCAAGTACTCGTAAGAAAAGAAAACAGTGGCATTTAAAAACGTGTTTTGAACCAGGGCGTGGTAAAAAAAAAAAGTCACAAAAATAACAGAGGCAGTTGCTGAAAAAAAGTCCTTGGCATTTGAAATACACTTAAAAATTGCTTGACGCTATACATCTCTCCTTTCCCTAAGTCAATGACACAAGAGAAAATAGCTTGGAGTTTTAGTCAATTTTTTAAGCTTTTGTTTCCATGATAGCTCTCCAAGTCTTATCCTATGCTCAAATTTGTGATAAACTAATTTTAGCTTACACTGTATGCTACAAGGTCATGCACGCTGAAGAGTGTGTGCTGTCATGTTGGAACAGGTTCACCTATGATTTTACTCGATTCCATGATTAAACTGCAGGAAACATTTCTCCCTGGAAACCTGTCTACATAGACACAGTATAAAACAGATTTTATGACAGCTGAAGGATTGTATGTCACCAAGAATTAAAGCTTCAATTTTATTATCTGTCAAAACTTTTTCTAACTCACTGACAGATCTCCAGAGAATAAGGTTATTTGAAAGGAGAAAAGTAAAATAACTAATTTGTTTCCCAATAAGGTGGTTCAAGCTGATCTCTGTTTTCATGTATTGACATCAGCACTTAACCAAACTCACAACCTCTACACACCCAACATTTTTTAATGAAAACAAGAGAGAGTAAGGAATTGCTATTATCTCACCTCATCTTTATCTGCTTCTTCATCCACTTCATATAAATGAACAGGAAGCTTGTCTGGCTTTGTCCCTTTACTACAAAAGAAAAAGCTTCTGAAGTACTAGGAATTTTGTGATTAGTTACATATTTTATTGATGCAAAAATTAAGATGTTCTTTTCCTACTGAAGAGGAAAAAGCACAAGAATAACTAAGTAAAAGCATATATTTTTCATTAATTCTATTTCTTAGAAAGCAATTTTCCTCATTTTACACCAGCCCACTGTGTTCCTTTTGTTCTGCTCATCACTGTCCTACTGTCTAAGTGAAGAGAACAAATGCCTTCTCATTCAATGCACTCCTAATATCTTATGAGTAAGACCTCATACCTGCAACCACTCCTTGCAGGCTCCTTGCAGGACAATGCATTTATTTAAATTCCCACTGTGGTTTCTGCTCAGCTCAAGTAAAAACCAGGTACTGACTTCTACAAAACCCATGAGTAGATCAGAACTTTCCACAGGGAAAGGTAACTATTTCTTAGCTGATAGATGCAAGAGAGCAGTTAGGGAAGACATAGATCTTCCAGAGTTGGGGTATTTGGAGTATTTAGCTACTCTCAGACACTCTAAGTTAAGGTTCTAACCTCTATACTCTTCCTAGAAAATTTTGAAAAAGTGGGAAAACGTTTCTCTAGCAGATGGTTTAGAAAGTTTGTAACAGATGTCGATTAGGCTTTTACTTTGAATCATCCTGTGAAAACCTGCTCTAACCATCTCAGTTAGGTTCTACTCCCTAAGCTCCTAAAAGTTCCAAAAGCTGCCTTTGAAGCTATGAAAACAGGATATTACCATTTTGGATTCATATAAACATTAGCCTGTTTTAGTTATCATACTTAAATTCATGTTGACAATGATACAATGTCTTGTTTGCCTGTTAATAAGGCAATGTTGTTACATACCTTCCCAGAAAATGGTTTAACATGATATTATACATTCAAGTTCATCAGTTCCATCCAACAAACCTTTATCATCTCTACTGACCATTAAACATGGATATAGCATATTTCAGTTTATGTATTACACATATTAATATACTTCTGTAATAAATAAGTCTATATTAAATGCAAAGTTCCTTCACAATTTCAGTTTATCATACCTCTAAACAAACTAAATAACATACTTACTTTGGAAGCTGTCGAAACTCTCCTGAGTAATCTTCATATCTATAGTTAACGATATGCCAGTCTGAATTGTAGGTTTTGATGCACTGTTTTAATGAAAATCAAGTATCAATATCAACTGGAAGAGGATTAAAGGCATTCAATGGACACAGCACAAGAAAACCTCTTAAGATACGTCTGTTTATGAGCTACCATGGTTA
Source organism: Callaeas wilsoni (assembly GCA_013398955.1). NCBI lineage: Eukaryota > Metazoa > Chordata > Aves > Passeriformes > Callaeidae > Callaeas > Callaeas wilsoni. The sequence goes on along the minus strand of VWPU01014675.1, from coordinate 46,869 downwards.
CATGTCAATCTCTGAGAATTCTGTACACCTCCTTTCTTTTGCAATAATCTAACGCAATATAGCTTTTTGGAACAAGTTGTGTTTCAATGGAATGTTATCATCTGCTAGACATGCATTTAATAAAAGCAGAAAATAGTGAATGCACTCAGCATCTGGATTAACCATCTTCAGTCGTCCAAAAAGTTAAACCAGCATTTTGCCGCAGCTGAAAACATGGCCAAGCCTTTAGAAAACTCAGCTGAAGCTGAAAACATGACTGAGCCCTCAGACAACTCAGCAAAAAAATAAGACACCTTATTAAAATAGAATATTCAATTTTTCACATACTGATACAGAAAACCAAAAACATATTTTCCTTGAATTTATACTTCCAGTGCAATTAAATTAATACTTAAATTTAAACTGCATGCTTGCAGTGGTTGAAAAGCAATTATGTCATTAAGTTCTGATCTAGATCACAGGAAATACCATTTTACTCCACCCATATTGTTACAACATAAAAGTACTGATTTATCTTGGCTTTGAACAAAGTAACATAAAACTGACAAAAATCTGTTGACAGAAACCATTCCATGCAAAATTTTATGTTACACAATAAACCTACATATACACAAACACAGCATCCAATAAATGTAAATATTTTCTTTATATTTCAAAACACGAATTTAGTACTTGCCAAGCAATTGTTTCTGCAGAAACTCGTTAAACTTCATGAATTACCTCTAACACTCCTCCCTCCTCTTGTCAATCCTCTTCAAATTTATCTCAGAAATGTTTAGGTTAGGTATTACGGGTATGTATCAGTGTGGATAAATCACTTTGATGTAGATTCAGCTGTCTGGAGCTCCTTCAGTTTTATTGGAGTTACAACAGACATTTACTTGTTTCAGATGTTAAAATATCAGCTTAAAGCATATCAGTAGAAAACCAGTAGACAATACCAAAAAAAAAAAAAGAAAAACAATTAAACCTTTAATTCCTTAAAGGCTTCAACAAGACAATAAATGAAGAGCAACCTTACAAAACCAAAGGAATGCCAACATAAGCAAATAGTTCTAGGAAGCTTTAGGGTTGAGGATGTTTCTTCTACATATAGCATTACAAGTTGAACAATCATAATGAATTTTGGCCTCCACAAGTGTTACAGTTCTGGATACCTCTGTTCCAGAAATCTGTACAAGATTATTATGAACGAAGTAAGAATGGCTGGTGTGAAACACTTTATCAGAAAAAACAAGTCACAATGATTCATTCCAGATTTACTAGTGGATCCAATATTACGTATTGAAATCACCCACGTTCATCTGGAAAAGCCAAAAACATAACGAAGGTGGGAGAGAACCATCTGCAAAAGCCAATGACTCAAACAAAATAATTAAAAGCTATCCTGTATTACTTCTCTTCCAGTCACCAATGGAAAAAATACTGGGTTTTAATACTGGGTTTTCCTGGAAATTTTGCTTGAAATAATTGACAAGTAAATGGCAATAAACATTTAATTCTTTTTCCAGAGCTTATTTTTCTGTTTGTTTTAAATGATAAATGAAAGAGAAGAAAAACAAGTCAGGTATAATATTGTTATTACACACAATCACATGCAATTTCAGTATTACCTCAGTCACAAACAGGCTCTGAGCTTCCTTCTCAGCATTTTCAGGAACTGTTGAACGAATGTATCGATTCTGCCGCTGCAATAATGTTGTCTGATAAATAACAAAAGCAATTAATGAAACTTGCAATTAAAGGGAAGATGACATTATGGCCACAGCCAGTTACACCACTATAATGAAGAAAAGCTTAGAAGCAAACATCCTATGAATATGCTGTTTCAGAACAGCCAATTAGCGAGAATTTGCTTTCATTCAAGCAACGTGTTCCTTCTTTCACAATGAGGGCAAGACTGGAATCAGTGAGAAACAGACGACATAGGACAGTTTTTTCCACTATATTGTCAACATGGGGAAGAAAATACTAGTAAAAAATAATTCCACCATGACAACATAACTGCAGCATTTCGAAGACAGACATTAAGGTAGTGTTACTACTACATATAAAAACTGTTATTCAAGGAAGGTAAGAAAACCACACCAAAACAAAAGAGTAATTCAACTGCAGATCTCAAGTGACAAAAAATGAGGCTAGCACTGTTTAACTGCAGGTTTAGAGAAAAGATCACTGAAGTTTATATACACTTCATCTTACCAAGCCAGAACTTACTCCTATCCTATGCCAGAACTCAGAGAGGCACAGGAAGGCTGCCAGAGAGCAGGAAATTTCTCTGTGACCATGAAATTCTGTTTGTCAGACCTGTGCTGGAGTAAGTCTTTGGATACTTTACATTTGTAAGTGAAAAAGATGAAAACTTGACAGAATCTTCTGGACCACAAATGAAAATAACGACACAGAATAGAACTTGTTTTTGCACTATGTGGAAAGGAATCTCATAGCTTAGCTTGTCAAAGGTGAACAAGAGAGTTTACACAGCCAGGGCCTGGAAGGAGGTTGTGGTCCCTCACCTGTTAGCTATACTCCACACATCCAGGAAGGATCAGATAAAAATGTGACAAGAAAAAGCTCCACATGTTATCTTGAAAAAGAAAGGGTACATAAGTGCATTACCTTAACTTATCTCTGTTGAGAGTCTGATCCATAAGGTGATTATCTTGGGTATTACCAAAGCCTCACTCCATTAACTGGGGAGGGTATTTAAGTAAGAATATTCAATTACAGTAAAGATTGAAAGGGAAAAAAAAATAATCCCATAGTCATGGTCAACTCATTCATCTAGTCTAGAGCACTAAAACTGACAATGCTAACTCCTTGGGTGGGAGAGGTGAGGAGGTATTAGAAACAAATACCACAAACCCCAAAATATTTCATAGGACCAATAAATCTTGCAAACCATAGTTAAAAAAACAAAAAAACCCCCAAAACTGCAAGAAGATATACATTTATATGCTCACAGCTTTTAAAAATGAAGTTTTCTTAATTCTAGAAATATCTTCAAACTATATTAAGTATTTGTTTTCACAAGCTATGGAAATAAAAACTTCTATTAAGAGTAGTACCTTAAGAGCTAAAGGCCAGAATGTCTAGATACTCTTCCAATGAAATAGTCTGATATTTGAGGAGAAATTATTTACACTTTATATAATGCATAAATATTACATGCAGTATTTATGTATTTTCTACAAGCATTCAGTTATACTGTGCTTTCCTAAAAAAAATACTATTTTAAGAAAACACAGAGACTACGGTGGCATCTTACCAGGCACTTTTCATGGGAAACCCATGAACTCATCAATCAGATTTTGACACTGTAGCATAATTTGGTAAAATTGAATTAGCTGAATACACTTTTGAAATGCCTGCTGCTGTTATTCTGCTACACAACTATCAATACAACAGCAAGGGCTTTTTTCTAGTTGTTCACACATAAAAAGATTATCTTAGTACTGTATGAATATCCGTGACAAAACAGAAGAATCTGACTTGTCAATTTTGTTCATATTAGTAATTGTCTTAATGCGTCTGTCTCCTCAGCACATCCATCAGCTGCAGTAGTGCATCAAAGAGCCAGGAAACACAATAACTGAGGTACTGTGATTTAGAGCAAATTCCTAAAAATAATTACTTAAGCAACACCACAATGTTTTAAAAGCAAGCATGCACATAAATACACGTTATATTCCAAAAGAAAAATCAGCAAAGGAAGGATTGTCTTCTCATCAAACTTTCTTCACAATTACGTTGGCTGAATTGTTTCATAGAAATGAAACTTTTCAACTCTCTGGGTTTGAGTGATCATTTGATTTATGGCAGCATCAGGAACTCCAAAGTGTTTGTCTCATGCTCTCAAAGAAAATTTAAAAACCCTCTCAATTACTCCGCTGTCAAAACTAAGGAAGGCCACTTTTAACAGAAGCCAGGACTCACACGCACTTACTGAGGCACACAGTTAACAGAATTTTCACTGACACAACTTTCTGACTGAGTGCCAGGGACTTAGGATGTGTTGAGGTTTCAGAACATGCCACAGCAGCAAGAACATTTCACCAAGTCAACCAAGGAGTACTCGCTACTCGAAACCTGATGGAATATGGATAGAGAACCTGTCCACAAGGAGTGCAGACTGCAATGGATACTCTTTCTGTCACAAGGTTGTGTTTGCCAGTGATACTGTTACCACAGAGGCCCATCCTCAGAATGCGGGGACAGAAATTGTTCTAAAACACTCAATGGAAAAGAAGTGTGTCAGAAGTGACTTAACCTTTGTGTGGGATGTGTCAGATCCTTAGCATGGGAAGTGTCAGAACCTGTAGTATAAAGTAATTTCCAAACTAAATCGATTTTGAACAGCTGGCTAAAGACTTAAGGAAAAACACAAAATAGATTTGAAAGGAAAAAAGTAATAGAGAAATTACTTTGAACATTTCAAAATTAGTTATTTGACCAGTTTAATTTGTGCTCTCTAAAATGAGGACATTACTTGGACTTTTTTTGCTTTTCCTCAACTGAAGATGTGCCTTCTCATAGAATGACCTGGATTTAGTTTTACTTCTGCAAAGTTGGCATAATATCTATTTTCAGAAGTACTTAACTTGCATTAAATAAAAGCTAAGAGCTTTAAGTGAAAGTGTGTTAAGTCCATATGGCTCAAACCCAAAAATAACAAAGGTGAAACAATGTCTAAGCTAAGCACCAAAATGCCTTTAAAATAACACTGCGATAACTTTGCAAACACAAATTTAAAATGGATAGGAATGCACCCACATTTTATTTGCTACATGCAAATTTAGCCTTTATTTGGATTATTTGACAGGAGAAGGGGGAATGGATTCAAACTGAAAGAAGGCAGGTTTAGCTGAGATATTAGGAACAAGTTCTTTTCTGTGAGGATGGTGGGCTACTGGAACAGGTTGCCCAGACAAGCTATGGATGCTCCACCCCTGGACATGTTCAAGGCCAGGTTGGATGGGGCTCTGAGCAAGCTGGTTTAGTGGAAGGTGTTCCTGCCTGTGGCAGGGGCTGAGAACAAGATGATCTTTAAGGTCGCTTCCAACCCAAACTCTTCTATGGTTCTAAGACTTCCTTTAAAAACAGAGGAAGTACTCAAAAGTTAGGTATTTTGAAAGAAAAAAAAAGGTGTTCAGATAAAGGGTGACTTATTGCCAAGTACTCACTAGTACTGCTTTGGGTTAAGGTTTCTTTAAAGAATTTACCTACTGTGCAGTTAACATAAACATCACCAATTTTGCAGTCATCGAGCATATGACTTTAATGTCACCACCACCACCATGAAGGTGGCCTGTTTCAAACTAATGCTATTTACCTATGAAGTCATTTCATTATTGAGCAAACTACTGAAATTCAAGTGAGCAACTTACAACAAGCCATGAAGAGGCACAAACTTGGATACAAGAGTATCCAATGGACATAGTCATTCAGTGTTATGAAGGAGATGGGTCTTCCCACCGAGAGCTTAGAAGAGGTACAGCCTTGAAAAACAGGCAGCATTGTAGCTGAGAGTAGCAAGAACATTAATAGAGATGTTCCAATGGGTGTCAGAAAAGTGGTTCTACCATTATAATTAAACAAACTCACTATACAGGCACCAGAATGAAAACAAGGACAAAAATGCAGCTAAAAATGAACAGACTACAAGGCATGAAGAAAGTTTAGACACCCCACTTACTAAGAATGAAAGCAAATTCAGTGATGCCAACAGCAAAACATGTCTCCAAACACAACATGACCTCCCCTATAAATTTGTTGAGAACAAGGTAGCAAGTAACCCGGTAAGTGAATTCAGTGTGGAAAACTCAGCGCTTGAGCTTGTGAAAAGCAGCTGAAACAATCTTCAAATGGTAAATTAAAAAAGACCCAATATATGGAAATGAAGTTGCTGATTAAGAGCTTTTCTGGTAAATACAGAAAAGCAAATCTTGCTATTATTTAGATATAATAGCACGAAGAAAAAAAAAACTTGAAAGAAAAAAATTTCAAGCCTACTTTTTTGGATCTGAAGCTCTGCACAAAGCAGAACAGAAATCATGTTCTTCTGAAAAGTAAATGAAGTTTTACTAAACATATATAAAAAGAGAGAAAACATGTTTCATAACCTCAGCTAACCACATTTGGGACAATGGCAAATGCAGTTAAGTGGAAATGTGGAAATGTTCCTGCAACTAGACAGCTGGCTGAAGAGCAATCCTTCAAACTTCATGAGTTTTCCAGGACTGGAGCATTTTCTGCTCCATCCTTGCGCTAATGTTTCTTTGGTAGCTGTTTGAGCTTAAAGCTACTTCTGACAGTATGTTTAGAGAACAGTCATACCTCAACAGAAAAAAGTGAGTTACCCTTGGCTTTTCCTCCTTTCTCTCACTAGACAAATAATTTTCATCAGGATGAAGAGGAGAGGAAGAGAGGAAAGCTGTATGTGATCCAAAAAAAGCCAATTGCTATGCACGTTTTCATTTCTGATATGGACTAAAAATTCATATTGGTTCTCCTTTAATACTAGCTTCTCACACCTAATAAATTAAATTTCAGTTATCTAACTGCATTACCTGAAAAAGAAAAAATCCAAATCAAGCACAAATATTTCTTTCCAATTTCTCTCTAAATAACTTTAACAGAAATTCAATGGTGGTATCATCAATGGTGCTTCTTTGAAAACATGCAGCTTCTTCTGTAATCTTCCAAAAATTATAGAAGTGATATCTAGTACTGAATGCTAAGTATTTTCTGTGCCATTTTAAGTTCCAGTTGTAGGGCCATGTGGGACAAAATAGCTTTACTTTTAATGTCATTATAAATTAACACTGCTGGGCTTCCTTTCCAGGCAAGGGTTTTTTAGATTGTAATCAATTTAACGTAAGTGTGAGGAAGAACTTTGCAAAGATAAAAACTGAATGCTCTAAAAGGAAATAGCTTGAACAGGTTTCTAGACAATGGTAGGCACTCCCACCTACAAACAGTTCTAAGTGTGTTTACAGGTACGTTTCTAAATGCTCTAGCTCACTATTTTCAATTCTTCTGGAGGGGGATGAGGCCAGTATCAAATATTTGAGCCACGGCTTACCCAAGAGGTGCCCACACACTGAGTGACAACCACAAGTTAAGAAAGAGGAATTAAAAAAATATATGCAAAGCTCAACGACAAATACAGAAAATAAGCCATAATTTAAATTATTCAAATGATACTGGCAACTATATCATGACTATTGATTTCAAACCTGTAAATATGGCTACAGACAACTGAACAGGGTTAAAAGGTTTAACTTACAAATAAAAATAATAAGCACTTAAGGGTTTTCTGTTCTCTGACTTGGGAATATTTTCTTAATACATTGAATGACAGATTTAAATGCTTTATGTTGTTGAAAACAAGCTAGCTAGAACACAGTAGTACTGAAGAGTCATGTGTACAATAAAAGTATTTGGAGTAAGTTTGTGCCAGCAAGTCTTCCAAGGAAATAAAAGTCTGATAATACAGCTTGATAGTACAAACCAATCTTCATATAAATCATGTATAAAAGGAGACTGTCAAAAACTCTATAGGGGAAACCCAGAAAATTTGTTCAGATATTATTTTGATGAAGGATAAAGAAACAGAAAATGAGGATATTCCAAAGCTGTGACTACTTGAAGGAAATCTTCTGATGTAACACACACTTTAATGACTGCCTTGACGAAAATCTGACCACAGAATCCAAACAAAGGATGACAAAAGACATTACGATTTATGACAAAATTCAGTCATTCCTTTTGAAGGATGAGACTGAGAACTACGGACTAGCTTCATTCATACAGGCCTGAGGATAAGAATTGCAGAAGGTCACTAGAAATAGCAGTTAAACACTTAAGCCATACCCCCAGACTGCTCAGAAAAAACGCCTGAGGATATTCTTAATAGAATATCCTTAATAGGCTTGTTTCTTCTCCATTGATAATTCGGAGCTGTTCACCGGAATGACCCTGGTAAGTGAACCAGTCAATCAGATGAGAGCACATTTAGCAGAAGTAACCTGGATTCCTCTCGATCTGTGATACTGAGGAGACACACTACAGAAGGGGATTTTAGTGGTGTAGCCTACTCATGTTTTTCAGTCCCAAAGCCAACACCTGGTATAGGGTATCATCCTGAGTGATTCCATATTCAAAAACTTTTATCAGTACAACTTCCTTTTCAAGAAGTCTTACTTCCAACCTTTAAACTTTCATGTGTGGCTGTGAACACATGAAGCCCAAACTCCTTTCTAAATATCTCTAGCTCCCAAAACTCAAATTTTTTAGCTCAGAGTGGAGAGGCTACAAGTAGAATTACTCATGTCAGAATCAATGAAAAAGAAGCCCCTAGACTGTACTAAAAACAGAGTCCAGCTGCATTCAGGTAAACACTCTAATAGGCTAGAGAGAATTCATGACAAATTCAACGTGTAATTTATAGGACTTTAGATGTTCTTCTGTAGAAATACACCAACTTGTCATCAACCTTCCCCATGGTAAACAAGCTCAGCTTCAGATACTTGGCCGAATAAAATTTACAGACTGTTCAGATGTCTGCATATTTTTCAAATAGACATTTTGATTGCAAGACTGGGCATGTGGACAAGAGACTTTCCTCACTATTTACTCCAACTCCAATCTCTAAGATGCTTGGTAGTTATCCTAACTAGATGTACAAGAAGATTTTTTTTTAAAGGTGTACTTAAATAAACTATCTATTTAGATAAACATGGTCATTTAAAAAAATATAACAATTTTATCACAAAGCTTGGTTAAGTCTGGCTTAATCAAGTCAGAATTCTGTTATGTAAGGGGTATTTTGCTAGAACACAGTTTTGGCTGGGACTATGCAGCTAAGAGTAGCAGACTGCACTTGAACAGGTTTGTGTCCTTCACTATTTAAGAATGGGGAAAAAAAATCAGTTTAAGAATTGAGAAAGTAGATGTTTTTTTAAAACAGACATCACATAATTTCCTACATCGGAAAGGGAGGGGGAATATCTACAAGTGACTGATCATCTACTTCAAAAGGCAGTAAAACTGCTGAGTTGCAGAAGTAGATCTTACAATCTGGACAGATGAGGAAATTGTGCTATTTATTCTGTACCTAAAAGAATAAATCAAGCAGGGTAATGGGACTCATGGCAAAGACTTTGTGAGGATTTTTTGAGCTAAAGAGATTTAAGAACAAAGAACTAGGAAGTTAACACCTCATGGCTACTACTGCTAAAAACCTGCAGTAAAAAAAAAGAACCAAACAAAAAACCACAAAAAAACCCCAAAAAACACAAAAAAACCCAAAAAACCACAAAAAAACCCCAAAAAAACCCAAACCAACCAAAGAAAACAATCCCACAATAAAAAATCAGGGTGGATTAAATTACCTGAAAGTCATCATAAGGGAACAGTAGCATCTCACGTAGAGGATCATTCAAAATCTGCGTTTTCCTCTGAACGATGACATTCTCATAGTCTATTGGTTCTATGAGCTTTGGTTTTGCCTAGGGGAAAAAAGAAAACATCAAAATAAATTCAGGTATATTGAGGAAAAATTACAATTTTTGACATATTTTAGAAGTTACTCTTTAAAAGATTGGCAGAATTATATTGCATCTACATCAAAAGCATACAGTATTTAAAATGCAGACTTTGTCATATTATACCATATGGGGAAGTGCAAGTGGCAACTAGAGACAAGCATGCTGATTGCCTTAGAACTATTTCACAAAACACAGTAAGTCAGAGCTTATTAGCTTAATCACATACGTATTCTTACTGCAAAAATATTATAAAGAAATTACTGGTGTCTTATGTTGATGGTTGCCTTTGCTTGATACAGCCCAGAAAGCTCTGATCTGGGCTTAACAGGAATGAAAACAACCTTAGCTCAAAGATTGAGCCTTGTTTTAATTCAGCAGTAACCTGCATCAGGAGCAGGCTAATTGACATTCCTCCCGCTTTATATCTTTTTCAAAATTCCCATAGGCCATCTACTTCCCTCTTAATTGCACGAGTAGCTTTCCCCAGAAACTCTGTATTGATTCCACATTAAAATCCCTTTCTGCAGATGAGGCATTACAGCTGCCCGTGCACAGTCAGACAGAGAAAAACCTTCACCCTGCCAAGCACTCTGTTAAGTGGTCAGAGGGCAAAGCAGGTTTAGGCAGAGCTCTGAACGAGGCAGCTCTGCCTTGGAGTGTGCAAACTAATGCAAAGATGGGGTCACAATCTAGCTTGAACTTTCTGCAACTGAAATTCAGCATCACAGTACCAGACATAAAATTACAATTTTCTAAAAGCAGCAATTACAAGAGACTTTATAAATTATACTTTCTCAAGATCAGTGGTACTTATTTACAAGTATGATATATTTAAGATATATTAAAAGTAATTACAGCAGCAAGACCAGCTTCTGTCATCATTATAGGTAAACTGACAAGACAAGCTTAATATATTATTTCACATAACACATGACAATACCCTTTCAACTTCTAGTTGTCCTACACAGAAGAAATATCTCTATCAGTAACTGCTATTAATCACTAGTATATTAATAATATTCCTGAGAAACCCTACAGGTGTTTTCTTCATCCAAAAGCGAATCCAATAAATTTGTTTTCCAAAGAATTAGGAAAGCTTTGGTCAGAGAAAGCTACCAAAGTTTCCAGGCTTAGTTCACAGGCTACTCAAAAGCTGTTTGAGATTCCCTAATATCTACCACTCAGTAGTTTTACTGGTAAGAAAAATGTGAGAACATAACAAAGTATAACAGCTGAAGAGGCAAAAAAAGCAAAGTCTGGAACAATCTACTAAAAATAATGAACAAAATGTAGCTTTGTTAAGAAAAATAGCTACCATTTACAATCACATGGGAAGGATTTACTAAAAGTTCATTAGCTATATAACAACATACTCAGTACAGACCAATACTTGTAGAAGCCATGATTATTATTTTGTGTTTGGCATCTGTCCCCTGAGATGTGATGGAGAAGAGCTGTTCAGTTCATTCCATATTGTACTCTGACACATTTTGAGAGCTTATCACCTGAACTCCAGCTACTGCTACATCTTCTCCTGTCATTCATGAATGTGAGCTATCACAAAGCCAAGAACAAACATCAGTGTCCATCAGAAAAGGCTTAAGTTTATGCTCATGCACCCGTCGGTAGCTGAAATGGCTGGACAATTTAGCTCAGAAAAGTGTAAGAGAAGCAGACAAACACAACCTAAGAAAATATTAAATTTTCTCTAATGTACTAATTACACGAAATATTTTGGTTGCAAGTTTGCATTTGAGTGTTCAGACTGCTGCAGTGAATGCCAAGCTAATGAAATGGTGTGCTTCACACTTCCTTAACACCTTCTTCACCGAACTATTTGAAACATTTCCTACATACTGACACTGCAAAATTACTCCTTCACAAAATTTCAGGTTGAGCAGCCCCATGCTAACAGATTGTCATAACCAGTTCTGATTCCAAATAAAATCCAGTACCTTCACCTACCCCTCCAACTCTTCACTAAGGCAATAACTGCCCATTACAAATTTTCTTCCTTAAGCACAGAGACAGAGATAATAGAATACAAACAGCATTTAAACTTTACTGCTCCATAAATGAAGTACAAGGTAACACATCAGTCAGAAAACAAAACACCCTTTGCTCACTTTTCTCTCACTTTCAGTGTAACAGGTCTCTCTCTACCTATCCAGGCAAGCAAGATGCCCACCTGCCAACCACTGAGCTTGAGCTCTTATGCAATACACTCTTTCTTAAGTTAAAGCAAGGTCTAGAGACTAGTAGAGTAACATGGCCCAGTCACTCCGTTTGGTCAAGTTTGCCTTTCCATGTGACCATTCCTTCTCAAGAGTTTGTCATGAGAAATTATACACAACATGCCACGGTGACAGGTTGGTTTGGGAGTGGTGCAGGATGACTGACCTTTAGGAGAAACAAAAATAAATACTGCAAATTAAACTGTGCCTAAAAAATGACCAGCAGAGAAGGACCATTTGATTTGTGTATACAATCAGTCTCTCCAGTTAGCTCAAAAGATTTGGCTTCACAATTGGCTTAACCTAATTAAAAGCAGGGCTGACACTAGAAGGACCCTTCCCCTCTCTCGTGGCACGTTTCTGAGCCTTCTCACACTAAGACCAGCAACTGAGCCAGAGCTTTTGACAGATTAGGAGGTGATCTGTCTCGAGAGAGTTCCTTCCAACCAGAGGCCTTCCAGTCAAATTGTGTCTGAAGTGCTGATCAGATGGCTGTATGACCACTTGTGGCAATTTGGGGAGCTTTTCAAAGGAAAGAATAAACATGTGCATGGTCAATATTGTCAGGAAGTTCACATACCAAGACATCTACTATCTGAACTAGCAAGTGGACAAATCACAGCCCCAATTCCACGGCCTGGTAACAAGGGAAAGCTGTCATCTCGAATGGGTAATGGATTTTTACATGGTGCTGCACATGATCAGCATTCTCATCCACTTCTCTCTGGTGCTGAAGAGCTACATCCATCCTCCTGTTAACTCTCTTGGGAAGGTGACAGGTGAAGACTGGAAGAAAGCTAGTTCTGGCTTCTCTCATTTTACCAGCAAAATCAGAGGAAAAAGATTACTTTTAAAGCTAATGTGACTAAAAAAGCTAATGTGACTAAAATTATTTCATGGGCATGCAAACACACACATACACACACTTGCGTAGCACAGTCAATTCAAAACCCAAAGATGCATCTATTGCAGCTTTAAAGACCACCCAGTTAATTGCAAACCTCTCTCTGCCCTGTAGTCACAAAATTGGTTCACCATAACTACAAAATTAATGAAAAGTAATCTTAAAAGAATAAAAAGAATATAAGCTTTGCTTACATTTTGTTTGCATCCTCCCTCATGAGAAGCTTTTAAAGAATCTAAAGCTCACTGCAGTTGAGGTCTTGAATTCAGATCTCTCCTACTTAATTAGTAAGGTACTTGATTTGCAGAAATACCATTTATGTAAAAATTAATGAAGAATCTGGTTCCTCGGGTTTCTCCTTAATGTTTGTTAAGAAACATTTCTTTCTTAGTCATTTGTCAGATTCAAAAGGAAGAGGATGTTTTATCAGTTTGGACCAGATATGAAAAAAGAAAACAATAAACAACACACTGATACTGGCATTTAGCCAGACATAAAACAGCGCAAGGAAGTAGATTCTCTCTCAGGCTCTTCTACATTTAAAAAAAAAAAAAAAAAACTGGTCTATTATTTCATGTAATATAAAAGAAAATATGTTGGGTAGTTACAGGATTGTTAAATACAATTTATGGACCACCTGACACAGATAAAACTCAGCCCAGTCAAAACTGCAACATCAAGTTTATAGGCACTAAAAGTCAGTCTTGCCAATAAGGCTTAACTTTTCCTATTAATCTGCAGCCAACAACATTTTTATTTCTGTAACCTAGGAAAATGCTAAGAGCATAGGGGCTCATGGAGTCCTGATCTCGAGCCAGCCAATGCTATATTTGTTGAAATATAAGAGCAAATTTTCTGCCATACCACTTTGGATTTTGCCTGAGTATCATAAGCAGGGAAACTTATCAGAAATACGAAATATTTCAAAACAGCAGTCATGACACCCACACGGTAAGCATTTTAATCTGTCAGAATACAGTTTATATATTTGGACAAGCAGTGTCAAAATTCACCAGATAAAATAAATTTTAAGCTAAGAGCTCAGTGATTGCCCACATTATATATTACAGAAAAAACCTCACAGTACATGTTTGTCTTGCATGCTTAAATTGAGGCAATTGTTATTGTCCAATTCTCTTCTCAGAAAACAAAAGATGGTAAGGCTAAGCACACTGAATATTGTTAGCCTCCTGCTACAAAACATTATTTACCTTATAAAAACATGTTTGGCATATACACCTGCAAATTAACAAGTTCCCATAAGGAGTAAAATGGAGCTACAGGCACTAGCAGGAAGCAACATATAAATAGATGAATAGGTGTTATGTATTTCTTAACAGTGGCCTGAGGAAAGCCACTGTGGACATACAATAAGATTATTTAATACTAAACAGAGGTAACAGCTCCATGTATCTTACTGTCCCACAATAAACAGAAAATTAATTGCCCAGGTTGAGGTTTTAAAAATTAATTCAAGAAATTATTTGTATCCTAGAGTTTACTCTTAACTATTACATTTTACACTGCCAGCAAGTTTCCAAGCAGAAAGATGACCTCCAAAAGATCCAACTTCCCAGAAACATCATCTATTTTGATAAGCAGTTACTACTTGTGACTATCAAAACGCAGCTGGACATCAAGCATACTCATCCAGTAACTTCTACAACAGCTAGCACAACAGCAGTTCATCCCAAGCAGGGTTTTGAGGCACCACCTGGAAAATCTAAATGCTTTTTCCACGGGCTCATCTTGCTTGTTAACCTCAAGAGCAAAGTTATGACACAATCTAATTCAAATCACAGGGACACAAGAGAGCACACATACTGACATACTGGCACTGAAAGCAGCAGATGACTCCTTCTGTGAACCTACCCACCTAATCAGGAAAGTTAATTCAGGCACAGCACTCAATCAAGTAACATTGTTTCAATAACACATGGGATCCTTCCAGTTATAAATACTCAGTTCCCTCAATACTCCAACAGACTCTCAGTGAACTACATTTCAAAACATTAAATGAATATGACATAAATTAATATGACAAAAAACCTGTTGCTTCCTGACAGCTGATTCTATCTCAATTTTATAAGGCATACTTAAATTAAGTGCTAGGCAAATCATTTCATAATTGTACAAAAGGACTACATCCACATCCAAAAGAATGTTTTAGACAATAGTCAATGAGCAGTGTTACTAGAGTAAACCAGAAACCTACTGTTGCATATGCTTTTAAGGATTGCTATCTAATGTATTTCCCAGGTTTTTAACCCAGGAAACAAGAAATTCTGCTGTTTAGAATTCGTTACAGCCACTAGTAAATTTGTCAGTCTTAGTTATTACCTTACTGCACCCTGCACCAGTGAGAGGGTACCTACCTTCACTGTACCTTCACATGTAAAAATGTAGTGCAACACCACAGCCCAATGAAATAAAAATGGACCCAAAATGCCAATGTTAAGTGAAACATACCACTTTATGTTTTGCTTTGTGCCTGGCAGCACACTTGCTGCAGATTACTTGCACCACGTCATCTAGCTTTCCTCAATAACTAGACAAAAGGGATGTATAATTATGCTATACAGACACTTGTGTATATATATATAAAAACAGATTAATACCAAAATAGCACCTGAAATGACAGTGAAGACATTTTTTATGTGACCCATGCGAAATCTAAATGTTCTTCCCTTTAAATATTGATCTTTGTGTTGAATGCACGCACTTCATCTTAAAACAAAAAAAGAAGAGCAAACACTGGAGGTATATTATTCCATGAACATTAAATCAAGTAGTATTTGAAAAACTATAAGGAGATACATCATAAATGATGATAAGTAAACATCATACTGTTTTATACTTTTTTTCTTCTTAAATAAGAACATGTGCCTTGCTGATTAGCTGCAGTACTCTAAGTATCTGCAGAAACACTAATATCCTCTGTGAGTATTCATGGGGGAATAAAAACAATTCTAAATAAAGTTAAACATTCCAAAGGCAGGAAAGCACACACAAGATTAGCTCATATTGTACTGATGAAAATCTGGACCAGAAATCAGAACACACCCATCCAAAAAAATCCCACGTTTTACTAACAACTCTCTGAATAGAACTAAAAAAAAAACAGTTACAAGGAAAAGAAAGTTTGTCTTACTATCACACATGTAAGCTTTCATTTACATACAGTAACAATTCCCAAAAAGTTACAGATGAGTATTACTAAATACAGATGGCCAAAATATTTTAGATCAATTCTTAAGTGCATCATGTGAAGCCCAAATAAGGAGGAGGGGGGACACTATAATTTGAGGATCACCCCACTAGCTTCAACTACAGCCAGACAAACAAAGAGAGGACCAGCAGCAGCAGCAATTAAGCATGAAATAATACTAAATAAAGTTGAAATTTTAGTAAGAACTATCAAAGTACTTCTTTCTACTGGTATGTAAGTACTAGTTTACCAATCCTCCTCTGAAGAGAGCTGGTCGATTCATTACAGCTGACTTACTATGTTCTCTTGCTGTACTATTAAAGTTCCAAAAGAACTAAGTGTCTAGCAGTGTTTCAGAAAAAATAGTTCTTATTTGACTACCTCCCCCACAGACAGAAAAGTTCCCTTTTCCTTCACTGGAAGCTATTTTAAAACTTTAAATTCCTAAATAGTGTACATTGAAAGAACTGAAAAATAGGTCCTTTAACAGATACATAGATACTTTAACAGAACTACTCATTAATTATTTAGAAAGTTCTTTGATCATTTAAGTAAAATTTAACTGTTACACACTTTAGGGAGTTCAAAGATATATTAATTGGAAGGTAAGCTGGGCAATTAAAAAACAGAGGTGCTAGAAAATATTTTGAAGCATATGTAGTTTTTATGCTAGGTTCAAAGAGCTGTACAAATATGCTAGACAGAAGAGACTGAAAAGCAGCTAGTCTGAAAGCCAGATTCCAAAGTCACACTCAAAGAGAACCAAAGATCTGGTAAACCAGAACAGCAAAAATCAATTAAAAAGGCAGACAGCACACAAAGAATCAAACCTAAATCTTAAATGCAAATTATTCACAAGTAGGAATGCTGGAACTTCTCACGGACGTCAGATTAAGCAGTTTTTCACTGACAGAGAAAACTGGAATTATTAATGGGAAGGGACAGCTTGTTTAAAGAATTCTTACCAGCACAACCACAGGACCCTCTGCTTCCACTTCACAAGGACCTGCACCCTTGCCCTTCTGTGGAGATTCTATAGTAAGCTCTTTCTTAGGATTTCTGGTTGTTCTTGCCTGCATTCTTTCATGGAAAATACAGACAGCAGCAAAACGGTATGCTTTTTGGCATCAAAGTAATCGACATGCCAGTGATTCAGTGAAAACAAAAGCTTTTTCCCTGGCACAAGCAGCACAAAGTACAAACTAGTCTAACTTCTCAGCTGCAGTTTGCTAAATCTGTTATGGTGGGAATGCATGACAGACAAAGGCCAGCCCCTAAGCATGCTGTATTCCTCTGGGGAGGGAAAAAAAAAAAGGTGGATCCATTTTAACGCCTTAAGGTTATGAGCCAAACACAAAAGAGAATGTGCATATCTAAAATTACCACATAAAACAGGCTGAGTCTTTTACAGCATGTATAAAATCAAGGCTTCAATAATTTAAAAATATTTTTAGTGTAAGAATGAGTCACTTATTGACAACCGTGTCTCTTTAGAAGTATAAAACCCTAAGTTATTGTGCTTTTTAAATTTTTTTGCATTAATGTCACTTACTCAGGTGCTATCAACAACCAGCCACTAACCAAGGACATTCTCCATGAGCAATGCCCTGAAAAGATATGTTGGTCTTTTTTCAGGGTAGGGTGGGCATGACCTTTTTTATCTCACTGCTAAATCCATATTAAAAGTTTCACTTAATACCAAATTGCCTTCACGGTAAAAATCTTACATACTCTACAAAGATGCTAATTCAAAATAAAATTCAAAAAACATCTTTATACCTTCAACCTTTAAGCACTTAACTCTTCAACTACCAGTGTTCCTCTCTTCAGCCAGTTAGCTCACTGCTTTATTGCACATTATTTGTGCTCACTCCTCACAACCCTTCAGCACTGCAGGTGTCCATCACCGATCAGCATCCAAAACCACAGAGAAGACAATGCAACAGAATCTTCACACATTTTGAGAGAAGACACTTGGGGGAACCTCGGTTCTGCAGCCACGAAGACCAAGCAGCCATCACTGGCTGCCTTTGGCCAGCACAACACTCTGCGGGGTGTCTCCCTTGTCTTGTGAACAGCTTGCACAAGTGTCTCTTGGCCTGCAGAAGAGTGCCCAATGGTTGCTGTCTTCATTCCTGTCCTTCATTACAACAGAAACTCAAGTCATGCTTCAACTTTGCTTTTTTAACCCAACCTACTCTGTTACCATACCATTACTTACGGACACTGTTCAGCACACACATACAGTGGCAAAATAAGAAGCAGCAATTTTATTGGCATCATTTCTGTGCAATTGCAAAGCAATTTTGTATGCAACCTAGCTGACATTTTCGGAAATTTTTAAGGTTTGACTGCTCCAACCGCCCCACACAGCAGTTTTAGCATATGCTAAATTCCTCCTGGGAAAAAAAGAAAGTGAACCGTGATGAGCTGGTTTCTCCAGGTTTTGAAAGGAATATTTTGGTTTCCCCTTTGTTTCTTTTTAACACTAATGAGCTGCAACCTCCAAGTTCACAAACCTCAGTAGCTGTATTTACCAAGCAAAAATACATCTGAGAGAAAATTCAAGTCCCCAGAGAAGCATATTATTTTAGACTCTGTCCACTGCAGAACCAGACAGCTGTGGAAACTAAGCCACCACCTTCATTCAATTCTCAGTTCTCTTGGGACAGTTAGCTATCTCGCTTCAGTATAACTCACATCCTAAATTTAACTTAGCATGAATTTTCATCTATTCTCTAATAGAAAAGAAAGTCACCTTAAACTGCAGAAAGCAGATAAAGTTGTGGAGAAGCACAAATATCCTCCTTTATTGCTAGTATTTTTAAGAAGGCACAACTTCAGCCACAAGTTTCTTATTCTTCAGACCTAATATAAGATGTTGATATCCCTTTCTCTTCCCCTTCTCTTCACACTCACACTTGCATAAAATACTGCTATTTCAGCCTGCACACATGAAATTAAGTCTGAACAAGTGTTTGCCCATCCAATCCACAATGCAAGTACATTTCTAAAGAGTAGATGAAAAAAAAAAAAAAAATTTAGTCCAGACAATAATGATTTATTATGTTTCTGACTTTTTCTCTAGGAAATACAACTTCAATCCATGTACTTTTTAAGCTGCCTCTCTCATACTGAGACACTAAACTCCAGAAAACAGTACTTTATGAAGCTTCATTAAAAGTTAAGAAGGAAATCAGCAGTTTAGTCAAATTTACAAAACAGATCTTCCTGTGTAAAGCAAGGTAGACAATAGTTCAAGAACATTTAGTTACACTTTTTATTTTGTACCAGCCTCTTTTGTTTTCAGAGAACGGAAGCACAGAACAGCTTAGACTAAATTACACCATTACTTGAGGATGCAGCTGCTGAACAGGAATTTGTTTCATTGAGATGGTCTGCAATTATACTTAACTGCAACTAGAAATGCATAACCCTATTATGCAAAAGGCATTTGTGAACACTCACACTAATAAAGACTTAAAAATTATATATGTTTTAGACAGTATTTCTTCAGCTTAATTTTAAAAGGATTCTTCTTCTAAATGGCAACATTATTTTACCCTGGCCAGGTACTTCTCTTAAATGCATCTGGATTACTTTAGTTCAACATAAATGTGATTTTCTTTCCCTGCCATTCTTCCTATTCTTCTCAAAATATGATGAGGGACAAAAAGAAAGCCAACAGGCTAACATTTTTAAAACAGCCGTTTAAAGATATAGAAGCTATTTTTCCTTACTGAACGACTAATGTAATTTCTAGCTTGCATTTCATTCACAGATATACTGTTAGAAGAGGTTCTTTCACTTAATAAAAACAGAAGTGTGAGGCAGCACCTCTGGAACTTTATCCTGCATGAAATAGACCGTAACTGCCACATTGACGTGTACTTCCAACATTTATTTTCTGCTGAGGCCTTAGTGATTACCTCAAGAATTTAATGCATTTTAAAGTACTTAGAGGAAAAAAAACAAACAAAAAAAACCACAGCAAAAATATCAAAGCAAACCAAATAAACAAAATCCCAAGAGATACTGCTTATCCAGGCATCACACAGTCAAAAGATTTAAGCTACTTTAATAAAGTAGTGTATTGAAACAATTTACCAATAATACATTAAGAATCAAAAAGTGAAAGATGAAAACCAGAACTTTAAGACATGATAAAAATTTGTCATCTTGTTATGACCTGTAGTTTTAACCTCCTTAAGTGCAATTAAAAAAAAACAGTAACAAAAAAGTACTCAATTTGTTGCATCAGTCAACTGATGAGTTACCTCAATAAGGATCAACAGAAAATCCAGGAAAACAATGCATACACAAAAAATGTCTCTGTACAAAAGTTGGCTGCATTTCCAACATGGCTCCCAAAAGTGTGGGAAATTACTAGCTAGAGACCTACCTGCAAAATAACTCACATTATGATGGAAACAATGCAATTCATCTTTTTACAAACATAGTGGCTTGAAGGACTTCACGTGGTACTTTTAACAACAGTGGTTTTCACACCACTTCCAACAGCCAAATATTTGGCTCCTTTCTTGCATCATATACTCCTAAGGAACAGCCTAAGCAATCACAAAATTACATATGTAACAAAGTTCTCAGTATTTATGGCATAACCCATATGTGATGGGGTATGCCAGTGATTCATCCAGCCAATGTGCTGCCCAAAAGACAGATTCCTCACATACACTCTCTTATTCCTTCAAATCACTTTTCACTTCAAGAACTTATTTAGCTAATGCACAATATCACATAATAAAATGTGAGCGATGGTAAGGGAACAAGCAGCATGTAAGAATTTCCTTTGAACTTTAATGGAAGAAAAGATTACTACCCAGCTTCCCTGTAGGAACAACCTAAAATCTGAGTAGTTTGGTTTGATGGCCCTTCTTTTGCTTCAAGTCCTACTTAAAGTCTGCATCAAGATCACTAAACCTACTAGCTATAATTACAGCCAAACTTGCCTCTGTAAGCTGTTCTAGGGGAAAAAACTGCCCTTAACCTGTAGCAACTGGGAGGAGGAGGAGAAGTAAAAACATTGCTGTAGATTCGCATGTCCTGTATATGTGAAAACAGAAGGATTTGATGTTATTTACTAAAACCCTACACCTGTTCTCTGCTCTGTGGCTTCACTCTTCACTTTGTGGCTCTAAACTCCCTGGCAACTCCCAGCATCTCTTAAAAAGTAATTTGAAAATGAGAAGGGTGGATATCTGGAGGGGGGTTGATACTTTGGTTAGGGCTTTGGGAGTTGGGTTTTTTTGGTTGGATGGTTTTTGGTTTGGGCTGGATTTTGAAGACAGTAGCTCATCTGAAAGCATGGACCCACTTTAGCGGAATGACAAGGACCATTAAAAGCCAGTACTTCTTGCTCTCATCTGTATTAGTACCAGATACTCCAGCACTGCCCTCCCACTCTTGGCAGCCTGCCTTGCAGCTGTATTCAAGGCCAACATTTCACAAGCCAGTGAAGATTCAGTGTTGCAGCTATACATATCTTCATGCTGCCAGGTTTCATAAGTGACCAACAGATATGTGCTTCCCTGGAAGAACATATTCACAAGTTCAAGAGAAAGGCTGAGAGCAGATGGAATGCAGCATGCAATTCACCTGGCAATTCCCTGCCATCCACGCTACACTCAGATGGAACAGAAAAGGTCATACAAAACTCAGTTAGGAAGACTCCTTCTACAGCGAACACTGCAAACACGTAATTTGCAGTCCCACCAATAAGGAGAACACTCTCAATTGGAAACAGGGATGAGAAAAGAAAATGCGTAAGACACAGATACGAGTGTGCTACATATTATGCAACTTTTCACATTCACTTTCTTTGGTAAAGCAAGAAATAAGCCTATTTTGTAACAGGGAGAACAACAACCCCTCTTTGCAGAGGTATCTCTAAATCAATATGAATTATACAATTTTAAATTTTGAATTGCACGTAAAATTACTCTCAAAACATTATTTTTAGGGAGAGAGTTAAGTAGCCTGGATAGGACAGAGATGCTGAGATACTATACAGAAGCGATCTTGATCATGAGTAGGTTGCATTGATGAAAAAAGGTAACACCAGTGTACAGGTCTATAGCACCACTCAAGAAGCCGGAACAAAAAAACTTTGCTTTTAGTAGCAGTATGAAGTTAAAGGATTCTCCCAGTGAGTGTCTCTATTGTATCCATAGTGATTCTGCACGATGCATTTTTTAAAAAGCTTTATTTTACGGAATAAGAATTTGGCTAAAGTTGTTAACACAAACATAGCATATCTCATTATTTCTCAAGTACACATACACACAAGATACAGTACCTTTGGACACTCTTATACTGTGATAAATAAAAACCAAAACAAGTGTAAAATCACAGCAGAGCTAAACAAAATACAGATTAACTTTTGTCCATGTCAAACATTTGCGTATTATTATCTATGAAGTATCAACTTGTGATGCAATTAATTTCATACCATCTCAGTAGGTATCTATCTGTTTTCAGGGAAAACCTGACTTCCTTAAGGTCCCCGGGGAAAAAAAACCAAAAAGAACACAAATCAGTAGAATTTAGTATAGGAGACTTCAAGATTAAAACCGCACTTCTGAATTAACTATGGTTCTGACATATCTCCTTACAGACAGGACATACACAAGCAGACTGGCTGTGAGAACAGTATTGGACTAAAGATGGCTTTTTTCCTACTGGACAGGACCTTATGACTGTCGGAAACTAATAGGACAGAACAGACACACAAAGAGTGAATCAAACACCCAAGTCTGAAGATCTCTCAAATGGAAGTAGTTCTGTGCCAAGCAAGCCTGAGTGGGGGTCTTCCTGCTATGTAGCACCAATCTTACATGACTTTTTCCAAGAACAATTTGCTCCTAGAGGAGAATGTTAATTTACCTCTCTCCTTGAGCTGAAGTAAGAATTCACTTTCGTTTGCCCCTCAATTGAAGTACAGAAGTGTCGTGGACTTCACACTGTAGAGTTTTAAGAATCAAGAACACTGCAAGAGTTAGCAGGTGGCTCCCAGGTTTGGGTCTTCAGCACATGACCCACCTGCTGAGTGGGTCCAGAGGAGGGTCACAGTGCTGAAGCACCTCTCCTCTGACAGGCTTAGAGAGCTGGGATTGTTCAGCGTGGAGAAGAGAAGGCTCCGAGGAGACCTTAGAGCAGCCTTCCAGTACCTAAAAGGGGGTCGATGCTAGAGCTGGAGAGGGACTTTTTACAAGAGCCTGTAGTGATAGGACAAGGGAGAATGTGTTTTAAACTGAAGGAGGTTGGTTTAGATGAGATATTAGGAAGTGTGAGGGTGGTGAGGCACTGGCACAGGCTGCCCAGACAAGTTGTGGATGCTCCATCCCAGGAGGTGTTCAAGGTCAGATTGGATGGGGCTCTGAACAACCTGGTCTAGTGGAAGGTGTCCTGCTCATGGCAGGTGGGGTGGAACTAGATGATCTTTAAGGGCCCTTTCAAACCAAACAATTCCATGATTCTATGATTTACTTTAATTGCATTTAATTTCATAACACAATAGGGTACCTACATCTATAGATGAATCAAATGAGCACTTCAGGCTGTTCCTAAAGCAAGTGGATAGAAGCATTAATTGAGAAAGAAGAGCAGAGATGTGAACTCCTTTCCATATGCTCATTAAGTCTAGACTCTAGTCTTAAAGCCCCACCCATGCAGCTTCTCCACCACAGAAGTCTTCTCATTCCTCAAGATGATATAAAACTTTATAGAGGGTTTTCAGGTTTTGGGGGGTTTTTGGTGGGGTTTAGGGTTCTGGGGTGGTTTAGGTTTGGGGTTTTTTTTGTTGTTTGTTTGATGAGGTTGTGTTGTTCTTTGGGGTTTTTTTAGCTCCAGACATTTCAATTTCTTTCAGCACAAGATATCCTGTTCCCCCAAGATTCCCTGCTGCTACATTTGAAGGGAATGTGTTTTCCACCTGGATGTAAACTGGTGCCATATTTTTTGGTTGCATATCTTTCTGTGCTAGTCCAACATATATTGTTATGGATGAACAGCGGTTTATGCCTGTAGATGTGACCAACTATCCTGATTTTATCCCCAGGCCTAAAGACTTTTTTCCTGAAGACAGAATGCTTAATCTTATCTTCTGCATGCCAGTGCACTGAGTGCTTGCCAACCTGTTTCTGATAGTCCTCTCATGCGTCTTTCAAAGACGTGTATTTGATGTAGGTACTACGCACTTGGTGAGTATGTGCTGCAATCTCCCCTGCTGAGAGGGCAGAGGGAAATAAGGAGATGGATATTTGAACATTCTTCCCAAAGGAATCTAATGAAAGGTCAAAACAAAAGATGTCTACAGAAACCATCAGGAGATTTAGCCAAAACTACAAGTCAGCACATCAGACGCCAGGTTTTTATTCATCCAGAGCAGTTAAGATGAAAGGAGATAAAAGAAGTGCTCTAATTCAAGAGACCCATGAAAAAAACCCCATGAAACAGTTAGATGCTGTACTCATACATATCTGTTTCTTCCTTATTAAGAGGCCTCATGAAGCCTAATGCTCCCATTGCTGATGAATAAAAGCCACTCGTAATACAGTTACAAGTTGAAGCAAGTTATGAGAGTATAACGACAGACTAAGCCATACATATTGTCTGCACACCATTATAGAATTGCTGCATAAGCTGTTTAAGCATATTAAAATAAAACAACTTCCACTTACTCAGCACAATTACTTCCTTAGAACTCTCTCCTTTTTTATATTTCTACTTTACTTCTACTAAACTTTTCTACCTCATATAAACAAGTCGATATTAATTTGCAAATTCAGACAGCAAGAACACACCTTAATATAAGCCGTTTAGTAAATTAAGGCTTTAAGGTTTATTCAAAATACAACACATGTTAAATTAAGGAGAGTCTTTTTAAAAAATTATACATAGTTTACTTTGAAATCAAAATATCTGCAACTTGAATGTCTTCTGTGGAGTTATTTCCAGAATGACGTAGCTCACTGCTGTCATTAGTCAATCTTCCCACATGCCCAGACTTTAGGATATCTTAAAGATCTCACAGTTTATTAATAAACCAAATGACTCATGAGCAGCACAGGAAAAGCAGTCACCAAAAAACTCAGGAACACCTAATGATGATGCTGCTGTCAAGTCGACTGGTGACACAGACCAAGACACTGCAGCTACTAAAATGTAGCAGGTTCTGTTTCCAGCCAATACCTAAATCTACCCTATTAAAAGCTGTACATGTACTATTCAAAATGCCCCACACTTCTTCTTGGAGACTGTGTAAGCACAATTTAAGTAACAGATATTTTCCACATCAGACATAATAAATCTAAAGAGTACTTTAAATTATTAGGCTCCATCTTACACAAGCTACAGCTATCATACTACCTTAAGTACGTTTACCAAACTGCAAGGTTCTAAAGCTTAATGAGAGAAATGTCAGTGCTGGGGCTGAGGCCATTAGAAGCAAACTGAGCAGAAAGCATTTCAAGCATGGAAAAAAAGGAGTTGTTTTCTGCAATTTTCAGACAAATTTATAAAAAAAGTTAACATCCTTCCGCCCAGTCTGTCTCACTTCAGAATTTTCTAGCTCTTCCATAGGTGCTGGTAGCACACTCACCCCAGCTTCTTCCATCACTGAATACTTCAAGGGGCTTGTTAGCAAGCCTCAAACTTTTTAAATTTTGCTAGTTCTTTATCACTGCATCACTCACTCTTGCTCATTTTCCACCTTTGTGTCAACCACTCTGTTTAGGATCTAACTTGTACATTAACATTTGACTCTGAGACAACGATTGCTTAAACAGTGATTAAAAAAATTAAAAATAAAAAAAAATTAAAATTCTAAAAAACTTACTGTAAAAAGAAGTAACATGCAATATCATTCTGAAAGCTTAATTTTAAAAAAAGCACATGAAAGTTAAGAGTAAGTAAAGTAGGTAAGCATACAAGCTAGTATTCTGAAACTATATCCTTCAACTTACTACAAAATTAAGCACATTAAAATGTTTTCTCAACATTTGCCAAAAAATAAATATGCCCAAGATGAGCATTTGGGGAAAATACCATTTCATTAATTTTGATGCAACTTTTAACAGCATCTCAAATTAAATTTATAATCTTTTATT
This sequence comes from Callaeas wilsoni, assembly GCA_013398955.1. NCBI lineage: Eukaryota > Metazoa > Chordata > Aves > Passeriformes > Callaeidae > Callaeas > Callaeas wilsoni. The sequence goes on along the minus strand of VWPU01014675.1, from coordinate 20,845 downwards.
AAAATAAAGATGCTTATCCATGTAGACCTAAAGACCCTGCAAGATCCTGTGTTCTAGCAGGTTAGAAAGTGATAGGTTAGAAATGTTCCTGAAGCTAAGATATAGCGTTTTCATTGCAAGTTTGAATGACATGAGATGGAAAGAAATAAACTGTACTGCTGAGAAGACATTCTCACATGGGCTTTATTTTATATTTCCTTCAAGCAATCAAAAGACCAGGCCCTCTTAAGATAAAACTGTAATTAGATTTAACTAGACTTTAGATTTAACCTCCTGACATCTGGGTTAAAGGGTAAATAAGAAAAACACATGCTAAATCAACTGCCTCTGCCTCCTTACTTTCTTCTAGGAAGAGGTGATTCTTCCTTCAAGGGGAGCTACTTTCTGAGAGTTTCCTATTTACTGGAAATTTTCAAGTTTTCAACACTGATTTTACAAGAGGATCAATGTGTTGTTAAATTAAAGGACTCCCTGAAATTCACCGGTGTTTTGACAATAGCCCAATATCAGGAGATATTTGATCCAAAGTGGCTAAATAGACCTGATGGCAGGTACAGCCAAACAGGCTCAGCTAAGACATTGCAGCTCAGATATGTGTTACAGCACAGACAAAGAGGTGAAACCACACACCCACTTGCATCTGTTGCAACAATCACCAAAATAAAAAACAACACAAGGAAGTGACACTGCTTATGGTGTCACTCTTTCGGTCTTGGCCGTACAGGTTCTCTTCAGAGATGAGGTTCCTGGAGCCTTCACCTCAATGCACACCTTCTCGGCGAGGAGCAACATAATTTCTCCCCCTGAAAGCCACCACTTTGGAAGGGAAAGAGCTAGACAAGCTAGCTTTCACAGCAAAGAGTACAGACATTATATAATTTCAGAGATATAAGTCTTATATACTTCGATGAATTCCAAAAAATCACTTGTCACTGTTGCCAGGAATGCAGTATCTTTCCCCTTCTTCCCGTTCTTCAGAGAATCCCACTTTCCACTCTTCAGGGTAAGTTGGTAGCAACCGCTCCCCAGCCTCAGACAACATCTAAGAAAGCTATAGCCAGTGCCAGCTCTGATTATCAAGAGCATGACCTTTAAACAAAGTCCTGTTTTTTTCTTGTAAAACCCTGACTTTTATTCTTATGGACTACAGTGGTCCAGTACAATGAACAGGAAGTCATTCTGACCCCTCAATTCCGCACACTTCTCCATACTAACCTTCAGGTATTTTTCCCAGGAAAATATCTTATCTTGATCCACTACTTCCAGTTAAACCAAGCTAACAAAGCCATACAGGAAAATTCAAAAAAACAGTATCATTATTTAAAAGCATCTAGACATTCTGGAGTTGAAAAAAACCCAACCCTTAAGAGACAGATGTGGAACTTCACTTGTAAATGGCAGATAAAGCATATTTTGTGCTTAATCTTGCCAGTTTGTACCAATTCTGTAGGACTAAATTAAACAAAAATTATTGCTCGAACAGTACCATGTGAAACAAAGAACAAAATATACAAAAAATATTTCTCTGCATATTCCAAGTTACAGTAATTCATATTACATTAAAAAAAAGGAAGTATTTCTTCATTCGCTCACGTAGCTATATGTAGAATTCCAGGCCAGTAAGGGTGCTAGGTCTTAAATTCAATGGGTTACAAAAGTTATTGAAAGTATTTATTACACAGAATTCAACAAATTTCTAACAATCTTTTATATGAGGCTAACTTAAAAATGGCTAACAGTGTAAAAAGGCTTCTAATACCCAGAGGAAGCCATTTTATTTTTAATATCAAACCATATTAAGCAAATGCAATACTATCATGAAGGGTAATAAGTTATTTTAAGCATCTGAAGACAGTTCAGATTATTCTGTGCTCTTTCCTAGAAGCTTGTGTGTGTACTCATGTATTCAAATATACATATATGTGTGCATACACATATACACATGTATATAGATAGATTCACATATATGTGCAACTACACACCCTTTTTTTCCCCTTATATTTCAGTTCAGCAAAAGAAACGACCTGAACAGCACAAAGGCAAGAAAGCTTTATGAAATTTCTAGAGACTTTCCATAGCTGCAATTACACAGCATGGGTATGCCAGCAAGACAGAAGCTTGTCAAAATCCATCCAGCTATTTCGGTGTACCACGCCCCTCTTAGCCCAACTACCGAGTCAGTGACAAAGCAATTAGCAAGTAAACTCGAATTGTTTTAAAATACTATTTAAATCCTTAACTAGCCCAATTGTGAAGCAAGCTGTGCACATTAGTTAGCCCTTGCAATTCCACTCCCCCAAGCCTAAATGTAATACACCTGACGCACAAACACGTCATTAACCTGGGGGGTACAAAGACCACAGTCTCACTTTAAAGCCTGGTTTCTTTACATCAGAAAACACCTAAAAAGCCTCTGAGAGCAAAGCAGGTTCAGGAAACAGTTATTCCTCCCTTTAACCTTTTTTTATTTCCTTCTAGAATGCTCCTGTATCCCTTTCAGTAAGTTAAACAGAAATAAAACAGTTGAACAGTTTCAGAGAAAAAAAAAATACACTCAAATCCATAAGAAAAAAATAAACCTTAAATGCTAGGTTACTGTTTCCTCAACAATGCCTTTCTTAGTTTTTTCAAATAACATAATCATGAGTTGTTCCTCAGTCTAAGTGCCAAATACATTCCAAGAGTATGTTTAGAAAGATCTAACAGCAGACAATCTTCTCTAACAATTAGAGTGGCAACTCTTCAGAGCTATCAATACAAATCTAAATGACATAAGGAATACCAGTCTTAAGCTTTAACATTACAGCTGCATGCACATATACATAACATGCCACATACATGCACCAACAACCTACAATATCAGGACAAGATACATATCCATGCCTGTACACAGCAGATGTTAAATAAATATGCTATTCTGTTTTTAGTTTAGCTTTCAATTAGCAGATAAAATTATTAATGTAACAAGTTTTTATTTACCAGGAACGAATGAATCAATATTTCTGAATCTTCATCTGGCAAGCTGAATGCTGTGTATTCAAGGGCATTGTTTTCCCCTTGCTGTTTGCATATATAACCACAGTTTCTCTCAAAAACTGTACGAATGCCTTTAAACAGAATCACACTTGTCGTGCAACCCATTCCCAATCTGTTGAATTTTGCATTTCTAGCAGCCCTGATTGCATTTGCAGAATGTCTTCGTCCGTTGCTCGACTCGAGTAATTTTCCTGTCCTTTGCAGAAATATTTCTTTGTACAATCCTCATTATGTCCCACATTTAGTACGTTCTTTGACTAGAAACCATCAGCTACTGAATGTAATCCTATTTGCTTAAGCCAAATACTGCCAAAAATCCAGTCGCTGAAGACAAAAAATCAGAGGGTGATGAAAAGCAAAGGATACCTCAGCTGTAGATGATAGGAGGCTTTCAGTATGTCCTGTACTCCACCACAGAGATGAAAAGATATTCCAAGGGGTTATGGAAAGAGCTCCTATATTCAGAGATCCTTAGAACATAATCAAAGATGAAAGGAAACTGCAAAGATACTGCTGCAGTTTCTGCTGCCAGCCACAAAGAATCCTCATCTGCTGCAAGAAAGCAGTCTCCCAGAATGCCTAGCACAGAGTTCGTACTGGCAAACACTTCTTTACTTGACCTATATGTGCTTTTTAATGTCTGAAACAAAAGGCTTCGGTATAAAAAACTGAAAACACAAGGGGGAAATTCTTAAATCACTGCTGCTATGGAAAGAAAACAGCATGCTATATACATTTCTTTCAATCAAATCTGTATGTCAGAGCATGCTATTACCAGTTCAGGCAAACCACAAGGGAGCTGAAGACTGTCTTTACTTTTTTCTTTCTTTCTTGCATGCAAAGTGATCCATCAATTCCCACCTGCCAAAAGCTGAATTTATTAGTCCTTGATTGCAAATAATCAATAGTCATAAAAGGAAAAAAAAAAAGAGACTATCTAGTTCAGATCAACATCCACCCCTAAACCAAAAATATAGAATGAAATTTAAAATACAGTTCTCAGTTTTATAGTGACTCACACCTGTACTGACTGAATTTATCACTACAGGACTCTAGCTCCCATACTGCACCAGTATCTGTTGTACAAGCACATAAATATCTTTAACTGACAGTGAGAAAACACGTTAAATTTTTAAAACTACTTTTAAAGGCAAGCAATTTGCAACAAATAACTGTCTCAATCCACACCACAACAGTGCCATATCACCCCATCAGAGATTGCTGGTGCGTTCTGTATTTCTGCTAAACTGCAAGTACTGAGCTGTATTTACTTATTTACTTACCAAATTGTAAAAGTGGATGAAAAAGTGATCTTACAAAATCAAAATTGTTGCAGTGGAGTTAAACCAAGCTAAATTAAAAGCATGGAGGGAGCGAATAAACAGATTCAAGATGTAAGCTACAGATTTGCCCCCATGCAAATTTTCTTCTCAAGGAAATATTTGCAAGCTATAATGACACATTTACAAGAAATATTTCAGACTTCTTAGCATTTTTCCCTAACATCTATCTATTTAATACATGTCAATATGCTTCTCATTACATTTCTAACCTAGATACAACATAATAACATGCAGACACATCAATAAAAAACCCCAAAAACCCAACAATATTTGACAGTGATCCAAGTAGTTCCTGTCAGTCCCATATTCACAAAGGCAGAAGTTAGACCATTTCTCGTATTGTGAGAAATACCAATTGTTTTAAGGCAGTTCTGCTAATAATAAACAGCTTTTTGATGAGGGAGAACAAAGAAGGTCATGGTGAAGAATTTGGCATAAATTCTACTACAAAGGACAGAGATACTTCATATATAACCATCAACCTTGCACAGCAACATCTCCCTACCTATCCTACCCTCTTTGAAAAGAAGAAGTAGGTCAGTGAGGGAAATGCAGTGCTCCATTCATTAAGGCTGGATAAAGACATCCTTGAAAACATGCAAGGGAAAACAGTCATGGGAATTACTACAGAAGGCATTCCCCAAAAATACATTCAAGTTAACTGTTTCTAGTGCAGAAGCCTACTTCATTCCCATCTGAAATACAGGATTACAGAGACCTGACAAAGTTCAGATTATAAACACAATATCAAAAGCTAAGAGATCATTAAAAGCAAGCTTTTAATTGAGAGGGTTTTCCACGCAATTTCAAAGACTTCATAATAGCAAACATCTCTAGCAAAAAATAAAAGAAAAAGTAGCTTACGCCTTAAGAGAATATGAGAAAAACAGGTCAGTTAACAACAAGTTATCATGCACTAGACAGTTCTTCCAAATGTCTAGAAAATTACCTTACTTGTAAAATACTAGGTAGGTTACGAAGAAATAGGAAGACGAAAAAATTTAATTTGGAAAGACAAACACCATAGTCTAAGTCAGGTTGGAAATGTCCCTGGGAGGTGTTCTAATTAAAAACTAATTAAAAGAAAATTTAATTCCAACTATATCTTGGATACATTTAGCATCATGTTCCTACAGTATTTTAGAAACAGCAGCTGAAACTGACATGGATCAACACGATGGTAACACCACCATGAAAAGCATCCTCATCACAGTCTACAACTTCCTTGGGAGGGGCAGACACTGATCTCTTCTCTGTGGTGACCAGTGACAGGACCAGAGGGAATGGCCTGAAATTGTGCCAGGGGCGGTTTAGGTTGGATATTAGAAAAAGGTTTTTCATCCAGAGGGTGGTTGGGCTCTGGAACAGGCTCCCCAGGGAAGCGGTCACAGCACCAGCCTGACAGAGTTCAAGAAGCACTTGGGCAATACGCTCAGGCACATGGTGTGATTTTTGGGAATGGTCCTGTGCAGGCCCAGGAGTCAGACTTGATGCCTGTGGGTGTCGTCCAACTCAGCTTATTCTGTGATTCAGTGATTCCAAATAGAGTTTGAAAGGGAAATACTTACAGGGACATGAGGGGTGGGAAGAAACCACAGGGAGCAGGAGAAATCTGAATAGTATACAATGCAAGGAAGTCTGCCAACAAGCAGACTTTTTATTAATTTGGTGCAAAGTGGAAGTTTCCAGCTTCATTAAGGAGATTCCTTGAATTGTAATGAGCAACCACACTGCACAAGCAGTGACCATCAAGACAGCAATGTGACACAATGCGATATTATTCACTTCAGTGTCACATCTCAAAGTGAAATGGTGTCGTGGTTTAGTAATGTTATTCCCCAGTTTAGTGTTCCCACTGAAACACTCCAAACCATGCACCACTCATTCACTGCTCCCTTCTCTTCTGCAATGTGGGTGGCTGGAGAGGAGAATTGGAGGCATAAGAGGTAAAGATCACAGGTTGAGATAGGAACAATTTACTGGAAACAGCAATTGAGTAAGAAAACACAGGAACAGAAGCAATACTAATAACAACGTACAAGAAAAGAGGTGAATGATTCACACAATTGCTCACCACGGGACCCCGGTAATATCTGAACCACCACCACACTACCTTCACTGCAAGAGACCCCCTCCCCTGTACCTCTGAAATGACATAAGGTGGTATAGAATAACCTCTGGGAACTAGCCATGCCTCCTCCTGGTTGCTGTGAATATTAACCCTTCCTAGCCAGACCAGGACAAATGGGATGCTGGAAAAATTCTTACAAAGTTCTGACAGCACTTTGCCCACTGAAGAGAGCTAAAAGACAGCCCAAGGTAGATAAAAGTCTTAATCCAATGGTAAAAATACCAAAGCAGAACAAATCAATATATGAACAAGCCCAGACTGTACATATAGGCAGCAAGCTACCCATTGCAAACTGCCTTTAGCTGAGCCTGGGCTATGGAAAGGTCTTTTTCCGTAAGGCAGAGAGTGGAGGGGAGGAATGTAAGGCTATAAGGAGGAGACAACACTAATGCCTGTCTTCTCTTGGTTTATGAAAAAGGGCCTGCACCAGAAAGCATGCAGACGTACGAGCTACTTGTGTATACATTGCAAATATTACACCCCTAAGCCAAACCACCCATTTATATGGGGAGCAACAAGCTCCTCCCTGCTATATACCATATTCAATCTGTATTGACTGCACCATGAGGACAAAAAAATTAATTAGCTGTGTTAGCTCCAGATTGTTCAGAATCGTGTATTTTTGAGACACGGTCTTTTGGAAAAGTAATAAAGAAGTTCTAGTTTCCTTCCAAAAAACAAAATTGCTTTAAGGGCCTAACCACTCCTCTGATTACAGTAAATTAATAATAATCAGGTTGCACTTGGGAACTGGAGGACTTCAAATCAACATGTTAAGCAACTCTTTGACAACCAAATGAGTTTCAAGAAGCATAATGACACAGGTACAAATTAAATGTGTGCTAGCAATCAGACAGTTCTAAACTGTTTACAAGCTTCTGTTTCACAATGTTTAACATATATGAAGGTTAGGGAATCAACCTGGGTTGATAGAAAATCTTCAACTCATCCTATAAAATTCTCACTATCAAAATGAGAACTTAGAGGCTCCTAGACAGCAACTGAACAGTTAAGGGGATAGAGATCAAATTAGAGAGCCCTTCCAATTGAATGTGTTACTACAAAACATGCTTCTGTCTTCAGAAAAGCCACTACTAAAGGAAAACACTTCATAAAGATATAGCCCCGTATCTGCAAGAGAACATACTTCAGCACCTAAGTCCTAGCATAAGAGCCACTAAAATATCCTTAATCTCTTGAAACATTAGAAGCAGGTACCTGTATTTTTACCTACAGAGTTGTCCATGACATTTAAAATGCCCAAACTAATGCCATCTTGACATGACTAAGCGTCTGGTTCCTTAGAGATCTTAACACATCCTGACTGAATTCCGCTTTTCACAAAACATGACAGTATCTGTACGTGGAGCACTACCTCTCCTCTGACAGCTGCCAGAACACTGGAGATGGGGCCCTAAAGCCTCTTTGGTCCAGAGGTTAAAATCAACATCACTTGGCATTCTTTGGAGTGCCTTAACAATCCAATGACAATTTTTCAAAGGCAACACACTCGCTTCTGCCTGAAAAAGCTGTGCTGCAGAAAACAACTGAAGATCCAATAGCCCTGCAAGAGTAAAAAAAGTGATATAAAACACTTCATACTTAATAGGAGTGTTCATAGAGGACCAGAAAGTTCGGGTGCTGGTTCCCTTTGCAAAAACTGTTTCTGCAATGATCGTTGCATACAGATTTCATAGAAGAGTTTTACCAGGTAATTCTCTTCAAGAAGTAATGTTTCTTCAGAAAGAAGAAACTGCTGAAAGTTTCTTTGTGGTCATGACAGTGAGTTTTATTTTGTCTTAAAATTCTTAAGCACTTGATCTGTAAAAACTAGTGCAGAGCATGTGTTTGAATATGGATTATCCTTAGTAACCCTCATACTTGCTCTCCAAAGTGGTAAGGAGGATATGAAGAACTACAAGCTGGTCAGATTCATTCCAATCTCCAAGAAAATTATGATGCAAACCCTGCTGGAAGCAATTTCGTGACATAGAAAGAATAAGAGGTATGTATCGGTTCCAAGGAGACCATATGGATTGACCAAGGAAAATTATGCCTGACCAGCCTGTTTGTCTTCTGTGACATGATGATTTATTCTTCAGACTAGGAGATAGCAATGGACACTGAATACTGTTAGTAAAAGAATGACTCTGACACAGTCTCCCATAGCATCCTTGTACCCCAATTAGCTAGATGTGGTCTGGATGAGTGGATGACATCCTGTTGAACAGCCAGTTGAGCATGCTGAGCAGGCTTCTCAATACAAGAAAGATATTGACATATTGGACTGAGGCTAATGGAGTGCCATCATGGTGTTTCATGTATGAAAAAAATCTAAGAGATCTTGCATAGTTCAGCCTTAAGTGAAGGCTAAAAGGAAATCTTACTGCTGTTGCAATACCTGATGGGAAGCTAGCGAAAAGAGCCAGACTGTTCTTGAAGATACGGTCACAGACCAGGAGGAAACAGACACAGCATACTCTATTTGCATAAAAGGATTTCTTTACTTTTTTCTTTAACCATTAAGGCTGACAGCTACTGGGGTTGAAGTATTTCCATCTTTGTGGATATTAAAACCAGATCGTCACAGTCTGTGAGCAACCTGCTCTAACCAGATCTGTTTTGAGCAGGGGATTGCACTAGGTGACTTCTAGAGATCTGCATTTCAGACAGTGCATTTCCACGATTCTGTGGTGCTACACCGGATAACTACACACTAACCACTGAAACAGAGAAAGATAAAAGCTCCAAAAGAATTCCATCCTTCAGAAGAAAGCCAGTATAGTTACTCTAGGAGGTAGTCTTGAGAACAGTATGGTTAAATCCCCATGTAATTTTGACCGAGCAGCTGCATACTCAGCAAGACCCCAAGAAGATATTTGCATCCAACAGAAACAAAAAACTACTGTGACATTAGAAATACTGAGTATAGCACCAGGCTGAAGACCAGAGGCAGTTTATCTTATACAAGATTCCATTAATGTCAAAGATCACACCAAAACCGAAAGGTAATGCTTAGGAAAACTGGAGAAAGATTTAGTCTGTCCTACCTGGACAAGGTATTTTTTGTGTCTATTATGCCTTTTATATATTTAGAGAAGTGAGGAGGTATAAATGAAGCAACCTAAGAAATGCTATTTCAAATCTTACGTACACGTACATACGCACTGATAGAGAGACGCGCCTAGATTTAAAGCCCTGCTAGTTGCAAAATGCTAAATAACTTAGCTGATAGTTTTAGGTTTCATATTTGAGAGCTGCAGAAGCTCATTCTTCTCACACGTCCATTCTTACATGAGTAACAATGCACTTTGATCCACAGATGAGCAATGGGATCTGCCAGTTCTGTGCCTTAAGCTCAAACTTAACTCAAATACACCTTGAGGAAAGACATACCAAGAACAACCCAAAGAACTTTGAGAAGTTGTCCAAGCCAATCTAAATGGAATAAATGAGCATTTATTGCTAAGCATGGGACACAAAACACCTAGCCCTTTTAACACTGAAAGCCATAACATAGGATTTCTGATATTGAAATATGCTCGCTGGACTCCATCTAGTGGTCATGCAAACCTTCAGCTTTCTGAAGCTGAAGTGATTATTCCGGGATCTTAAGTAACTGATAAGATAACCATAACAGAAAATTATTATTATCATTAGAGACCTACAAACTAAGATGGTAATTACAGGATATTATTTTCAGAAACCCTGATGAAACCATGATGGAATAAATAATGGTCAACAATACAGCAGATTAGGAAAAAAAACCTAAAATCCAGTTTTTTAGCAAGCTTACTGTATTCAGGTAAGAGCAGCAGCAACTTCAGGCTCACGCATCCTTTTTTTTTACTTTTAATTCATCTAAGAAGGTCATTCAGGTTCAGGTCTTTCTCCTTTCCTTTGTTCTGAGCTCTGCCAGGAACAAGTTCCAACTTCCCCTACAGGAGATGACTTGCTGCCAAAACATCACGCTGGATGTAATGCCCCTTGAACTTTATCAGCACAACTATATCCAGCAAGATTATTTGATTTTTCTTTCCTATTAGGAACCTCATATTTAATGCGAGGAAAAACTTACTGGATCGTGTTTTATGCTCTAGCTGGGAAGAAATTAATATAATAACTGTATTAAGCCATATACAATACCAGGCAAACAACTCCAAAGTGATAACAAGCTTGGCAAGCAAGAATCCCAGGACAATTTCTGAAGGAAACTAGAATAGCATCCTTCAAATAATTATGATGTGTGTCATCTATTCATTAACCTGAATGCTCTTTTTAAACTCACTGACGTTTGAGGACCAACACGGAATTAAAATCCCTTTTGGACTAGCAAACAGTGAGAGTGGGGCCTCCTTGAACATCCCTTAAAGACAAACATACTACTACGATTTTCACGTAAACCACCTGCCAAATCAGATAACATGACATTGCACATATTAGTGCCAGTGCAAGTGGGTGCAAATATGCCTGGCAGAAAGACATCTGAAATACCACTTGGCAACATCATTGTACTGGGGAAAATGAGACATGGGCTAGATGAGATCACTTTCAATCTTACTTGCACAAAGTTTCAGTTCAGCATCATTCTATTGCCTGGCTGTAGTCTCCTGCCAACATGGCTACAAACAAGCCCAGAAAGGCTTCAAGGGAAGGGCAAGCAGATTCTCTGTCAGAATCAGCACCCTGGTAAAGAACAGAACTTCTTCTGAAACCAAGGGATATAAAGACCATTATGCAACACCAAAAAACAGAGTGTGAAATAGTATTGTCAATGCGATCAAATTGGAAAATGGATGACAACCCTTCCACCACCTTAAAACTCAAGCCTCTCTTCTGTGTGTTGATAGCCACAGTGCCAGCTACCATTTCCATTTGACTTTTGGTTTCTTGACAAACCTGTTAAAATGAGAACAAGAACTACATTACTGACATTTCCCTCTCCATGGAACACACCCAGCTCTTTCTGTGGAACATCTACCTTCTCATTCCTGTATGTTTCAGCATTCCTTTCAACCTATGAAGCGCAGCTCTGCCTTGGGTAACCAATAAGGTAGCAAGATCATATATCTCCATGTCAAAACACAAGCATCCAAAGGCAGTGGAGGCTCTGGATTTGCAAGCTGAAATCAAATTTTCTGTCTATAAACTCAGCCACATTAAATTCCAGGCTCCCAAAATTAACTACTTTACAATTTGAGTGTTATAACAAGTGAAATGTATTACATCCTGCACTGATGTAACCAGATTGTTAAATGCTTTCCCTACTTCAAATTATGCAAGCATTATCTATTCTGATTTAAATTCTCCCACTCTTTGTTGGGAGAATAGTTTTATAGTAGTCAAAATATAAGCTCCTGTCTTATCTCTGAATTCAACAAGCTACTCCTCCTCACCCACAGAGTACCTGGAAGTACTAAAAACAGTTTCATCTATGCCTCAAATTTCCAAACCTAGATCAGTATCTGTCAACATGCCATTTCTTTTTAAGTCAATAGCTACGACCTGAGTATCAAAAAGCACCCAGAAGTACACAAAGCAGAAGCTCAGGATTATTTATTTACACTGATGGATCTATATTACAGGCTTCTCTGAACTCTAGCAGCTATGGATCAGCATTACTCCTTCTCAGGTTTGTTGTGACTACTTTTGTGTGTTCACCTTTCTTGTTTTTTTTCCATTTTGGGTCATTTAGCATTGTTTCTCTTGTTTTCTTTGGGTTTGGGGAAAGTCTGTGTTTTAAAGCATATTTAGGTAGCTTAGCTAATTTTATGTGAGGTCACTTGATATTTCCACTGCGTGAACAAATACATTTCTTAGCAGAAGAAACTTCAGAAAGCACTATTTGATTTTGACTTGTAAGGACTGTAACACTATCCATTCTTCCCTGAAAACTTTAAACAAGTTTAGAAGAGTAAGGTATCATTTTGAAAAGTGACTACTTTTGTAGATTTGGTGTCCTACATTTTTTATTTTCCAGTATTCTTTCTTAGAATTGTTAGTAGAAGATGAGTACTATAAATACAGTTAGGAGAAAAAAAGCCGGTCTAAATCATGTTTTCTTGATTTGCTCAGAGTTATAAAGTTAACACTTTCTTCCTGAACTATCGTTACTGAGAATGTTGTACACAACAAGGTCTGCTTTGCATTTAACCTTTCCACAGAAATACTGTGAATCTGATTTTTTCGGCAATGTGCAGCCTCAGCTGACTTATTTCTTCCTCCTCCCAGTCTCCAGATTGAAAAATGATCCAGAACTTTCGTGTTCTTTTTTTTTTTTGACACAATTGCAGGGGTTGAATTACAAATTTTGTTCTAAAGCTACCTGGCATCCCTTTCATCAGCTACTGAGCTGAAAAAAAATTCTAGCTGGTTCTCCAGTGGAATGGGCCTTTCTATTCAGAGAGGGCCCCAATCCAAAATTTGGCCTGGACCCAGAGATTTAAAACCAGAATTCCAGAAAAAGCCTCCATTAACATTGACACCAGTAAGTACTCCAGTCTGGATCAGCCTGCAATCTGCTTGAGCCATGGATGTACTGGAGAGAGCACAGCAATGGGACATAAAGATGATTAAGGAACTGGAGCAGCCCTCCCATGAGGACACTCAGAGAGCTGGAACTGTTCAGCCTGGAGAAGGCTCAGGGGAATCCCATCAGTGTCTATAAATACCTGCAGGGAGGGTGCGAAGAGGACAGAGCCAGGCTCTGCTCAGTGCTGCCCAGTGACAGGACTGGAGGCAATGGGCACAACCTGAACCACAGGAGGATCCCTCTGAACATCAGGAAACACTTTTTCACTGTGAGGGTGACCAAGCACTAGCACAGGCTGCCTAGAGAGGTTCTGGAGTCTCCATCCTTGGAGATACTCAAAAGCTTCCCGGACATAGCCTTGGCAACTGGCTCTAGGTGACACTGCCTGAGGCAGAGGGTTAGACCAAATGACCTGCAAAGGTCCCTTCCGGGCTCCAGCAGCCTGGGACTGTGTGACAGAAGCATGACACTCCTTCGCACCCCATCCTTTGGAGAGATCTTTCCTGCTGCCCTTTTTTTTTTTATTCTGGATATTCACCACTAGGCCCAAGGTAACACTGCCTTACACGGAGCCCTAGTCACAGAATGGAATGGTTGCACCAGCCTGAGATGCCAAATTCAGACCTTTTAACAAAGGCTTTTGGTTTCTTCTTCCTCATTTTACCCCTGACTTGAACTGCCAGGAATCTCTGGCCACAGCAGGAGAATACAGAAGACAGTGCCTGGATTCCCCATTCCTCCTCCCATATCTGATTCACTGGGCACAGATAAGGAGATGACAAACAGTTCTAACAGACGTAGCAATCCATCCTTATACTAACAAAGAATCCCATCCCTCACTCTTTGCAGTCAGATTAAGACTTTTTATTTTCTTAATGTATCTGCAGCAAAGCTGCTATTTCTCCCAACTGGTCACAATAGGAGTGTAAGTAGAAGACAACCCCAGCAACAGATGTCAGATTTCTCTGACCAAACCTTCATGGCCCACAAGAGTTTTCTTCATAAAACCCCCTTCAGAGCTTCTGATCAACTTTCTGAAGACCTTTAGACAACCTAGTACACTTTTTTCCAAAGCAGAGTCCATTCCACCAACGAAATTCTAGCCCTTGCTTAATACAAGAAATCTAGTCCATAATATTAAAAGGGTTAGGTTTTAATGCCTGTTAATTTATTGCATTTTTAGTTGTAGAAGAAATCTCTAGTTTGAGATAATACATGCTCACTTTCATTCTCACAAAAAGAACTTGACTTACAGTAAAATAAAATTATAAAACAAAATCCCATTGCTTTTTCAAGGTGCAATACCTACTACTATCCCATAGTTTATTAAATTTAAGAGATCAAAGACATCAGTGCCTCTGGACTAAGACAGAACGCAAGCCTCCTTTCACAAATCTATCTATCTTCTAAATAAAGGTCTTGAATAAGCTACATGACCAGAATTATTGGAGTATCCTCTCATCTTTAGATATAAGTTATTTCAAAAATATTTCAATGAGAAAAGCATTGTGTAATTCATGGGCTACTTGTGCAACTTTATGCCTTTTCTGCCTTGCATAATTAATGCTTTTCATGGACACAGACAATCTAAGGGGGAGCAAGGGAAAATGGATTTGTCTTTACTCTTGTAAAAATGATGGAGTACCCAAGTCAAACGAAGTACTTGAGACTGTTCAATTTCAAAATCAAAAAGAAACACTAGCTAAGGAAAGACATTTTACATACATATTATTTTAATAGATAGTATTTTCAAAAGTCATTGCATTAGTAAGTTCTTCAGCCGCCATCAGAAATTTCAGGTTTAAATAAGAGCTTTCTGGACACCAGCACGGAAAATGTTATTACACCTTTTATCTCAATAAGAACCAGTGGCATCAAAACACCTCTAACAATTACAAAAATTCTTAAATAAAAGCAATACAGGCAATACATTTCTCAGGAAGCCACAATCAAGCTTCTTGCTATTTTGAAAACTGAACTCCCTTTATTTGCTTCAACAACTTATGAATAACCTCTCATTGTTTTTAGAGCAGACCCACAGGAACTTGGCAGAATCTCCAAGTTACCTCAAAAATACAAATATCTGGTTAAATTGACAAGTTCATAAATTGTTGATCTTGCATACACATTCATATCTCTGATGGTCGTCTAATCTCAGGCACACACTACTCACAAGTGACCGCTCAGCCCAATGACCACATATGCTTAAAAGTTACCTGAACATTCACACCTATGCAACAGAAAAAACAGTTTACACTAAAGGTCTAGTTTTCAAGATGAGTGGTTACAGACCTTTTTGAAGCATTTGCCTTGAAGCATAACGCAGCATAACCAATGACTTTAAGTGAGAGATATGGTTTTAAACTTATTGCCTAAGATCTTAAAGAAATAATAATCACAGAGTTGTGAAAGTCCCAAGTTTAAATGTAGGTGTAATGAGTTCTACTCCCATTGAGATAGAAACATCCTGATTGAAGATTAAATGGCATGTGTTTAATGAGTGAGGAAGAGAGGAAAGATAAGATATGCTGTGGTATCCTGTGTTGCATAAGATGGAAAACCCAAACCAGCATCACATACATCTGACATTTGCTGTATTAGAAACAATTACTTATAAAGCACTTATTCTTCTATCTTAAACATAATTATCCTTATCCAGCAGGAAAGAAAAACTTCCAGAAAATAATAAAGAAAAAAATCACAGCTTACAAGAATGATCTAATGTTGTTGAAAGTTGAAACATCTACCTGTTCACACAGAAACTCAGCTGTCCTGTATTTTGTCTCTCAAATTGCCTTCCTGAGCAAGAAGTTTAAAATTCAAATAAGTTTAATGGTATTTCTTAATAGAAACTTTAGTACTGTAGTCAAGCCTCTGAATCTTTACAACCACAGAAACGTCTCATACCCAGTAAGTCTTCTTTGCAGTATCAGACTTTCCATAAATATGTTTTCTAACTACCATTTTGTATCCAATCAAAAAGGTTTATTATGCACTTTGCAAAAATAAAATCAGCACCTTTACTAAAAAGATCTTATTCTCTAAGAATTTTTATTTCCTTTACAGAAGGTAAGGAGTACATACCATAAACTAAAATAACTTCTTAGTGTCGAGTACTAGGCTTTTTCCCCCAAGTAAAGAAAGTTCAGCAGTTCAGAGTGACTGAATTAGCACTACCGTTTTTAGCGCGTTCCTACAAGATGAAATATGTTATGGTGACGTTCATTGCCAGCAATAGTTTTTCCTTTAAAATCCTGAGTGTCAGTTCTCATCTCCCTGCTTTCATTCATCCATTCATAACAATTTGCTTCTTCCAAATTCCTTATGTATACAATTTCACATTCCATTTACAGAAAGCTCAAGCTTTATCCATGTTTCCATCAGCTCTATAAGATCCCAGTCCTCCCTCATCCCTTTAGCATTACATACCACTTTTGAATTCCTACTTTCCTGAAGGAGGCCATCGACTCTCTTTTCTAGACACACACCACAACTGAAATCTGGCAGTTAATGAAGATCCAAATACTCAGTTCATCATATACTGAGAAGCTGCTTTGGAGAGAGGCACACAAGCCCTCAGTGCACAGGGCATATGAAATGATACAAGAATCAGAAAGGGAAATGCCAACCCAAAATAAATACTACATAATCCTCCCAGTACTTTTGGAGAAATACTGTCTTAAAAACATGGCAATAATACAGCCTAGAGTGCACCTCTCCATCTTTTCTTATGGAGTTAGAGATTCACAGAAGGCAGAGATCAGGATTGGAAAGACAAAGGTGACAAAAGTTTTCTTAAAAAGAAAAGAAAGACTACTAGAGAATTCGAGACCAAAGACCCAGAAAGAGACCCAAGCATTGCCTTTGTCATATACTGATCTTCTACCATGTCTGAAAAGCTGAATTTCTAGAAGAGTTTTACAGCTCAAGAGCTCCATCGGGTATCTGAACTTAACATATGAAGCCCAAGACTGTGTTAAGATACAGTTCTAGCCTTCAAGTAATCAAAACCTATTTTACATATCCAAATCAAAACGAAGAATTGTATAGAGCAATTTTTGAATCTCTCAGATTTAATCCTATTTTCCCATATCACAAGTTTCTTCTGTACAGTATTAATTTTGACATGGGGGAAACAACTTTTGCTGCATTACTTGGCATATTTAAACATTTTCATTATCTGCATATTCAACAAAGGTATTTTATTGACAGCTAGGAAAAAGCAGATCAAATTTCATATGCCAAACATTATCTTAACTGCTTATTAACCTTAAATGTCAGGTCTAATATAGGCATATTATTATTATAAATAACCCTAATATAGAGTAATTTTGTCACTGAGATTAGTTATCATTAACAAACTATTGAACAAGACACTGATCTGCATGCAACATGCTTTGAGTAACTCATCATCACTTAGAGACATCACTTCCAATTATGCATAATACTAAAACTGCATTGAAAACTGCTCTTGGCAAGATCGCTGGTTTAAGAGACACACTTGTCATCCCCATAATCTTCCCTCTCAGACATAAACGTATTTGGGTGGCCAGAGGCATCAAATTAAGTCACATGACAAGTCTGAAGTCAAAACAACATCAACAATGCACAAGAGGATATTCAGCAAGGATGCTACTGTCAAGCAGAACATAGTAAAAACTGAATCCAAATAATCAAGAAATACATTATGTGCCTTACAACACAGTGAAAAGCTGACTGCCAAATAACAAGATTTCATTTCAGCCAACCAAACTGTACTTGTTGGTTCAGCAAACTACATCTAACAGAGAGAATGTATGAGATGTCAAATGCTGACAAGAGAGCTTACTTCATTCTGTGATGAAAACTAGCTTGGCAAACCACATCTGCTTCATGTTTTTTTACTACACAGTCAAGTTACTTAGCCTGTCAGCTGGTGAAAGTATCTGACTTTTAGAACCAATGAAGAGCAATCTGAAAATTTAAGATATACCACGCTATCCTACTGACATGCTGTTTTCAGTTCTTTCATCAATATAATCTCAAGGACATTAATAAAATGGAGAAAAATAAGCATATTTTAGTAATGTGATCTAATAAACATCATTTAAAGATGGGCAAAGCTTTTTTTTCCCCCTCTTTTTAATCTAGCCATCCATTGCTGATTGTAAAAATGCATGGAACTGTTAAGCAGTAGCCGCAATAGCAACTTATAGAATCTACTCAAGCTCAGAGATATTCATAATTTACATTTATCTGCTACTGCAAGTAATGACTGGATGATTTGCATCACTGCTCAGTACATTCTGCTGCAGAGATGTACAGTTCAAAGCAGTAGTTGGTTGTAAAGATCTGGACAGACCATCCGCCATGAACTACCAGTTTGAATTAATTCTTTCCTACCTCCAGATTCTACACAGTAAGACTAGTCAATGGCAAACAGCTTCAGCAGTTTTTCAGTACTGGAAAATCTCAGCACTTGCTCATGAGGAAGTGATGACAGAAAGATCCCTTTAGTTACCAATGCTGAACTATGTTTTAAGCATTTTTTTGACTACTTAGTTGAAAACATCCTGGGAAAGTGCTAAATCAAAGAGCTGTGAGAGGCACCTTTGGAAGGAAAGTGGATCTCCTTTATTTCAAAGCCCCTCGTCTCAACAGAGAAGTCCACAACTACTATAATACTGGTAAGACTTGTATTTTCACCAGGTCAGCCTAAGAGATTTTTCAGAAAACAAATCCCAGAAACTCCAACAGCTAAGAAACAGGTCAACCTGTCAAACTTACAAATCAATGCAAATAATTTTTAAAAGTCTTTTATAGCAAAGAATAATACTATCCCACCTAAATTCCTCCATTAAAAAAGTACTATTTCACTCCAAACATCAATGTTCAACAGAAAGAGTTACAGTATATTAACACGAGGAAGAAAATGTAAATGTAAACCAGCCTTTTATTTCATTATTTAAACAGTGTGTGCACAGCACTCATAATAGTAAGAGAGACATAGCAGCAGGGGCAAAATATGGCTGAAATAGGAAAGTGAACTTCAGCACAAGACTGTATGTGAGAGAGATGGGGATTCAGCTTCATGCACCAAGCTAACATACAAGGATCAAAAATCTGACATGAATGTTAAGTCACCATGAAGGGTAAATCACTTGTTTTGCTTTCTAAAATACTGATGAAGACCTTATCCAGAATAAGATCAAAACAGTACACTACTTCGCACCATCTCTTCTTAAATCTCCATAAAATTCTGCAGAATATGCTGTTGGGACAGCATAAAAAGACCTAGGATATTACTGCTTATCACCCTATTATGTATTTGGTCAACCTGAATTAATTAAAGATGCATATAAATATTTTCCAACTCATCTCATTGACACTAGTAATAAGCGAACTGAGGAAAAACCTTTTAAAAGCAGAGGAGGGAATGGCAGGGTTGCAGACTTCTGCAAGAGAAACATTTCTCATGAAAATACTTAAATCTCTTTTGTGCTCCCTCAAAACACAAAATACTTTAAAATACATATATTCTTCTTCCACAGCTCCCAATAAGTACTTGATCTCTGGAGAAGTGTTAACATATTTGGATGTTCACTCCACATATATGTGCTAGAAGCTTGTGGAAAGTTGTCAGTATCCAGGTGGATGCCAAACTATGCGTATTAGGTATTTCATAAATTTTGTGACTCATAGGTAAGTAAAGAGCAATTTAATTTTAGAGCCACTGTTTTTTAAAATAAAGGCATTTGTCTTTCAATCACAGCTACAGCATTTGTTACTCTCACAACACAGCTATGACAAGACACTGTCCCAACAGGAGGTTTAAAAAAGACAAGATCATAACTTAGCATTAGCAAGAGCAAAGAACAAAGGACAGATCAGCTTCCAGTATCAGGAATCCCAGCACCAAAACTTCTTCGCTTACACAGAGTTAAATGCTTACTGAAACATTCCCCTTGGAGATAACAAAACCACAAAGAAAACAAATGCATACCATGAATAAGAGTCCCAAGACAGAAGCCCTGAAAAGTTTTACTGAGGGTGTTTAAGATGTGTACCTGCTGCCTCCAGGATGACAGAATTGTTGTGGTTCAAAAGGACTTCTGGAGATTATCTAGTCCAACCGCCCTGCCAAGGCAGGGTCACCTGGAGCAGGTGACACAGGAACACATCCAGGTGAGTTTCAAATGTCTCCAGGGAAGGAAACTCCATGACCTCCCTGGGAAGTCTGTTCCAGTGGTCTGCCACCCCCAATGCAAAGAAGTTCTTCCTCATTTTGAGGTGGAAATTTTTGTGTTTATGGCCATTGCTCCTTGTCCTTTTGCTGGGCGCCATTGAAAAGAATTTGGCACCGTCCTCTTGACACCTGCCTTTGAGATATTTATATGCACTGATGAGATCCCCTCTCAACCTTCTCTAGACGAAAACACCTGGTTTAGACACCTATTTACACAAATTTACTTTCAGCAGTTTAAATTAAATGAAAGCACCCCGTTGTGCGCTGGAGAGAGCAGCAACCATGTGCTAGCACGGTACAGGACAGCCAGGATAAACAACACACTAAAACATTCCTGCTACACTTGCCAGCGCTCATCTTCCATTCTGCACGACACAACAAAAAACTGCATCTTAGTTGTAAAGAGAGTAGACAGCAGCAAGATGAAAAATCACTTTTGCACCGCTATTCCGACACATGTGAAAGCGATTCGGTCCCGTCAGACCGGGCGCCAGCTGCTGGCTCCACAGGTGAAGTTTGCAGGGGGCGGGCGGGAGCGCCCAGCCGTGCCCGCCGGGCGCCGCATCCCTCGGCGGGCG
>VWPU01014673.1:0-59240 GCA_013398955.1 Callaeas wilsoni | reverse complement strand
AGGAGACGGATGATGGACATGAAATGTCTGGGGCCTCAGTCCAGTGATAGCTTTCAGGGCTGGTTTCTCTGTTCACACCAGCCATGGATGCCCAGTGCTCTGGCCATGGTTTCTGCCTGTAGTGGGATGCTGCACTGGGTCCCTTTCCCTGCTGGAAAGGGCCGTGGTTCCTCCATCGCTCAGGAGAGGCCAAGTGGAGCAACACTTTTTTCTCCATGAGCCTTCTCTGTTTTTCTCCTGCCTGAACACAGAGCCTGTGTAACAGCAACAACCGATGTTTGTCCCTAACATATCTTTGGTTTTGTGCTTCTCTTGTAGCATCTCCTCCCAGTACTCCCCCGCCATGTCCTCACGCTGCAGCAGAGATGGTAAGAACCCACCTTTCCCTTCAGCCTGGTCCTTTTCCCTTCCCAGGCAAAGCAGGTTCGTTTAAAACAGCATTTTCCAGTCCTTTGTGGAATTTCCACCAGCTCCAGAAGAATGTGCAATATCTGATAATGTGTTAAGAAATTTCTCTCCTTCCTGCCGTGAATAATTGTCCTCCTTTCTTTTGCAGTCATATCATCGTCCCGCCAGGTGCGCACGATTGTTGAGGAGGTGCAGGACGGGAAGGTGGTCTCCTCCCGGGAGCAGGTCTCACTCACCACTCACTAGGACAGCCCCTGGCTCAGGGGAGCAGCGAACTGAGCCAAGAAGTGCCTGAGGCCACTTGTGGTTGGGTTGTGTCCCAGAACGCTCCCTTCACCTGCTCCTCCTGCCTGTGTTGCCCTCATTCCATGCAGGTGTCTCTGGACACACTTAATAAAGCTTTTTCTCCTTGCTCGTGCAACTGCAGACTTGTCTGTCACTGAAACATGATCCCTCAAAGGCTCAGGGTTCTGTGCTCCGGCCAGGGAAAGTCCTGAGAACCCACAAGAAGCCAGTGAGAGGAGGGGAATGGAGGGACATGGGTTACACCTGGAGGGACAGGGGTTTCTCTCTGGGACAAACAATTGGAGACAGCTTTTTCTAATGAATTCTGTGCTTGTAAATACATGGGACTGGCTAAGACATAAACTGTGTAAGTGATACAAAATGAAGGCAGTTATAGAAAGACAAGGTTTGAGGTCAATGTGCCACGCCACTGATAATTACAGCCAACAAAATGAAGCTCAGTTCTCTAACTCTTGGGATCATAAAAAGTCACTTTCTCCTGTAAGCTGAACATAGATGGCTTCAGCAAGACTGCTGCTGTCAGGTGTTCCCTCTGAGACATGAGGCCAGCATCCACACGATTGGCAAACCTCACCCCTACAGGCCTGTGGTCTCTTTTGACTGTCTTTAAATCACACTACCAGGCACGAAAACTTTTTACCGGGCTATTCATGCTGCCCCAGGGCTTCACTTAAGAGGAGCTAAAGTAACCATTGCTTAATCCGCACGGGGATGAGTAGCTATAATTTTTATCACTCGTGTGTAGCAGATCACTGCTAAAACCCTTCCTGAAACACGTGAGGTAGAAACAACGCCTGAGGCTGAGCTGCCGCTCAGGATTAGTGACGCAGTTGGGCAGCAGCAGGTTCTGGCTGTGCCTGTGCCCACTCGCCTGCTGGAGAGCGACTGAGGGAGGGCCAGAGAGGAGAGGAAATTGTTTTAGATCCAAAAGCCTGAAGGAATCACTTGGATCCAACTTCATGCTTTCTAGTCCCTGGTAGCTGGGAGCCCTGTCCATTGGCTTATGTTCATTGCACACCTCAAGGATACAGATTTGGGGCTCAGACCAAAGGGAAAGGGAACAGTTTGCATTAAATCAGCTTCCCTTGTAAAAATGGACAAGAGGCCCCTGAAGCTGAGGCTCAGCTCGCTCGTCCTTTGGGTGATCAGTGGTTCACTCATTCTCCCTCAGTTACCGTCCCACTGAGCACTCCCCAGGGTGCTCCCTGGCCCCATCAGGTTTGGAAAGAGCTGATGATGTCACGCTGGGCATGACAGGACAGGCAAAGGAAAGGAAAGGAGATCGAAGAAGTGGGGAACCTGCCAGGTCTTTCCAGAGAAGGGAGTGTGAGATATTATCGTTCTGTATCATCATTCAGCAATTACAGAAAAGGGCAGGAAATAAGACACAGCAGAGTACAGAGTTCATGGACTGTATTGTGCTTCTCCCTTTGCAGGAATGACAGACCTTCCTTGGAGAAATAGGAGGTCTTCCAGGTCAAGCAAACCAGAGCTATCTCAAAAACAAAAACCAGATCAAGCAGAAATGTACCTGAGCCTCAAGCCGTCTCAGACTTTCTGGCAGCAGGCAAGGCTGCAGCCTGGAAATCCTGAGCAAACTGCTCATGTGCTTTTTTTTTCTCTTATCAGAAGACAGTTGTTATATTTGAGTTGTAAATGGCAGCCTTTTAAGTCTTGAACCATCTGCAGAATGCCCCAAGTGTATGAATACAGAAAAGCTTTCTGCAAAGCACAAACATAACTGATTAAATGCAAGTAGGAGGCTAAAAGAAGACGTCAGTCCAAGAGTAATTGGCTCTGCTGGCTGCACAGAGAGACATGGCCCCTTCTGCAGCCAAAAGGGCAGGGGGGAGAGATTGATCCAGCAGAACACTCCGTCATCTCTGGTATCTGCCACCCCGTGCTGAGATATTTACATCTGTCAGCAGGAACAGCCTGAGATGAAATCCCCAGGAGAGCTGAGAGAACAGCTGGGAGAGCTGATGGAAGAGCCTGGTTTGTAATCAGTGGATTCAGTACCCCTGGGAGGATCGTATCAGGGGATATTTATCAACATATATTTGCATCAAAGAAAAAGGCTTTAATTCTGCATATAGCTCATTGTAGCCCTGTTATCACAGGCAAGAGCAAAGTCCAAGCTCAGCACCAATGATCCCTTTGTGACATTACAGTGCTCTGAAGAAGGAAAATACCACAGAACTATTAGGTAATTTATTGCTTGTTATTTACTCTTTGCTACCCATGTTTGTGTATGTGAAACATGGACAAATTGTCTCTCCAAGAGATGGACAAACACTGGTTTTGGAGAGCATTTTTCAGATTTGCTGCAAGCACAAGAAGAAAAGGCTCATTAGGATTCAGCTGGAAGTTATGGAGGCAAGTCCTCAGTGAATGATGGTGAAACTTTAATGGACAACAAAACGAAAAATGGAAACTATGAATGTCCTTGAAAGGTACTTCATGACTGAGACACAGAGAGAAATCTATGGGATGTGCCTGTGTCAAGAGTAATATAAAATAGCAAAAACACTGACAATGAATAATACTGAAGTAACTTTCCAATCTCTAAACCCCCATGTGCTCCTCAGACAGTTGTGTTTACAATGCCTTCGAGGAGAAGGATTGTTGTTATTATTGTTTCCATCCTACAAAGCGTGAAATTGAGACTTGGAGGCTGAGCGATTTTCCTGGAGTGACTTGCAAAGCTGGGATCAGACCCTGGAGCACCTGGTGTCATCAGCGAGATGGAGACCAGTGCCAGTACAGCCAGTAACAGGCTGACAGAAAGTGGCCTGACAGGTACATCACCAGCCAGATAAACAAATACTTTGTAAATACTTTGTAAATTGAGAACCAGGATTTTCCATAGGTGTAACATGGAAATTCAGCTGACAGTGAGCAGAGAGGAGCTGGGGCTGCCTGCGGATGAGCCTCTCCCTGCCCAGGCTGGCAGGTGCTGGCAGTGCCTGGCTCCAGCTCCTCTCCTGCCCCTCCTGTGCCTGGGCACCACAGGGACTTGGGGGTTTGGTGCCATGTCTGAGTCATCGAGTCCCCAAGGAGGTTTTCTTGGATGTGAAAACAGCTGGTGATTCAGGGAGTATTTGTAACAACAGGAAATGCTGGATCTCCTTTCTGGAGGCACATTAAACTTCATCTGCATTAGCCTAAGAAACAGTCTTGAGCCTTAAAAAATATCCCGAGACTCCCAAAGGATTTCCCTCCAGGGAATCTAATTTTTCTCATTTCCATTGCCCTGTTGAGTCTGATAATTCTGCCAAAGAACACTCATGGGAATAACTCCAGCATGTCCATCCTCTGCCACCAGCCCACTCTCCATCACACAGCCCCGGACGCTGACGGAAACCTGAAGTATAATCCCTTCCTTTCTGTTTTTCACAAAGCTCATTACGTGGCAGCAACACCCTCACCTGGGGGAGGTTCTTCTGCTCATTTGTTACTTGAAGTAGTAATTTTTCCTGGTCAGACCTGCGCTGCTGTTCCTGAAATGCCCGCGGGAGCTCCTCGTGCGCCGTCATTCCTCTGCTCCCCTGTCATTCCCCTGCTCCTCTTCCTCCCTTGGGGCGCAGCGTTGCCTGCGAGGGGCTCCCGGGTCAGCCAAGGACAGCGCATCAGAGCATCGCCCCTGGCTGCCTGCGAGGATGTGGGGAGCAAATTTCCGTCTGTAGACTCCAGCCAGGAAGTCAATCAAAGCTAATTCTGGAAAGAGCCTTCCATTAGGCATGGAGATCCCATCATTAGCAGATCTCCTCATCACAAAGTGAAAATCACTTTAATAAAATGAGGGCTGTGACTGCTGGCAGGGTGTGAGGTTTGTTCTCAAGTAAAAGCAATAGCTGGTTTTAAAAAAAAATTTGAATTTTGGAACGGAAAAAAGCTGCCATGAAGAGCACACAATTCCAGGAAAATCATGAGTGAAATTATTGTTCTCCTTTACAAAAGCTGTAAAAGTTCTAATCTGCTTTATTAAGGTCTGAAGTTTCAAAAGTAAGAAAGAAACATGGACATCTCTGCTTAGTTTGCAGTAATTGAAAAAAAAACCCTCTACTCATTGCGGGTTTTTTCCTCATTGAAAAAATCACACAGTCACAGGATGGCTGGGTTGGGAGGGACCTTAAAGACCATCTCATTCTACCCCCCTGCCATGGGCAGGGACACCTTCCACTAGAGCAGGTTGCTCCAAGCCCCATCCAACCTGGCCTTGAAAAATGAAGGACCATATAAATCTCAATTAAATGAAATTAAATGTTTGCTCAGCAGTAGTTTTGTAATTCTCTGTTAGAAAAAGACCAATTGTGACCAGGCTGCAGGTGGGCTCCAGGCAGCCCTGCCTGACCCTGATCCCCAGCTCCAGGCAGGGCCTGGCCACCACTGTGGCACCAGAGCACCCTGGCACCGGCTTCGCTTCCTGATGACGGCTCTAACGAAGGATGGGCACCCACAGAACCACCCCAGAGTTCAGGAGTGCTGGATTTGCAGTGTCATGATAAAATCAAGCTTAATGAACTTGCCCAAATGGCAGAAGCAATATTTGTGAGCCAGGCTGCACCTGATACATTCTTTATGCCACGTGTCCAGGTGACCTGGATGCCAAACCCAAAGCTGAACCACACGTGGGTGAGAGCCAGCCAATATTAGCAAGGCTATATTAATGTTATTAATAAAATGAAGGATTCAGATGACAAAACATTTTAATTATTTCCCTTCTTCCTCAATTCAGCATTCCAAGACTAAAAAATAAGTTTAATAAACTTTTTGAAAGATCTTTTTTATTGTCCTTTCTAAATTTAACACCTAGATTGTATTTGGAGAGTTTTCATGGCGCTGGTTGGAACTGGATCAGACCTCTGTAGGGTGACGCATCTCCTGAAATTCAAATTACCGTTTCAGAAATCTTATGAAATATCCTGTGTAGCAGTGAATATTCAGTGAACTGCATGTTTGGTGTCCAGGAAATAT
Source organism: Callaeas wilsoni (assembly GCA_013398955.1). NCBI lineage: Eukaryota > Metazoa > Chordata > Aves > Passeriformes > Callaeidae > Callaeas > Callaeas wilsoni. The sequence continues at coordinate 53,549 of VWPU01014673.1, read as the reverse complement.
CCTTTTGTATTTTGGATAAATATTTGACTATTTTGTCTACCCTTGAAAGCAGCAAAACAACGCAGACCTCTGCAAGGGGATGTTTTGATGGATGTAGAATAAAGAGAAGAGACAAACCAGTGCTGGTACACTCCAGTGCAATATTCCTCTGTGCTCTCCTAGAGCATTTGAGGTCTAATGACCCAGGCCAGGGGCTGACTCCACTGACGGCCACGCGGAATGGAACAGAGCCTCGCTGCACAGCCCAAGGTGGTCTCCTGGCCCTGGTCCCAGGGACTGAGGCCAGCTGAGTGAGGGGACACCCTTGCTTCTGGTCACAAAGGGGTTGAACAGGCTCTGTCAGATAGGACGCCTTTCCCATAGCTTTCACTTTCCGGGTAGACTCGCCCACGCCGGGGATGGATAATTACTGTGGTGTTTCATTCCCCGGGCACTCTTGGGTATCGTCGGGTTTTTGTGTCACTGTTGTTGAGTTGTCATCACAAGTCAGACCTGATGATTCAGGAAGTAACATTTTTGATGTAGTTTTGAAACACGCTTCTGTTAACCAAAGCATCTTTCTGTTGTGGGATTTCTGGAGACAAACGCCTTTGGGGAATTATTTCCGGCTGAAAAAAAAGAAAACCCACCTCCTAGCCAGGTCACAAGGAGGAAGAATAAACAGCCCTTCTCCAGTGCCACGATCCACAGGGATTGGTATAAATAGAGAACCAGGGGACAGAGCAATCACAGCTGGATCCTGCAGCAACCCGAGCACTTGCCTTGGGCTCTGTCGGCTCTGCACCCACACCATGAGCTGTGCTGTCAGGCAGGTCATCACCACCTGCGCCCAGGGCAGGGGCAGCGCGGGCAGCAATGCGGCTGGCACCGGCAGGAGGGTCTCCTCTGCCTCCTCGGGGAGACACGCTGCCTATGACTTGGGTGGTGTGGTTGGCAGCTTCTCCGGCGGCAGTGTAAGTGAGGGATTACTCGGGAAGCAGCTGAGTGCCGGCAGTGCGGCTGGTGGGAGCTTCGGAGCCACCCAGAGGGCTTGTTCTGCCCTGGGATTCAGCGGTGGAGGCATCTGCACTCGAGGCAGCGGTGGCTTCCCCAGGGCTGGCGCTGGCTGTGGGGATGGGATCCTGTTCGCGAACAACGAGAAGGCGACGATGCAGAACCTCAACGATCGCTTGGCCTCGTACCTGGACAAGGTGCGGCTCCTGGAGGGGGACAATGCTGACCTGGAGTGCAAGATCAGGGAGTGGTACGCCAAGGTAGGGCCCAGCTGCGAGCCACGGGACTACAGCTGCTACCACAAGGAAATCGAAGACCTTCAGAACCAGGTAAACCCTTGTTTGTCAAAAAAATCCTAATATTTCTTTGGGCTTTGCTTTCACATGTGCACAGAGCCCCATCAAAAGGCAGAGGCAATGGCTCTGGAGGGGCAGGTGAAGCAATGTTCTATATGAAATGATGGTCTGTGGGAGGGGGATTCTGCATTTACTGAGCACTGATGCTTCAGCAAGGCCGGGTCCACCCAGCTGGTACATGGGTTTCCCTGCTGTGATGCAACATAACTGATTAATAACCCCAATATATGGAATGATTATAAAATACCCCAGGTAGGTGTTTCCTCCAGGGCCTTCTGGAGCCAGAGGAAGCTGCAAGCCCACATATTCTTCTTACGTTTTCTTTTCCAGATCCTGTGTGCAGCCATGGAGACTAACAAAATCCTTCTGAACATTGATAACAACAGGATGACTGCTGATGACTTCAGAGTGAAGTGAGTACAGTCCCCTGCTGGCCCGTGGAAGGGCGGGTGAGGGGTGGTGATGGGGAAATCCCAACCCTCTGCCTGTCATACTGCGTAGTAAAACAGATCTCTGATACCACTGGCAATGTTCATAGCACTGCATTTCTGAGGTGAAAGAACTTGATCCTAAATTTTTTCCCTCAGCTGAAGGCCTTGCCCTGCTTGGCTGACATGCTGACCTTTCTTTGCTGCCCGTGGTTCAAGGTACGAGACCGAGTGCGGTCTCCGGCAGAATGTGGATGCCGACATTTGCAACCTCCGGCCCGTCCTGGATCAGCTGGCCAGCTGCAAGACCGACCTGCAGCTGCAGTGCGAGGCTCTGACGGAGGAGATGTGCTGCCTAAAGACCAACCACGAGGAGGTCAGCTCTCTTAGGGAATTAAGAAGAAGAAAAGTCCCCCATGGGTGGATATACTGATACAGTCACGTATTCCCTGCAGGAAATGAGCTGTCTGAGAAAACAGGCGACTGGGGACGTGAGTGTGGAGGTCAATGCCTGCCCTGGCCCAGACCTGAGGAAGATTCTGGAGGATCTGCGGTGCCAGTACGAGACGCTGATGGAGCGCAACCGCAAAGAGACGGAGCAGTGGTACGCCTGCAAGGTACCACGTCCACACAGAGCTGGACCAGCTCTGGCCCTCCGGGGACGGGGAAAAATGAGTGATTAGGAGGTGTCCTAATAACAGCAAGCGTGTCACAGATGTGCTCAGATCTAACTGTACCGCCCGATTTCTGTGTTCTGTCCATGGCACAGGGGCCACCACATGGTGTCACAGGGTCAGAACGGAATAAACACGGTGTCAGCCTTGGACATGCTCAGGGCACTGCGGGGTGTGGGGAGGTCCTGGCCACCACAAGATGCACTGGGGAGGTGAGGAAAGGGCTGTTCTTTTCTGACCTCGCAGGTGGAGGAGGTGAATCTGGAGGTTGTCACAAGCAGCCAGGAGATCGAATCAAGCAACAAGCAGGTCACTGAGCTGAGACGTCAGCTGCAGGCCCTGGAAATCAATGTACAAGCCCAGCTCACCATGGTAGGTGATGCCACGACGATTCACAGCTCCAGCTCTCATGACCAGGGTTGTACCTGTGGCAAACCCAGGTACCTGTGTGTTTGTTCTACTCTCAGAAAGAAAACCTGGAATCCTCTTTGACGGAGACTGAATGTCGTTACAATAAATACCTGGCTGAACTGCAGAACCAGATCTCCTGCGTGGAGCAGCGGCTGGCTGAGATCCGAGCGGAAATGGAGTGCCAGAACCAGGAATACAAGACCCTCCTGGACGTCAAGTGTCGCTTGGAGCAGGAGATCCAGACCTACCACTGCTTGCTGGAGGGTGGCCAGCACGACATCATGTATGCAAATAGAGCCAGGCACCCCAAAATCTCTGTGCTTTGCCTTACGGGGATATGAAAATCCGTGACCCTGGTAGAAAAAGCAACACTGTGGTGAGGAACCAGTGCTGACCTGTCCCCAGACAGGGCCGATTAGAAAACTGTGAGGCATCTAAGGATTTGGCTCTGATAAATGTCCAGGGAGCATAGCAAAGACCATTCCTGGGCCAGGGAAGGGGCCGAGAGAGCCCCCAGAGCTGCCCCAACCCCTGGCACAGTTCAGCAGCTCTTTAAGGGCAACTTCACCAGGAGCTGGGCAAGGTCTCCTACAAACAGTCATGTAACTGAGTTTTATTGGCTTGCCAGCCGAGACACCACTTAAATTAACTGAAACAACAAATTATCTAAACATTTTCAGTTTCGCACAACAATTTTAATTAAACTTTTGGTAAATTTAATTTGTATGCAAAGCAGCTGGCTCTGCCCTGCCTTCCATTGACTGAGGTTTTGAAACAGCCAGGCTGTTAATCCCAGACAGGGCTGCACACACACAAAACTGCCCTGAGCACCCACCTACTCCTTTTGTTTTGTTGGAAAAGTAGGAATCGTGGTGCCCTGACGTGGGCTCCCCCGGACTCTCCAGTCCTAAATTAGTTACATGAAAAGTCAGTTTTTGTTCCAAAATGCCTATTGGAAGGGCTGAAGTGACACTGTTCGTGCTTGCTCGGGGTAATCCTGAGTGCCAGATGGGAAAGCATCACCTGCCAAAAGACAAGGCAGGAGGGGAGCGGATGGTGGCTGCTGCTGACCCTCGGGGCTGGGAGGGGGAACGGCAGCTGTGACTGAAGAGACACAGCTAAAGCCAGCGGGCAGGGCAGGGGGAGATCTCCAGGGTGGCAGTGCCGGGGACCTCGGTGTCCAGAGCTGTCTCTTTCCACAGAGGGTCGGCGGCAAGAGGAGTCGGAGCCGCATCAGCTGGGAGAAGCGCGGGGCTGAAAGGCAGCCTGTGCCAGCCCTGCCTGCCCTGAGCCCTGCGCGGGCCAGGGTCTGCCAGGTGAGGGGGTCTGCCAGGTGAGGGGGTCTGCCAGGTGAGAGGGTCTGCCAGGTGAGGGGGTCTGCCAGGTGACGGGGCCTCCAGGGAAGTGGGACCATGAGCTGCCTCTTTAGTGCTGGCTACCTGGAATCAGGAGGATGAGAGGACCCCAGGCTTCTCTGGGCGATGGAGAGCAGCTGGAGGGGCTTTTCCCTGGAGACAGGCTGGGCTGGAGCCAGACTCTCAGGATCACAGCTGTGACTGTCGGTGGCGGGGCACTGGGATTATTAACTGGGCTGTGGTGGGAAGCAGTGGCAAGGGATGCAGCTATGGGATATTTATTTATAAACTTCTGCACAGAAATTGTGTTTGGCACTGGGGGGTGCCCAGCAGTAAATGTGTGTTTAAACAAGACTTTGAGCACAACATGGGAATGGGGAACTGGCAGGGGAATCAGTCAGTCACGAGTCTTCCAACAAGTATAAAATTTAGCAAAACTGGGGAGAAGAGGGGAAGAGAAAGGTCAGTACAAAAACAAAGGGATATAAGAGAAAGGCACAGGATGCAGACCCCCCTGAAAAAGTGATTCTTCCCACTCTCCTTCAGGTCACTGCAGACCAAAGAGTTCCCGCCAGCCCCACTGCACATCCCCTGAGGAGTTCTCTGACGAAAAAGTTTTTTGGAAAAACAAGGCAAAAATAACCTGAGAGCTCTCAGTTGTGCTCCAGCAGCAGTCAGAGGGACTCCGCAGGAAGGCACCTCCCGGGCACCCCGCTCTGATCCCACCACTGCCCCTCACTCAGGCTCCCCTGGCTTGTGGCAGTTCTCTAACAGCGACCAAGGCTTGTCTCCAATAAAACTTTGCTCCTGTTGACACAGCCTTGAACCTGAGAAATAATTTCTACAAGTAAATCAATATACAAGTGTTTTAAAAAAATTATGAATCCACCTTCATTCTCCATCCACACAGCAATCACTGCAGGGAAAAAGGAAAATAAGCCATGTTCCCATCAGTGCTCCAGCGGAACTCAGGCTGAGAATGGGGATGGAGGGTGGAGGAGAAGGACCAGCCGATGTTGTGGAAAGGGATATTTGCTACCAGAGGAGGAAGCATGAGCCAAGACATGAAGCAGAAGGTGGTGAGGAAAGAAACATCCAGGGGCGCTGGGCAGAGGGCAGGGAGGGGGTCTCAGGACTGTCTGACTGACAGTCTGCTACCGAGAGAGACCTTGGAAGAAAAGGGAGTCTTCACTAAAGCCGGCATGTGATAATATAATATAATATAATATATCACATAGTATAATGTAATACACAACACAATTGAGCTATTACAGATGCATACTAACAGGATAAAATCAAGAACAACAAGTTTTCTCAAATAATACCAAAGCAGGAATTTTTAAAGCCAGACTGCTGGACTCTCCACACCCTTCTGGTGGAGGAAAACAATTCCCAGAGAAAACACTAAATAAAGAACCTCTAAATGGATTTGTAAAAAAGGCAAACAGGAAGAACCAGCTGGCAACATGTGGGAAGATAAAAGGGTGAGACAAATTAATATGTGGGAGAGAATTTTTTTAAAAGTGAGACACAATAAACAGCCAGAAAAAAAAAGCTGCTAGTGTTTTATTAGCCCAGAGGAAGGAATGACAAGTGCATTTAGGAACATGACTGCATTTTGCTGCATGTGCAAGCCGAGGCTCAGGATCCAGCCTGTCCCTCCTCACTGGCAGCAGTGTCTGAGTGATGGCTCGGATGGGCTGGGAGTGGTGGCACAACCCTTGCTCCTCGCTGTGGGGCTCTGGCAGCCTTTCTCTCCTGAAATGTTGGATGGGGTTTGATGACTAACCTTAGACAGAGGCCTGACATGAAGGCTTCTAACAATAAGGCTTTGGGGGATGCGATGAGCCTGAATTAGTGCCCGTTTCTAAAGAGAGAAACAGCTTAGATAGTTCTGGAATGGCCCCTTCCTGGGCTCTGTCCAGGACACTTGTTAGCCCTGTGGAGTAATTGCTCTAATGAGCTCCTGGACAAGCTCTGTGTTACTTTCTCTGCTCAGTTCTGCATCTCCCATTCCCGCAGCACTAATTACGCTGAGCGTTTTGTGGTGATTTATCCACCTCGGTGCTGACATGGCACCTCTGAGGTCACTGTGTTTCATCTGGGCAGAAATACAAGGCTGCCTTTCCTGCCCAGTGTTTGTAACCTGGACAGCGATGGGAAATGATGGCGGCTGTGGAGACAGCACAGGAAGAGACGGGGAAGGGAAGAGGAATGAAATGGAGAGGACACAGTGCATGAGACAACAGGACAGGAGTGACCTGGGACCTGGACTGCACAGCAGCTCCCGGGTTGTGTGGCTCATGGGAGCTCGTTCTGTCCTCTTGCAACATGCAAACCTTGTAAGGCAAGAACAAGGAGTATCTGCAAGACAGACTTGGGCTGAAGGCACAGTACGGACAGAGGAACCCAAGGATACGAAGAGCAGGGGTGGGTGCCCCCGAGAGAGGCGTGGGTGATAGTTAAGCAGACAGTGAAAGGCACTGTGACAGCTCCAGCAGATGTGTCTGTGTCGTACAGAGAGCAGGCACATGGGAATTAGACCACCGTCAGGAAAAATCCCTGAGGAGTTAACACACCAGAGGTTTAAGGGATCAGTGAAGAAATGGAAAGAAAACAACTGGTTTTGTAAATTACCAATGCTGGAAATCAGCCACGAGTTCCAGACTGCACAGCACAGGCAATTATCTCTGATTACAGGCACGGTGCGTTTGGAAAAGCAGGCCGTATTCTGGTGTGCTGCATAAACTGTAATTTCTCTACAAAAGTCTGTTTTATACAGTATGCAGACAGGTACAGTCTAACACCCACAGTAACTATTTGTGAGGTTTAGATTTTTGTTTATTGGCTTGTGTAACATTTGTAAAGAATTACAAGAGATGAGCAAACTGCTGCTGTAACTCAGCAGAAGTTTCTCGGCTCAGTGCACTGAATAATATAATCTAAACTGCCAGTATCAGCCACATATTGAAAATGTATTGAAATTAAGAGACTTTTTAGTACAAGTGTGATATGAAGATAAAAGAAGACAGCCTGGGGAGCTCTGGCTGCCCTGCACCTTTGCCTGCCTGGCTCTGTTGCACCACTGGACAGTGCCTGAGTGCAGAAAGCACCCGAATGCTCCAGGCTGTGAGGATGTGGCCTGATCCTGTGGCTCTGCAGCAGAGAGCACAGGCTGAAGCCTTTTTTTCCCTCCCATCCTGCGCTGTGCTCAGCTCTCTGTGCAGAGTGGAATTGCTGCAGTTTCATCACCTATCACTATTCAGATCTGTCCTAACAAATTCTCCAGGATTCTCTTCTGCTGTGATAACCTGCAGTGCCACTAGAGATGCGCATACTGGAGGCCTGACTGCACTGTCAGCATCTGGCAGGTCCTGGAAGGGTCTAACACCCTTCGTCAAGTGAATCAGGAGAGACTGAACTTCAGTAGGAAGAAACCTGGTTGTGTCCACCTCCATGTCCTGCTGAACTTCTCCTTCAGCACTGCAGATGCTCAGAGTCTGCAGATGTGAACACTCAGCAAGAAAGAAGTTGAAGCAGAGTCATTCTCTCGGTCTCGAAGGCGTATTTAAGCCTGTGCTGTTACCAAACCCACTGTGGTAATTATTTCAGTTGCCTTACAGGATTTGGCTAAACATGGTGGTATAAACCAATGAGTCACTAGCCAGGAAAAAGTCGTGGTCTACATTTGAAGGATGGGAGTATGGGGCCTGGAGCCGGCTCAGTATCACATCAAAGAAGTGTTTAATAAGTGATGCCTAATGGCCATTATGCAAATTATTAATGGTAATTACAAGTGACAAGATAAAATCATCTTCCAGTGTGGTTGCACAAACATCACTGAGGCAATGCTTATGAAAGCAAAGTTCTGTCAAACCAGACACACCTTTCTTGTAGTTGACACAAGAAAGCATTATCAGCTTTGATAAGCAAAGCAAGGTGAGCATGTGGAGCCGGGCTGGGCACAGCGACAGCCGCTGCTCCCACAGGACCAGACTGTCCTGCCCACAGCACCCCTTGGGAATGTGGCGTCCTCCTGCCTCCTCCATCCCTGTGCACCAATATTCACCCTTAATCCCCTCTTCCTCCACTTTCACTCTCTCTTGTCATCCATCAGGCCCACGAGACTCAGCAGCAGTGGCACTGATGTTGTGTGCAACCACTGCTGATTGTCCTGGCCAAGAGCCTGTTGTGGCTTCCTGCACCTGAAACCATTTGTTTCCTTCAGTCCTACATTGAGGTTGTAAATCCTTTTGGGACGCGTTTATGTCTAAGACTTGCGCAGTCCTTTCCCTGTGTTCTGCCCCAAGGCTGTGTCCCAAGGCTATAGGAATACAATAATAACAAAAGCAGAGGTAAAGAAATCAGTTCAGTGGGGAAAAAAGCCAGTGCTGAGGGAACACAGCCTGTGCCTGTCTCAGTGCCGAGCCCCAGGCCCTGACATGGCCATGAGGAGAGGGACAACACCACAAACGTTTTTAAGATACAGCCAGGTTAGCCAGAGACCAGCTTCTGGGTGCATTTGCAGTATCAGACACATGTTCTGTGTCCCAGTGAAATTGGCAGGAGCCCAGAAGAACTCCAAAGAATGCAATTGCATCCCAAATATGAGTTCTTTGGAAGAATTGTATGGTCATGTCCAATCTTCACTGGTAAATTGGGATTTGGGAGTTTGCAGACCATTCCACCAGGACATGAGTGAAAGGTTGTACAGTGCTGCTGCTGTTTGTTTTGTGGAGCAAGACCCGTTCCTTCTTTCCATTAGAGAACTGCTGAACAAAGCAGGGGTGGGTGCTCCATGCCCACTCATAGAGAAATGCCCAACATCTGCAGTATCTTCTCCTAAACCCAGCACTCTGCAAGGGAAAGAAAGGCACCCCCAGCCTCGCCTCTGCAGGTTGCTCTTGGATAACTCCTGAAAACCTCCCCAGCAGAAGCGAAGCTCCAAGCAAGCATTATATTAATTTCTGTTGGCTCCAACAGCCACACCCTGTCTTCAATTGTATTCCTCAAAATGATGGATGAAAGCCAGATTTGCTCCCTCTCCTCCTTTCTGCTCATGATTTTCCCGACTGTGAGTCTAGGCTGTGTGGGGAGCATAGGGGCTGTGTCTAGGGGGAGGATGGACTTGTATTTCAGGCACTGCAGTCTCAGTGAGGAATCCGAGCTTTGACAGACTCCAGGTCTGTCCTTAAGCAAGTTATTTCCCTGCACCATATGAATAATGAATATTCCTGGATGCCGCCAGCCTTGGGTAGGCGGCTTTTTATCATTTTTGATCTAAGTAAAGAAATAAATTATCCCACTGGAGAGTGGAAAGCTTTAACTCATGCTGGTGTGAAGACAATCCTATCTGAACATGCTTGGGGACACTCTCCTACCATGGTGACAGCAGTCACCAGCTTTCCACCAGTAAAGAGGTGGCTGAGGGTACAAGCGTGCGTTTTCTCTGCTCTTCCTCCTGGAGGTGACACTGCTCTCGGAGCTCCTTGAGTGTCACCCTCACTGCCAGCAGGGATCTGTCACAACTGCTCCTGTGCATATGGAGTCAAAGGTTGCTTTGTGAGTAGGAGTTGCGTGGAAATTCCACGCTGTAGGGAACAGAAGCCGTCGTCCCCCGGAGAACGGAATATCTTCTCATTACAGAGTCGGCTGGAGAAGGACACTGGCACTGGAGGAGCCAGTTCTCCGAATGCTCCCTTGGCTATTGCCTGCCTGGATGGGAGGCTGTGCTCGTCTGACCAGCCAGGCTGTGCTGATGCCTGCTACTGCTCTGACGAACTCAATAAGAAATGCAGAAAGCTTTTCTCCTTCTTGTTCGGTGTGCAGCACTATCCCTGAGTCCAGGGGTCTGGATGTATTACCTGTGGATACTCCCTTTCCTGTCACCTCTGTCTTTATCTACCATCACCACAAACTGAGAAAGCATGGACAGCAATTAAAGCAATTGAAAAATAACTTCAGCAAGGTCCTTCATACACTGCAGGTGACATCAACTCGTGTGTCACCCACGCACAGGGGACACTGAGCAGGCCTGAGCTTCGCAGTGTGAGCAACTTGACTTCTTGGGTTTGCATGACTAAAGAGATTTAAGCCATAAATAGGGAACTAAATCAATGGAGGATTTACCTCAGTGATTTTGGAAATCTCACAGTAAAGCAGGTATTAGAGCTGTGCCAGGTGACCGAAATCCACTCCACAGTGTCCCTGGTCTGTTCACTACTACAGTCATAACTGTTCACACTTTTCAGAAGTGAGAAATTCTATTAGTTTTCCATTTTTTGTTTCACAAGCTCTACCATAGTTATTGGACTAAGAATAAAATAAATACAAATTAATAAAAGATAAAAGGCGCTTTGATGTTATAAATACCAATGTTTCTTCTTTGTACATAATCTAGGGCAACTTTTTTTCTTGACTTGTTGCAAAGTTTGCATCATACAAAAAGCTGATGACTCATAAAACACTATTTTACTTTTTGGAATAAGCTGCTGACATGTAAAGTATCTTCCTTGTGAACTGGGATTTCTAGAGGGAAACTGCCTATGGGCTATTTAATCTTGGCATAAACAGCCAGACTAGCCAGCCCCGTGGGAAGAAGAAACACCCCACAGGTGACACCCCCTTTGGAAGGTATAAATGGAGACCTGTGGCAGCCGCCAGCCTGCAGTCGGACTCAGTATCACGCTCTGCATCTTGCTTTGGGCTGTGGGTTGGCGCTGCAGCTGGGCCTCGCCATGAGCTGTAGTATTAAGCAGACAACTGGCTCTCTCAGGGGCAGGACCAGCGGTGGCAGCTGTGTGATTGGTGGTGGTGGTGGTGGCGGAGCGCGGATCTCCTCGGTCTCCTCCGGAAGATACACGACTTGCGGGATAGGCGGTAGCCGAGGGTTTTCTGGGAGAAGCTACTGTGGTGGCGTGAATTACGGAGGAGGACTGAGCACTGGCAGTTTGGTCGGTGGAAACTATGGAGGTGGCTTAGGAGCCGCTGTCCTCGGAGGATGTCCAGGCATGGGATTCAGTGGTGGCAGTGCTCGCTTTGGCGGTGGCATGGGAGGTGGCATGGGTATGGGTCTTGGTGGAGGTGGTTTTGCTGGTGATGGCATTCTTCTTTCTGGTGACGAGAAGGTCACCATGCAAAACCTGAATGACCGCCTGGCTTCTTACCTGGACAAGGTGAGGTGCCTGGAACAAGAGAATGCTGACCTGGAGTGCAGGATCAGGGAGTGGTACGCCAAGCAGGGCCCTTTTTGTGAGCCACGGGACTACAGCTGCTATTACAAAGAAATAGAAGATCTTCAGAACCAGGTAACATCCCCTCTCAGCTGCTTTCTCCTTTGAAAGGCTCTCTCTGGTGCTGGTTCATAACTCGGTCCGTTATCAGCAGTAACAAATCATTGTAGTAAAATGCTTTTTGCAATCAGCCATTGCAATATCTGCCTGCGGAAAGCTCAGGGCTCAGAGGTGAAACTGGAGGGTTTGGGCAGTTTCTGTTGCTTTTATTCATCAGACATACTGAAGGGGAAAATGTTACTTCATGGAATGCATCTGAGTGGGCTCAGTAGTCTTTTTGAACTCAGTTTGTGCCAAGGTGATCAAATAGATATATGGCAAGAAAAGGACTAAAAGATAAATAAATAATGGATCACATTAATTTGCCTGAATTTTTATTATTGTCATCAGTCTTGCAGAATTCCAGGTAAACTTTATTTCCTTTTTCTTATTAGTTTACTCTTTCATGTAGAATTGGGAAATATAGGACATCTAATTAAAACTAAGGAAAAAGAGAACATTGCCATAACATACTTAGAGAATGGTCAATTTAAAATTCAAAACATTTGCAAAGTGTTTGGCAAAAATTTAGGATGTCAATGCACACAGAATAAAGAGGAAAGAATCCAGGAAAGGGACAGAATGAGATAGGCTCATCATTAATTCTTGAAATAAAACTTTAAATCTCATAAGATTTAGATTTAAGAGGCTGAGGTGGACTGTGGCAGGTGCTGGACAGTAATTACACCTCCCAGGCTCTCTGCACCTGAACCACGAATTTTATCATTTCAATGTCTTCACTGCACTTCCCCGAACATCCCTGTGAGTGCTGCACCCCGCAGGTCCCCATCTCTGATACCCAGGATTTTAAAAAATGAGAGGGAGAAAGACAGTCTGGTTGCACCAGGCAATGGGTGCCTTGAGCCCAAGGACATGGAGCAGAGACCAGGAACAAACGTTCTTTTTCCAGATTGTCTGTGCAACCATAGACAACAACAAGATCATTCTGAACATCGATAACAGCAGGATGACAGCTGATGACTTCCGAGTGAAGTGAGTACCCGGGGCTGTCCCCTCCTCTGTCACTGCCCTCAGGGCTCTCGGCCACTCTCCTGTGACCCAGGACAGGCCGGAGGCTGTGCAGAAGAATGCTGTCATCCCTTGTCTCTAGAGCTGCCCTAATTAGTGGCAGTTTGAGGAGGCGAGGTTGGGGATGCCAAGCTGGTTTTGAGTGGAGATCAGAGGAAGCAGAAGAGATCTGCAGACTGGGAGCAGCGAGGGTTCAGCCCAGCTGCTGTTCCAGCATGCGATGTCTTTCAGAGGGGAAGGTTTTAGTTTTTCCTGTCGGATCTCAGAAACGCTGGCGGTATCAGACACTGAGTGCTCTTTCTTTCTTGCTTCCTCCCTCGCAGGTACGAGACGGAGCTGGCCCTGCGCCAGAGCGTGGAGGCTGACATCAATGGGCTGCGCCAGGTGCTGGACCAGCTGACGCTGTGCAGGTCTGACCTGGAGGCACAGCTGGAGTCGCTGCGGGAGGAGCTCTGCTGCCTGAAGAAGAACCATGAGGAGGTAGGTCCTGCCCTCTCCTGTACAAAGCATTCGCTCCTGTGGGATCCATCACCCCGGGGTGCTGCTGCTGAGGGCAGTGGTTGATGGAGACCATGGTGTGACCCACGATGTGGAGTTGTGAAAATCCATCAGAGAGGAGCTCTGCAGGGTTCTGCTCCCTGTGAGGGAACTTGGCTCCCTCAGTTCTTTCCTTCTTCTTAAACCTGACCTGATCTGGATGGTGTTTCCAGGAAATGTGCTGTCTGAGGAAGCAATCGACTGGAGATGTGAGCGTGGAGGTCAATGCCTGCCCTGGCCCAGACCTCAGGAAGATCCTGGAGGAGATGAGGTGCCAGTATGAGACGCTGATTGAACGCAACCGCAAAGAAGTTGAGGATTGGTACGAGTGCAAGGTAAATTCCCACAGCTCTGACTTTCCCTGGCAAACACCCAGACAATGATCCCACAGGGATTTGTTGCATGTAAAAACCACACAAAAGACTGTAAGAACATTTAGCATTGGCTCACACTGACCAAGTGACACCAGGGAGGGACACTGCCACCCTGTGTCCTAGTCACGGGCTGAGGGAAGTGCTGCATGTTGGTGGGATGTGAGGCAGGAATTCTCTACAAAGCAGTAAGTGATGAGAAGAACTGGAAGCAGCACTATTAGAAGAGCAAGAGGAATGACCAGCCAGGTTTACGCTACCATTAAGATGAGAGTTTTCACTGAGACCTTTCTCATTTCATGTCTTTGCTAACTTCTCTGCTCTTTCCTTAATACTTGATCCAACTTACATTGCACATTCCCTGAAGCTCTTTATCCTGGATTGGTGATTTCAGATTGAGGAGGTGAATCGGGAGGTTATTACAAGTGGTCAGGAGGTGGAGACGTGCAACAACCAGGTGACTGAACTGAGACGCCAATTGCAAGCCCTGGAAATCGATCTCCAAGCTCAGCTCAGCCAGGTGGGTGATGAGCTGGTGCAAACCTCATCCATCTCACAGAAGTGGTAGCTAAATGCAGTGCTTCTCCTGCCTATACTTGTCTTATGTCCCATGTCACTCCTCAGAGGGACAACCTGGAGTCCTCGCTGGCGGAGACAGAGTGTCGCTACAACAACCACCTTGCTGAGCTGCAGAGCCAGATCACCTGCGTGGAGCAGCAGCTGGCTGACCTGCGGGCAGAGATGGAGTGCCAGAACCAAGAGTACAAGACCTTACTGGACGTCAAGTGCCGCCTGGAGCAGGAGATCCACACGTACCGCTGCCTGCTGGAGGGTGGCCAGCAGGACCTTATGTAAGTGGGCTTGAGACACACCAAAAAAATACAGTAAAACAGCCGTGTCCTGGTTATTTCAACATGGGAGCAAAGTGAAGGAGCTGCCCAGCTCCTTCTCCCTTACTGACCTGTTTGGCCTGCCTGGTGTCATGGTGGTGACCTGCTTCCTCCCCTGTGCCAATTGCTGCCACAAGGAGAACGGTCACTGCAACATTCTGCCAATTTTCTGCCAAAAAGGGAAACAGACTGAGAGCAGCAGGAACACTGAAAATCTGTAGCTCTAGTTTATCTGTCATTTCCCTCACTAAAATGTTATTTTCCTGTCTCTTCAGTCAGCAAGGAGGAATTGGTCAGTCTTCGGGTCTAGGAGGAGGAGTTGCAAGAAGCAGTGGGATGGGAGGAGGAGGCATCATTAGGACAAGCCACACTTACACTTCATCTGCCCAGATCCCTTCCTGTGCAGCTGCGGAGATCCAAGGTAAGAACTATCCCACTCTAAACATTTCCACAGTCTTCTTTGTTCTAATGCAACACTGATGGGCTGGAAGAAAGATCTTTCCCATGCAGCCTACAGGTGCTACTTGAAAGTTTTGTGGGGCCCCTGGGAAATACAGGACAGGAGCCACAGAGGAGTGGCAGAGAGGAGAGCTTTTGGTAGCTGGGACTGTGCTGGGATGCATGAGAATTGCCAAAGGGAAGAGGGATAGAAGAGAGAGGGACAGAGCCAGCAAGCAGGCAAGCCATGGAGAACATGGAAAAAGGACTGACATGAAATGTGGGACAAAGGAAAGAGCAGGAGAAAGAAAAGTACTCAGAAATCAGGTGGGCAAAAAAAAAGCAGGAATCGTGGGAATGCTGGCAGATAACTACTAGTCCAAATTCAAGGGGAAACTTCAAGCCAAACTGAAAAGGAAAGAAGGAAATATAGTGACAGTTGGTCCAGGAGAATGATGCGAGCAGGGGCATTGATCTGGCATGGACCCCAATGCCATTCCCTCGTCCAGATTGCTGCTGGAGCAGTGTCTGCAGCTTCCACCTTTTGGCATTTTGATGCAGCCTGTGCTGCAGCCAGTGACAGATCCATCTGCCTGGCTGGCAGGAGCCATCAGATCTTCCCAGGAAGGGGCAGTATTTATCTGAAATTTTAATTGAATTGGCTTGTGAAACGATCACGTGTAGGGAATGACAGTGTGGGAAAGAATCTATTTTTGCCATAAACACAGTAATGTTTCCTTTGATCTCTCCAGTGCCTTGCCGAAGGATTTGTGATTAAGCAGAAAAACGAGACTATCCAACAAGAGAAGCCTGAAGCAGAGCTACAGATGAAGAGAGAATATTTACTGCATGTGTCTGCAGAGAGCACGGAGCGTGCTCGTCTGTGTCGCTCAGCCATGCTAAGCAATGTGTCAGAGGGATGAGCAGAGCATTGGGCCACATTCTGCTTTATTTTGCTATTTGCTTTTCCAGTCTGTGTTGTTGTTTGTGGCCCAGCACCATGACTATTGCTGGAGTCAGCCAGGGCTATGATCACTTATGTACCTGCTGGTGAAAAATGTCTCTAATAAAACTTTGCTTCTGCCTGATGCAATCAAGAACCTGTGTCTGAAACCCGAGTTCCTTTAGAACACCAAGTGCCGATCCATGAACAAGGGGCATCTAAACTGGTCAAGATTATCCTGAACTGGGAACAAAGCTGCTTTCCCAGTGGGAGCCAGAGAATGGTCTCAGTGACCTGGCAGGTCTTGTCCAGCTCCTCCCTGTTGTCGCAGCCTGAGGCAGATGTTGCCCGTTCCTGTGTGACACCTGCCCCGACTCCCATGGACAGGCAGGTCAGGCAGAGGCCTGTGTCCTTCCCACACAGCACTGGGCTAAAACACAGTTTTAGAAGAGTTTTGAAAGTCAGTGATGGAACATCTGGAGACAGCTTGCCTTGGTCCCAGTCTAGTGCTAACACATCTGGGCCGAGTCCTCTCATGCTCCATCCCCCAGCCTGGGGACTGTTGAGGATGAAATCTTGGTCTCCACAACTGATTCAATTTCTGCTGACATGGCTTATATTCCAACCTATCCCTTTAACTTTATGGGAATCTTCACACTGGGGAAAACTGGAGGCAAAAGATTTATCTCCTCTCTTTTCACATAGTGACTGAGTCATTTACTGGTCATCCTCTGATTGTCAATATTTTCAACCTGAACATCAGGAGTGGCTGAAAGATCATCTTTGCATTAAACACACCTTGTCTGGGAAGCTGCGGAGGGCAGGGTGGGAGCCAAAAAACCGCAGCTTAACAGAGAATAGAATGGAGAAAAAAGCCAGGTAGGGCCTTTGGACACGCAGAGCCACCCAGTTGTCACAGGCAAGGCAGGTCAGTCCCTCCTTGGCCTTGACCAGCAGCCGTGTAGCTGGTGCTGAGCTGGTTTTGTCCCGGCGCTGACCTGTCAGAGCAGCCGTGGGCCATGGTGAGCTGGCAGAGTCACTCTGGGTTTGGAGAACTGGCAGTTCAAAGTATTGTGAGGGTGTTTTGAGGATTCAATTGTTGGTGCAGAAAGCCAAGCAGTGGTGGCTTTGACGGTGGTGTGGCTTTTACAAAGTCACATTCACCTGTGAGATGACGCAGTAAAGTGAAACTCTTGGTTATTCCTTTTCCATCAAAGGCTGGAGGTTATGGAACAGCCAGGCTCAGGGCAGGAGGAAAACAGGTACAAAGACAAAACCACTTCAGGACTGGGCATACAGTATAGTGTGGCACACTTTTCTATTGCCAGTACTTTTATAGAGACACCAATTTCTCTGATGATACAGAAATAGACTTAACATGGTAGCAAGTGCCTGAAGAAGTTCAACCACTAATGTCTCAGGGAGCAGGTGAAAGGTGCCCTTCTCCTGTTGTGAGAGGCCACAGAGAGATGATGTCTCAGTGACATTTCTTTATTTCATCTACCAGACGCTAAGTTTAATAGTGTCCATAGGCAAGACAAGATAATGCAGCACTGGAGCACCTGCAATGACTCAGAAGAGTGGCCAAAGGTAGAAGTTTTTAAACCAAGGCTAAGTTAAGCCTTATTTAAAGTTCAGTTCCAGCCCTACAGGAAGTCCCAGACTTGATGCAGAATTCTTTCAGTAGACATGTATGGCCAGTGCTTCACGAGAGATCAAAAGAGATACATATTGTGGCTATAATGGCAAATTTCCTTGTGTTGGACTCCAGTGGATATCCCAGTTGTTCTCAGAGCTCTGGCTGAGAAGTTGGAAAGAAAATCTTTCCCTTTTCCATTCCCATTGCCTCCTCCTGCCTTGTTCAGTGCAAAGACAGACAGTGAGATAACCCACTGCTGCCTTTTTTGGCCTCAGTCCTTCCCAATCTACGAGTCCTCACACTCTTGTTTCTAAACATATAAAGACAATGCACTGAGACTCTTCCAGATTCCAGTCTTCTGGAAACTCTCGACTACCTATGGTATGCAAAAGCTTCCCAGTCTCTCCTGGCAGCCCCAGCTGATTCCCACCAGCTGTGGGCTGGTTCCTGCTCTTGCGAACTGCTACTGACATCTAGCTGCTCCTCCAGATTCCCTGGGCTCGTATCAAAGACCTTCCCGTCCTTCCCACCACGTCCAGCAGGTCCAAAGCATGCACTTTCACAAAGGAGCTGCCCTGAATTCCTGAGAGGTGAGAGAGACCTAATGACATGGCCAGAAAGACTCTAATGATCCAGAAATTATGAATATGCCTCTGGAAAGCCCCTAGGGGGTACAGCCTCAGCTTCTGGGACGCTGTGATGTTGTTTGTAGACCTACAAGTTGGGATGAGTCTGGAAGGCAGCTCAGGAGAGGCAGGTTGTGATTAACAGTTCCCCACCAGAAAACACCCTGGAAACACTTCATTTATTAAAGAGCTGCAAATTATGGAGCTGCAAACCTTGGAAACTACATTTCCATAAGATTTTCCTATTTCTCTGTGCTGATGAGACAGACCCAGGAAGCTTATGAGTTCAAGTAACTGAATGAAAACAAGAGGGAAAGCTTAATTTAATTTTTTAAGGTCTCAGAACAATTACTTAGTTTTGTCTTAGTTTAACTAGTGCCCTCATTCCCTGGAGACGAACAGGAAAAATAGCAAGACAGAGGGAAGTGCGAGCAGAGCGAGGCTCCTGGGCGCAGGCGCTGCTGCAGGCACACAGAGGTGCGAGGGGCAGAGGGGACCGAGGTGTCTCGGAGGAGCAGGAGCGTCCCCAGCGTGCAGACACCCTCCACTCCCACGGAGTACAAGTCATCCCGTGTTTCCGCCTGCGCTACACTGATGTGCCTGCGTGATAACTGCGTGATAATTCCGGGGAAGGAATGTGTGCTCACTCAGGAGAGATGCTTGCTGCAGACAGCTGTTGGGAAACTCCTGAGGAATCATCCGCAGACCAGGCAAAGCTTCCAGCGACGCAGCTTACAGCAGTTTCGGTTCGCTCCTGCCACCACACCCTGACTCCCAATTATGTTCTCCAGTCCTAGGAATGAAATCCAGTGATTCCTTCCTATACACAGTAACTTTATGAGAGCTTTTACCTATTCTGAGCTTCGTTTCTGTGTGTTTTGGGCCAGAGGGAGGCCCAGTGTGTCAGGCAGGGCAGGCTGACATGCAGGCACCGTGTCTGGGTCCAGGTGCAGCTCGGGCAGCGGCAAGTGCTTTGTCTTGGTGTAAATGACTTTGGGAAGCCTCTCCACGCCCGTCTCCAGCCTGCTGGAAATATCACTGGAATGCTTCTGCCTTTCATGGCATGGATAAGGAACATCCAAGGAGGCAAAGAAAAGGGGAGACGTCTTTTCAACAGAAATAAGAATAAGAGGAATAAAATGATGAGTAAATCCATGAATACTGGGATAATTCAGGCCTTAAGTAAATGGGATCATTTACCTGCCATAACAATAGCTATTCCAGTCCGCAATCCTGACTGAGTGAGGATTTGGGCAAGAGTTTGAACCCACTTTTCCCTGGTGAAGGAGATTTGGACAACTTCTTACATGGAACAGTTGGGTTCAGAAAGCCATGGAATGCCTGTCCCTTGCTCCATGGCCATTGGAAAGGGGCTCCCTAGGGAGAAGGCCAGTGCTCTGGAGTCTCAGAAAAACATCTCATGAAAAGAAGCTCAGCCTGAATTTTGATGACAAAAGTGTGAAAGGAGTCTTACTTTTTATTTTCCTTACTTAGTTAAGATTTGGAAACATTACTGACAGAGAGCCTCTAGTTTGTACCAAATCCAGCTTCTCCAGCCCAGGCAGAACTGCACAGGGCAGTGACTGCTCTGCAGCTCTCTCAGCAATTCTGTCTTTATGTGTCCCAGGACAGCAATCCCACAGCTCTGATTAAAATGCAGCACGTATTGACAGAGAAATTGGCCATCAGATGTTTCCACTCCCATCCACTGTTTCAAAACCACCCTTTCCCAGCAACAATTACGATCCATAATGAGGAGAAGTGCAGAAATTATCTTTCACTGAACAACAGGAAATATTTAAAAGCACTTTTACCTGCCTTTACACTCTCCACATAATGAAACAAATCCTTTGTGGATTACTGGAGAGCCACAATCATGTATGAAGAACCTTTCATCCGCCTCCATTAAGAGATCCCTCCTTGGTCTCACTTGTCTCACAGCAGAGTGCTTCAGATTTGTCATTTTGCCAGTGGAGAGATTTAAAGGTTAATCTCTATGTCTCTGATCTTTCCAGAGTTCTTACATCATTCTTCATACATCATTCGAAAAGCAAACTTAGTATTTCTTCTTCCTTTTTCATCTTACATATTCCAACCTCAGCACCTCGCATGAAAACTGCTTATTCAACTCAAAATAAAATGAAAATAAATTAATGAGAGATAAAGAGCTCTTTGATGCAATAACCTTTAATGATTTCTTCCTGGTATGTAATTTAGGACAGTGTTTTTCCTGGCTTAATGCTGTAAGTTTGCATCATAAACAAAAAGCTGATGATTCATAAAACATTATTGCTAATGTATTTTTGAAATTAGCAAGAGACATGTAAAGTATCTTCCTTGTCTACCAGGCTTCTTGAAGGGAAACTTCCCTTTGAGAAATTATTCTTGGCACCAATGGCTGGAGTAGCCAGCCTTATGGGAAGAAGAAGCGGTGGTGACACCCACTGTGGAAGGTATAAATAGGGATCGGCGGCCACGGACAGCTCGCAGTCTGATTTCGTATCAAGCTGTGCATCTTGCTTTGTGCTTCTGCTTGCCTTTCCAACCGCTGTCGCCATGAGTTGCAACATTAAGGAGACTATTACTGTGTCTAGCAAAGGCAGGAGCAGCGGTGGCAGCTGTATCATTGGTGGTGGTGGTGGAGCACGGATTTCTTCCTATGGCATAGGCAGTGGCAGAGGTTTTTCTGGAAGGAGTTACTGCGGTGGAGTGAATTATGGAGGGGGACTGAGTGTTGGTAGCTTGGCTGGTGGGAGCTATGGAGGTGGCAACTGCTATGGCAACGGCCTCGGGTTTGGCCTCGGAGGCGGTGTGGTTGTTGGGGGTCTTGGTGGCGACTGCTTGCTTTCATCCTGCGATGAGAAGGTCACCATGCAAAACCTCAATGACCGCCTGGCTTCCTACCTGGACAAGGTGAAGTGCTTGGAGAAGGAGAATGCTGAGCTGGAGTGCAGGATCAGGGAGTGGTACGCAACACAGGGCCTCTCCTGCGAGCCCCGCGACTACAGCTGCTACTACAAAGAGATTGAAGATCTTCAGAACCAGGTAATCCCCCCTCAGGTTGTTCCTCCCCTTTAGAAAGCTTACTGCCGAATTTGTGGATTGTTCCTCCCCTTTTGAAAGCTTATTGCTGAATCTGTGTTTAGAACCTACTGCAGTTGTTGGAGGGAACTTCGGTGCTTGTGAATGTCTTTGCAAACAGAAATTTTGGCAAATTCCCCTATGACATTTCTGAGTATGGGGGCAGATCAGGGATGGGTGGTACAGGTGGTATGGGTGGGAGAACGCTCTGAAAAAGGAAAAGGATGCTTTGGTACATTGTATTTGACTATACAACTGTCAATGTGGTATTACCAATGTACTCTGAGGAAATGTAGTGGTGTCAGCTCCATAGGAAAAGCAAAGCAAACTATGGAACAATCAAAACCACACACATTGAATGCTTTATCAAATGAAATGTTATAAATTCTAGGTGAGAAAAGCTGAGAATTGAAACTGATTGTCACAGTTGCACAAACAGCCTGATATATTATTATTAATATAAGTCCAAGCTGAAAGTTATGGCTGATCCTAAGGCTTAAAGACACCTTCCCACCATCTTCCCTGATGGTCCTTAAGTCTGAAGCCAAGAACATGCCAGCTTGAATGTCAGCTGAGGTTTAGTATCTTAAGGAAGCTTCTTTAGGTTCATTTTTTGAAGCATCTTTTCAACGTGCCTTCAGATCTTGAAACTGGGAAGTCCCATCCCACAACTCTTTAATTCCCAGCTCTACGTGGTTGGTGTCTTTTCTTCTGTGAGTAAAGGAGGCAAAGCCACCTCCTTCAGATTCTCTGCTGAAGGGACAAGGTTACTTAAGTAGGAAGGTAACAGAAAAAGGGAACTTGTGAAGAGTTACAACCTAATTGCAATGCAGAAATACCTACAGGGTAGAACAGGAGAGAGGAGACATCTCTCATGGTCTGCTGTTTTCCAGATTGTCTGCGCAACCATTGATAACAACAAGATCATCCTGGACATTGATAACAGCAGGATGGCTGCTGATGACTTCCGTGTGAAGTGAGTGTCCCTCTAAGAACCTGCTGCCTCCCCCCTGCTCCTTTCCACCTTCCCGGGAGGCTCAGAGCACTTATTACAGAGGCTCCAGACTCGTCTCCCCACACCACTGCGGTAGGGCAGGATGATGAAAGGCGTTTTGCTCCTGGTCACCAGCCCTTCCTTAATTAGTGTTCTTGAGTAAAACGTTTAGCAACGGCGTTTGTGGTGAGGCTGGGGACGGGCACCTCAGGGAGTGGCCCATTTTCACCCTGGACCAATGCAGATGGGATCAACAAAGCAGAAACACAGCTGAATAAGTGATACCAATATACAGTGAGCAGGAGCAGGGAAAAAAACATGAGGAAGAAAAGCTTTCACATAACAGACATGAAGTGGTGCAGAAATCCAAGGCATGGTGCATTCAGCTTGGACAGCAAAATGCAGGTCAAAGCATGGAGCTGGGGAAGGAGATCCTGGCACAAACAGAGCCCATGTGGGACATCCCCATCCTGAATCTGTGCTTTCTGACACAACCCAGGTACGAGACGGAGCTGGCCCTGCGCCAGAGCGTGGAGGCTGACATCAATGGGCTGCGCCAGGTGCTGGACCAGCTGACGCTGTGCAGGTCTGACCTGGAGGCACAGCTGGAGTCGCTGCGGGAGGAGCTCTGCTGCCTGAAGAAGAACCATGAGGAGGTAGGTCCTGCCCTGACCCTACGAGCACCATGGCCTTGGCAGAAAACTTTGCCACTGTGCTCAGAATTTAAAAGATTATCCACTTTCAGGCCACAGCTTTCCCACCAAACTTTCCGGGGCTCAGACCCCTCTGTCTTGGAAGGGAAGGGATTTCTGGCAGGGACAGCTGCTGCTCCCGGGGCTGTGCTGACACTGGGAGTGCCAGAGGGGGGAAAGCTGCTGCTGACTTTAGTGGATGAAGAAAGAAATTAGCCAACAGATTTGTTGGGAAAACACTTGCACTATCCTCCAGTGCCTTTCACAGCCACAGCAGGGAGGAAACTCTTGCAATTTTTGGCCATTGAGCTTTGCTCTTCTGTGCTGCCTTCCAAAAGCCAGTATGATCTGATCTGGGATTTATTTCCAGGAGATGAGTTGCCTGAGGAAACAATCAACTGGAGATGTGAGTGTGGAGGTCAATGCCTGCCCGGGACCAGATCTCAGGCAAATCTTGGAGGATTTGAGATGCCAGTATGAAACACTGATAGCGCGGAACCGCAAGGAAGTCGAGGATTGGTACGAGTGCAAGGTAAGCGACACACTTGTGCTGCAAACCACACTGACACACAGAGCCCCGGGCTCAGGAGCCTTTCAGAGACCAGACACGGAGACAATAAGCAGTTCTTCCTTCCCAGTGAAGCCCAAGAGCAGCGCTCATTATACCCTGTGTTCCACAGGAGTCACAGGCCTGTCTGACCAGTTTGTTATGTCCCATCTGGAACAGCAGCATTTGCCACAAGGCCTTGGGGTGTGTTGTTGGAACAGAGATATTCCACATTTGGATTAAAGAGATTTAGTAGCCACGAGGTTAATGGGATTTGTAAAATGAACAAGCAGGGGAGCTGGTGGGGAACACCCAGTGCACAGAGAACCTGCCCTGCTCCCTGTTTCCTTATGCTGAACACTCACCATGTTCTGCTCCTGCAAAAGCAAGTCCAGTGTACCCAGATATTCCCTGAAGCTCTTTATCCCGGATTGGTGATTTCAGATTGAGGAGGTGAATCGGGAGGTTATTACAAGTGGTCAGGAGGTGGAGACGTGCAACAACCAGGTGACTGAACTGAGACGCCAATTGCAAACCCTGGAAATCGATCTCCAAGCTCAGCTCAGCCAGGTGGGTGATGAGCTGACTCACAGCTCTGACTGGTCACTGCTGGGTTTCTTAGCATGAACAGCCAGCCCCACCAACCAGCACGACGGTGGTGAATGGCTCGTTCATTTTTGGATTGGAAACAACAAACTCCAGGATGACACTTAAATGATTGTTGTTTTTTTGCTGATCTTATCAGAGAAATAACTTGGAATCATCTCTGGCTGAAACTGAGTGCCAGTACAACACCCTCCTCGGCGAGCTACAGAACCAGATCACGTGTGTGGAGCAGCAGCTGGCTGAAATAAGAGCAGAAATAGAGTGCCAGAACCAAGAGTACAAGACCTTACTGGACGTCAAGTGCCGCCTGGAGCAGGAGATCCAGACCTACAGGTGCTTGTTGGAAGGAGGACAGCAGGACCTGATGTAAGTACCTCACTAGATCCACTAGAGAATAAATGAAAATATTAAGGATGTGTATTACAGATTGGGTATCCAACCTGACCTTTAGTCCTTCTTAAGTCTTTCTCTGAGATGAAAAAGTTGCCTCATGAACAACTTCCTTGTGATGAACAATTCCAATCAGAACTAAATGTCAGTCCTCGGGATCTGCAAAGCAGAACACCAAATCTGTTAACTGCTGGTGACAACATGTCACTCCTGGCATTATGCCAGCATTGGTGACAGTCCCTTTTTTATAGAGAGATGGGTGAGAACTGTCCATGACAAGGGGGAGCACAAATGCAAAGTAACTCTGAAAGTGTAAGAAAGTGTAATGTAAATACTGTAACCTCTATAAAGGCCATAGTTCGAGAATTTGTGTCATGTAGCCAGTCAGCAGTGACATGTAAAGTTCTAAAATTTCCTATTTCTCTCACCAAATTTATCCCTCTAGTCACGGAGGAGGAATCGGAACTGGTGGAGGGGTCATTAGGACGAGCCACACCTACACAACAACTTCAGCTGCCCACTGCCAGGCGCAGGTCCCACCCTGCAAGACTGGAGACATACAAGGTAAGGGCTGTGCTTCCACAAAAGGAAAACTGGCTTTGTGCATTTCCTGGGCACTAAGGCCAGGAGACAGCACATTCCTAGGACGTGTAACTGGCGTCCTCTCAGAGTCACTGTGCTACACGGGGGATCTGTTACAGTGGTGGTGCCACTGAGAAATAGGTTTAAAGAGAGCTTGGACTGAACGCGGGGTGCAGGAAGCAAATGGGACACAAGAAGGAGCAGTAGAACGCAGAGGAGAAGGCCAGGGAAATAAAGCATGAAGGGAAGATCTGGAAGAAGAAGTAAAGAAGACAACAGCCAAAGCTTAGCAAAAGAGTCTGGAAAGAGTGAAAAGAAGAGTAAATCTGTAACTTTACAAGTGAAAATTCCCATTAAAGCAAATTATTTAGGAAATTTCTGGAGCTTCCTGGTTGCTGCCAACTGCACCAGCTTAGCAGTTTATTCCAGAAACAAGAGCACCACCCAGATCCAATTTCTGTTATTTGAAGGATTTTACTTGTGTTCCAATCAAATAATGCTGCCGTGTTTTCTCTCCAGTGACCTGCAGGAGAATTTGTGATTAAGGAGAAACGGACTGGAAGGTGACAGGGAAACCCACAGACAACCCAGGAACACTCCGTGTTCACTGCACCCTCTGTGCAGAGAAAGTAGAAGTAACTCAGCGACGCTTGGCCACGTAGCTAAAGGGGGTGTCAGAAGCCATCTCCTCTGTTCTGCTCTTCTGTTCTGCAATGCTGTAACCTCTAGAAGTTACCTGAGTTAGTCAGGTCACTTATGCACCTGCTGGTGAAAAATGTCTCTAATAAAACTCTGCTTTTGCCTGATGCAATCAAGAACCTGTGTCTGAAACCCGAGTTCCTTTAGAACACCAAGTGCCGATCCATGAACAAGGGGCACCTAAACTGGTCAGGATCGTCCTGCACTGGGAACAAAGCTGCTTTGCCAGTGGGAGCCAGAGAGTGGCCTCACTGACCTGGCAGGTCTCGTCCAGCTCCTAGAGGTTGCCCATTCCTGTGTGACACGGGAGGAGTCAGACAGGCCGGCAGAGCTGGAGGTCATCAATGCAAGAACAGGAACAGAAATTTCCAAGGCTCAGGCAGGTGTGTATCCATACACAGGTACCACCTTAGCAGCCAACTCTGGTGCACATCTCCAGCTGCTCTCCAGATGCGTCAGGTGTTAAACTGGGAGATGTGCTGGTGCTGGGGAGCACGATGTCTGTCACACAGGTCTCAGCAGCTGTCTCCTGGTCCCACCTGTCTCCCGGACTCGTGCAGTGTGAGCATGTCCGAGTGTCCGAGTGGCACTACCCCTCGGCAGAGAGAATCCCACCTCCTCTGTGTCAAACCACTGCCCGGGGAGGGGGACCCTGCGAGGACAGTGCCCCTTCTCCTGGGTGCCTGTCAGCAGAGCAGCAGGTGCTGAGATGGCAGATGTTCTCAGCAATCTCCTCTGCTCTTCAGACAGCCAAGGGGTGGTTGGACACCCACAGCTGTGCAGAGACACCCACAGGACGGGAACAGCTGATGGCCTGAAAGCCATTTCTGTACCTTACGTGATGCAGTACAAAGATTTCTCACACCTAAACACTTGCCAAATATTTTGGACTCCTTTCCTGAGAAATTAAAAAACATTTGAAACATGAAAGCAAATTCATTTCCCCAAGCCCCGCTCCTGACTGTGCCACACGCGTGCAAAAGAGCATTTCTGCCTCTGCTGTGGCCGGTTTCTGCGCTGCAATAAGCCGGGAGCCGAGACGGGGCAAAGGGAGGGTGGAATTTTGGCTATGAGGAAGCGGAGAAGGGACAAGAGTGATCCCTGGCGGCCGGATCCCGACAGCGGGGAGGAACCGGGGCTTCCTGCTGGCAGCACCGCGCCTTCCTGGGGCCCTGCCAGGGTCTCCTTTCGCTCTTCCTAGACTGGAATTTCTCCCTGCAGCTGCCCAAACCCTTGAACAAAGCCCCAGAGCCGCTGCTCGCTCCTCCCAGCAGAACGGCGTGAATCAGACTCTCCGGGCGCGAGAGGCAGATGCTCATCGAAACTAAAATCCTGGGAATTTGGCATCTGAGTTTTCACCTTCTGCTCCATCGGCACTGCCCCTCTGGTAACACAAAATGAAATAGCAACCTGAAGCACCTGTGAAAATACTTACACTGGGTTGGGTTTGGTTGTTTTTCCCAGACGAAAGTGAAATTTAAAATACTTATACTGGGTTTGTTTTGCTTTATTTTATTTTGTTTTTCCCAGAGGACAGAGACATCGAACATGCCTAAAAATACAGGGCAAAACTGGCCAATCTAAAAACTGTCCAGTTTGGACCGAGTCTGAAGCGGAGGTTTGCCATTAGCACTGTATTTCTGTATTCAAAGTCACATAAAAATTTAAGAACAGCTGGAGTAATTAGTAATCCTGACTGACGTGCAACTGCTTCTTGTGCTGAAGAACAAGGAAATGGAGAAAGTGCCTGGGAAATCCTGGCACTTCCCAGCTCTCCCCATCAGGTGTCAGCTGTTCCCAGACCTGTCAGTGTCCTGGTCCCGAGCCCCTGTCCTGTCCGGCCCTGCTCTGCCCCAGGTGTGCAAACACCGCGTTACCTGAGACCAAGGTCTGAGAATCTGCTTAAAGCGGGGCTTACATTTTCCTAGGAGGCCCAGAGACGCTAAATTAAAGGAGACGCGAATCCTGACTGGGGCTAAGTGGGCGTAGTTGCTGTTAGCCTATCCAACAGAAGTACAATAATATGTGATTAAAACAATGTAATAATGCACTGATCCACAATCTGCAGCAATTTCAGCCCTGTCCAGCCCCCCTGCCCTGCAGTGGGGTGGGCAGCGCTCCCTCTGTGCCACCGAGCCCTGCGCCCACCATGCCGAGGGATCCCGACACATTCCGCGTTCCACCACACGGATATTTGGAGATTATTTATTTGGAGATTATTTGGAGATGCAGGCCCTGGGCTGCAGGTGCTCTCTAGAGGGCACTCGGCTCCCACCGAGGCGCGCAGCAGAGCCAGCGCTGGGCGCTTGGCTCATCCCCTCCCAACAGAGCCAGCGGGTGAAGCGGTGTCTGCGGGCTGTGAGGGGCACATCCCAGTGCCGCAAAACACGGAACGCGCTACGGGCCCTGGCATCCTGCTCCAGCTCCGCCGGTGTTTAATGGTCACACTCGTAGAGAGGCGGACATGAGCCGGTTGTGTGTGTGACTGTTCAGGGATGGTGCAGGTGTCCCCCTGCCTCCCGCAGATCCCGGGTGTTCTCCCGTGTGGGGGTGCGTGGGACGGACGCCAGGCTGAAACTCACCCACCAATTTGCTAATACCTGTTTGTTTTGCAAACGGCACTGGAGTATTTTGCATCGTGTTGTTAGGTGGGAGCACAGTGAAACCGCGGGTCTCCTCAGGGGTTGTAACTGTGCTGTAATGACCCTTTGCTAATGAGGGTCTTGCCGATGGAGCAGCAGCAGAGACCCCAGAGAGACAGCCGGGCCGGGGGCTGTTTAGACACACAATGAAGCAGTTCCAAACCAAAGGGGTTGTGCTCTGAAAGTCTCTTAAGGCTCTGACTCACCTAATTACTGCTCCTATCACAACCACCATCGCTCTGTTGGGTGGTGGAGCTTTTGAAAGTGCTCTTTAATGTTTCATCACTACTCGGCTCTGCAATAGCGAATGAGTAACAGACCAGGTAGAACGTAGGCAGGAATTACGCTTATCCTAAAGGAGGGATGTTTGCTGGATGGGACACTCCTGACTGGCCTTCCCTGGAGGGCAGCAGGTCACCTGCCTGTGCCAAGTCCAGCTTTAACTGGCCAGTGGGACCTGCT
Source organism: Callaeas wilsoni (assembly GCA_013398955.1). Lineage (NCBI taxonomy): Eukaryota > Metazoa > Chordata > Aves > Passeriformes > Callaeidae > Callaeas > Callaeas wilsoni. The sequence goes on along the minus strand of VWPU01014673.1, from coordinate 24,833 downwards.
GCATTAGGACCATTGGACACAGCAGGGACAGGTTCCAGGGATATTCCCTGTGACCACACGCCTTGGGGTGTGGGTGGACGCCAAGATTACACCCTGTCTTGCAGAACAGCGCAGGAGAGGCGGGGACTTTCTCACTTCAAAACAGATATTTTAAAACCCTTCACTTAAAAAAAGCCTAAATAGTTTTCGGCAACAGGGAATCACAGAATCATTTAGGTTGGAAAATCCCTCTGAGATCCTCGAGTCCAGCCCTTCACCCAGCACTGCCAAGGCCACCACTTGCAGGTGATTTTCACTGAGATCTAAAACCATACTGTGTGTTTTGGGTTGCGGGAACGAACCCAAGAACACTGGTGAGGAGCCCCATGCCTGAAGAAGAATGGGGCACCATCTTTTGACAGAATTATTTCTAATTACAAAAATGCGTTTATAGAAAATCACACTTTTCACTGGAAATTGTTGGAACTGACAATATTTTCAACATCAAATATTTCTGGATGGAACTGCTGCCAAGCACCCACAGCTGTGTTAGTGGGGGAAAAGAAAGATTCTAAACACATTGTCCCCTCATTACAGAGTGAACAATTATGAATCGTTGGGTAGGAATTACTTTTTGCCTAGAACTCTCAGTTAATCCACTATTAAAACAATAAACATGATTGAGCTGTAATATGTTACAACTGATCTAAATCAGATTTTTCAGTTTTCAAACATCGAACTTTTTATTGGATAAGAAAAAAATCCTCATCATTTAAATTTTAGTGGAGAAGAGAACAGTTTCACGCTAAGTGTCAGGCAGCTGAATCTCACTGAAGGAAGAGCAGAGTACAAACAAGAATGATGTTCACCCTCCAACACAGTCACACTGCATGGCCTGGCTTTCTTTTCTACTATGGAGAAATGCTACGGGGCTATCTGGTGTTAATAAAATTTCCTGATAATCATATAATGGGAGTTAGTTTATAACATATAATTATGAGAATGAGTCATATTCCCCAGGTAGATATTTCATAGTTTTTCTCTGTGTAGCGACATACAAGAATTGAGTTTTCCTGACAAGACCTGACCAGAAGCACGAAGGATGGAAAAGGATCCCAGTGAAGCACCAAAACCGCGCACAACAGTCCAGTTGTGACCCCACAAATGTGCTCGGCAGCCTCGGCGGTTTCTCCCAAACACAACGGTGTGGGGAGGCTGTGGATGTGGAGCTGGGAACGGTGCTGCTGGGGGCTGAGAGGAGCTGGTGTGTGCTCACCCGCACCCCCAGGCTGAGCTCTGCCCCAGCCCCTTCCTGCTGCCACACTCCCGAAGGAAAAGGGCTTCGTCCTCCCGCAGCCTCTGCTTCAGCCAACACACATTGGGTTGTGCAGAGCACACAGGAGCCCTGCCATTGAACCGCCGAGTGAATTCCTGCCCCTCCTGGGAGAATTCCTGCCGCTGCTGGCTGAGCCCTTCACGCTTAAATAGTCCACCCTCGTCTTTGGGCATGAGCTCGTAACAGTTTCATCCCAGGAAAAGGGAGAGGCCTCATTGCAATCAACAGTGGTGCCACCTGTCTCCTCCTCCTCCTCCTCCCCTCCCCATCCCACTCCGGCTCTGCCCAGTTTTTGGCTCTGCTGCAGTGAGGAGCACCAGCCCCAGATTTGTGACGTTTCGCTGTCCCATTTCACAGGCACTGCTGGGGATCCTTCCAGCTCCCGCAGAGTTTATTGCAATCACTTTTATGTGAAGGTTTCCCAGCCCTCCAGCTGCACTTCAGCAGCACCTCTGGATTTTGCTGGAAACATTATCTGAGATCACCCAGGAAGCCCAGTATGTTGCAAGGGCCTGGACAATCCTATGAGACAGAACTGCAGAGAAAATTACCACTTCATAAATCAGCTTCCACCTTAAAGCAGCTCTGAAATGAAACATTCCTTCCAGGAATCATTTGTTCCATAACTTCTATCTCTGATCCTGGCCAGGATTTCCAGACATGATGAATCTGTCACGCTTCTTCAGTTTTAAGGAGCTAAGTTTCACTCTTGAAGTACGTTGCCTGCACAAGTTCTAGGGGAAAACTGGCATTAAATCTTCCTTTCATGTATTAAAAATGAAGCTATGAAGTTGTACACAAGCATCCTCACTGATATTCAAACCATCCAAAAATATTCTTTTGTTAAGGGAAGACAGGAAGGTTGGTCTTCCTAAAGGAATGACTGATACAGAAGATGTAATAAACATCTTTCAAGGAAAAAAAAACCCCACCAAAACCTTTCTGCAGAATTATATGGAACAACATAGATTTGTTCCCACGTCCCTGTATCAGGGGTGTCAAAGCAACAGTTAAATGGGACAAAACCCAACTGCTTCTTGAGCCAAAGTAGCTGAAAGCATAGAAGAGAATTTTGTTCACTTTGGGAGAAAAGGATTTCTCACTGGAGAAAATTATCCCCCAGCCTCCAGCGAGTGTTGTGGTGAACCATTTAAATTCCTCCAATGCAGGGGAGGCCTTGCTCCCTTGGATGTTTCAGAGATGAAGTGGATGAGCATGTGGAACGTGAGGCATGTCCTCTGCGTGGGCCAGGGTGTGCTGGGAGGGGCCTGTACCAAAAGCTGTTTCCACAAACAGTTGCTGTAACAAACAAAACTTAATTAGCAACAACCACCAGCACAAAGGCTGAGTGAGAAAACACTAATATCCCAAATCAATACAGGAAATTGGGTATCACACGAGTTCCACCTACAAGGTGTGACAGGTAACAGACTGGGATTTGCTGAGGATCATGTGCCTGGGCAGGGGGAAAGGGGTGAGAGGTACCCAGGGGAGAAACGTCACAGTCTAAGGCTCAGGCTGCTGTGAGGGCTCACAGGGCAGATGTGCAGCTGAACTATCCACTGCATTGGGCAAAGATACAGTGTTAAAAGAAGAAAAAAGCAGATAGCAAATCTTTCCTACTTTTGGTCATGCTGTGTTTGTGAATGGAAAACAAATCTGAAGGAAAAATGCTATTTTGATGTAGTTTATTGACTTAATCCCCAAACCAGGAACTTTACCTTTCTCCTCCAAGTATTGTATTTGTGCTGCATAGGGAAAACATCCTGATAAAATTCTGAATTCCCTTCAGGAACATGACCAATGACACTCCCAGGCACGTCAGGAGAGACCAGCCCCAAGCCACAAAGCTTTCCCAGGTCTCTCAACCATCCTGTACCTGCATTTGGTCCAAGCACGTGAAGGGTTTTTCCCTGCAACAACCTGCCACACTTCCTTCCCTCAGCGTGACACAGAGCTGTTCTGAAGTTGTTGTAATACCACTTTTCATAATTAATTTGTTATTTATAAAACACTGTTATAGAGGTGTGATTGAAATAATTGCTGACACGTGATATCTGCCACAGTTCACTGAGTTTTTACGAGATGTTACAAAGAAGTCAGAGTGGTTCTGTGTACCTACAACATGCATCCTGCAATAGGCTTTCCAAAGGCCTAAAGCAATAAAGGACTAAAATAAGGAGCACACAGCATAGGATAACCATAAACCTATGAAAATATCAGCTATAAAAAAATCAGCCAGAATTCCTTGACAAATATCTGAGCATTAGAAGAGACACAGGAACATCCATTGCTGTCCTGTATTGTGGCAGCATGTTGTTGTGCTGAGAGGGATGTCACCAGGACGAGGTGAGTGGGATGAGTTTGTTTCCGATGACTGTAAGCCAGTGCACTAGATCTCAACAGAGATCTCCCTAATTCAGAGCCACCCAACAGAAATTACATGTTTTGTCTTAATAAACAAATGGTCACAAACACTTAGAGGAAGGGTTAAGCTTCCTGACACTGCCAAGCATCTCCCTTTGGCAAATTAGGGCTTGCCACCACACATGGAAAGCGGGTACTCCCTTCCACGGCGACACCCACCATCTCAGGTATAAATGCAGAGGAGGCCGGCTGGAACTTGGAGCTATGATTCCAGAACAACTGTAAGACCAGCTCTGAGTTTTCACCTGAGTTATTTGCTGCTGCCACTATGAGCTGTGGCTCCAAGCAGCCCCTGAAAAGCTGCTTGAAGGGGAGCAGTGGTGGAGAGGGTGGAGGGGGCAGCTCTCATTCCTCAGCCTCCTCGAGGACAGTCACTTCCAGGACAAGTGGTGGTGGCAGGTTTTCTGGCAGCAGTTGTGGCGGAGGAAGCTCCTGGAGCAGCTGTGGTGGGGGAGGTGGTGGTTATGGCAGGCGCAGTAGCTATGGAGGGGGAATGAGCAGCAGCAGCTGTGGAGGAAGACTGGGAGGTGGATGTTATGGAGGGGGAATGGGCCACAGCAGCATGGGAACGGGCTTCAGGTCAGGTGGCAGCGGGCTTGGGGGTGGTTATGGAGGAGGCTTTGGTGGAGGTGGTGGTGGCTTCAGTGGTGGCAGCTTTGGCAGCGGTGGCTTTCATGGAGGGAATGTGGGAATTCTCTCCAACGACGAGAAGCTGACCATGCAGAGCCTTAATGAACGCCTGGCTTCCTACATGGAGACAGTCAGGAATCTGGAAAAGGAAAATGCTCAGCTTGAACAGTTAATCAGGGAGTGGTACCAGAAGCAAGGTCCTATTGGCCCAAAGGACTACAGCCACTATTATGGACAAATTGAAGAACTTCAAAAACAGGTAGGATATTCTTTGCCAGAGAAGTTTAAGCACTGACAGACTGACAGGTTCCCAGGGAACGTTTTCCTAACGTGTTGTTTCTTTTCTAGATTGTGGCTGCTGCTGTGGAAACCCACAAGGTACTTTTGGACCTGGATAATACAAGGATGACTGCAGAAGACTTTAGAATAAAGTAAATATATATTGCTCTTTTACAGGCACTGACTTCCTTCCTCCTGCTTTCCTGAATTTAGTTTCATAGATTCATTCCATAAACAAATATCAATCCACAGGGACTTGGCTTCCTCCTGCTTCCATGGCAGCGCAACTGAAATAATTTGTGAACCTTCAAAATTTTCAATATTTCTAGAGTGATCTTTGATGGGAATGCTCTGGCTGCAGAGCCAGAGCTTACAAAAAGCCTCTGGCTGCAGAGCCAGAGCTTATAAAAAGTTTTATTTTTAAGAAAATAAAAATTTGGATTTTCTGTCACTGAAACAGAAACAGGTTAACCAGATAGATGGAATCTGCACAAAGCTGCAGTAAGAAGAGAGGATGAGACCACAGAACACATTTTAATATCAAAGTTCGATATTAATATTAAACTTTACATTTATTTAGTATAAAGAATAATAACTTTATGTTATTAAGTAATCCTAATAGTTAAATGTTAACTACTGGCTGATGATTTCCTAATGCTGGTGGCTGAGAGATGCTGCATGCTCCAAAGTACAGACACAAAAGCAGACACTGATAGTGGAATAGGTGAACTTTTCCATAAATAATGTCAGGAGGAGGAGGACTGAGGTGCCAGGAGCAGGGCTGAGCTCTCTGCACTGTCCCTGGCGCAGGTATGAGATGGAGTACGGGCTCCGGCAGAACGTGGAGGGCGACCTCAACAGCCTGCGGCCCTTGCTGGATAACCTGACCCTGACCAGGTCCGACCTGGAAATGCAGTTTGAGTCTCTGAAGGAGGAGATCATCGACCTCAAGAAGAACCACGAGGAGGTAAGAGCCAGCTCCTTGAAACGCACGCTGGAGATGCGGGAAGCTGACGTCCTGTGCTCGGAACACCGGCCAAGGGGCAGGGCCAGGCTGCTCCAGGGTGCCCCTGAGCTCAGCCCCCTCAACGAGCGACGACTGGAAAGTCAAGGCCAAATAATTGCAACACAACCCCCTCAAACATATAGATATAGATGTAGATGTAGATGTAGATGTAGATGTAGATGTAGATGTAGATGTAGATGTAGATCTAGACATAAGTATAGATATAGATAGATATTGATATGTTGTTGAAAAGCTCCATTTGTGTTCATTGTCCTTGGGACTGGGTTTTCTCTGCAGGAAATGAAACTGCTGCAATCCCAGTCCGATGGGGATGTGAATGTGAAGATGAACGCTGCTCCGGGAGAGGATCTGCTGAAAAAACTGAATGAGATGAGGCAAGAATATGAAGCTATTATTCAGAAAAACCGTGCAGAGGTTGAAAAGTGGTATGAAAGCAAGGTAAATGGTGACAGCTCTTGGTAAGAACTTCCTGTAGAGGAATGACACAACATCCATTGCTTTTACGAAATAACAGTAGAGTCCCTTTGGTCAAAATGAAGTAAATCACACGTGGGCTTGAATTGTTCTGGCAGAGCCACACAAGCAAGTTTAACAGCCCCATTCTACCAGTGGCCCTTCTGCAAACTGTTGTGTTCCAGATGGTGCCGTGACAAACTGCCATGCTGGCACTGTAAGTAAAACTCAGAAACTCCAATTCTGTACATTAATTTTTCAGATGGAGGAAGTGAGTCAACAAGTCCACTCAAGTAACCAGGAAATGGAATCGAGCAACCAACAGATCTCCGTGCTGAGACGTGAATTTCAGAGCCTGGAAATTGAGCTACAGTCACAGATCAGTCTGGTAGGTGACAACTGCTCCCGATCCCCTGATATGCAGAGAACTCAGGAGCTGCTGGAATGCCAGAGGTCAGCTGTGACAGTCAATGAGGATCCCTGGCGCATCCGACACCACGTGGGATTTTTCTCATGTTGGGTGTAAGAACGATCTAATCCTGCCACATTCCCATAAACACTGCATTTTGTTTTCCCTTTGCAGGTAGACTCTCTGCAATCCAACCTGGAAGACACGGAACGTCGCTACAACATGCAGCTGCAGCAGATCCAGGGCATGATCGGGCCCTTGGAGGAGGAGCTGGCCAGCATCCGCTGTGAGATGGAGAGCCAGAACGAGGAGTACAAGATGCTCCTGGGCATCAAGACCCGCCTGGAGCAGGAGATCCAGCAGTACCGGGCGCTGCTGCACGAGGGGCAGCAGGGCATTAGGTACAGACATCAATTAATCAACTTTCTATTGATGCAATCAGGGAAAGAGGACAGCAGCAATACTTGTATTAGGAATTGGTGCAAGTGATTAATCATCAGCATATTTACTACAAGCACAAGAATTCACATGGAATCTAAATCTTAGGGTACAGCATGCAAAGCTGTCCTTTTACAAAAGTATTTAGAATTGTAATTTGGTATTTTTTCCCCTAAGTACCATCAGGAAGTGCCATTATTTGGGAAAATGAAAGGTAAGGAAGAAATAACACACCCCTTCCTCCTTACAGCACTTCACAGGGAGGAGCTGGTGGTGGATCTTCAGGAGGAGGAGGTCATGGAGGCAGTAGTGGAAGAGGAAGCTGTTGGTCCTCAGGTGGAGGAAGCAGTGGAGGAAAAACCGGAGGATCCTATGGAAGATCTTCCTCTTCTGAAAGTGGAGGAGGAGGGAGTGGAGGAATAACAGGAGGTGGAACCTGTGGTAAAACTTCAGGTGGAGGAGGTGGCAGTGGTGGAGGAGGAGGAGGGGGTAAATCCTGCCTCTCCCGCTCTTCGTCTTCCCAGTCCCAGCCTGGCGACTCTTGTGAAAGCCAAGGTAAAAATGGAATTAAAAAATACATCCTGCCATTCACAATTCCCTCTGAATAGCAGGAAAGGATATAGCAACTTCCTTCCTGGAAATTTTTTTGCTATTTTTTTCCCAATCTTGTTTTAAGGCCACTCTGACATTTGTTCTTAGACAGTGACAAATCAACATGAGCAATATGAAGGATGGCATGAAGGGTTGTGTCAGAGAATGGGTGAAAAGAGGAAACGGAGGGGGGAAGGGAAAATGGTGCCAAATCCAAAGTATGCAGGGAACTAGGGAAGTCAGAAGTAGGAAATGTGACTGGCATTAATCAGGGGTTGGTTAAAGCAGGGCAGAATTGTTGGGACACTCCGGACATTTAAAATATAAGGGGCATTGGCTGCAAAATACTGAAGTAGCAAAAGATGGAGAGTGACCAAAGGGTCTGATCCATATCTGATTTCCTGGCTGTGGTTCCAGGAAGTGCTGAAAACATGAAGCTCTGCCTGGAAGGAAACAAAACACTGGAGAGAGGAGCAACCATGGAGGAAGTGTCTGAAGCCATAAAACACATGAGACTGGGTAAGGCTCCAAGTCCTGAAGGCAGCACCTCAGATCCTGAAAATGGTGAAAATGAGCAGGAAGATGTAATTTTCAGAAGGGTTCAATTCCACTTTTGATTTTTTACGAAAAGATGGAAAATGGTCCTGCTTTGAGGTTTCCATTTATTCCTTATCATGGCCAGGGTCAGTCAGGCTCTGTCCCAAACACAGTTTCCCTTGCAGACTGACAGACAGTCATGACATGAGAGTTGGCTCCTGCCCAAAGGGCCTGAAGCCATCAGTGCCGACAGTAGGAGCACTGCACAGACACTCCTGATGCTGAAAACAAGGCAGTGGATTCAGGAGGATTTTGTGCCATGAGGAAGATTATTTGGTAAAATTTGGTGTCAGTGAGCTCTAGTTTTTAAAAAATTCCTACATAGGCTTTGCAAACTCCTCTGTAAAAATTTATTCCTCTGATAAAACATCCCCTCTGCCCTGCAACACTCCAACATATATTAATGCTTGGTAGGCAAGATTAAAACATATTATGTGCCATCTCTCTTTAACTTATAAAAATCTACTGTAAATATCTGTACACACACAAATGCAGATTCTAAGTTCACCTGTATTTGGTTTGTACTGCTGCAGCCACTCTAAATTTAAAGTGATTTGCACTCCCATGGCTGAGAACAGAAGCAGATCCATGTAGTTAATTGCTAAATCTGCACACACACTGTACAAACTCAGGTCTGACACTGCACCTTTCCAGAAGGCTGGGAACCACCCTGGTGCACTGAGAACTGCACAGATGACACTTAGGAAGTAACATAAGGTTAAAAACGCTGAATTCTTCAAAGAAATTCTTGCTTTCCTCCATCTTTCAACAGGGAGCTTTAGAAAGGTTGAGGAGTGATCAGCAAGACCAGCATCTTCCACTGCACGACCTCCCAGTGAGGCCTTTGGACCAAGCAAGACTCTACTGAGCACGGCTGAACACGCCCTGCCACGAGCAGGAGCGAACACATGCCCAACTTACTCAACTCTGCTCACTCCAGGGGCTCGTCAGAGCTCTCTGGATGTCCTGTCTGCTTCTTCCATCTGTGTTTCTGTTCCGAATCACTGTTACCTGAGTTAATCTCTACCGTGATTGGTGTTCCTGTGGAATAAATGCTAATAAATCTTTGCTTCTCTCTGATGCAACCAGAAAACTGTGTCTGGTCCAAGTTCCTTTAGCAGAGATTTTTGTTTGAATCAGTTACAGATATCAAGCCCTACCTGTGGAATACACAATGATGTGCCAGCGTACCCATAAGACTCAAAGATTTCAGTGACATATTCACCACTTAAGACTCACTGGGCAAAACTCTGCAGTCAGCACTGCCAGGAACAATGCTCTAATGGGAAAACTCAGTCAAAACCCTTCTGCTATTGACTTCTAGCAGGGGCAAGAAGGTGGGTTTAAGGAACTTACTATTCCCCATAAAACCTCTCTAAAATATGAGCTCTGTTGGGAATTTCACTTGAAAATAGCCCAGAGGGTTTGTCATACGACACCTGCTCGCAGATACATCCTTTCTCCTGTGCACTTCTCCCCTCACATGCTTGAGCCCAAACAGAACTATCACTCTCTAAGTCTTTCTCTCTCAGTTTTACAACCATGAGGTTTGTTTTCTCCCCTCTGAGGAAGGTATCACCTATGGGAGAATGTTGGGAAACACAGACTGAGTGGGAGACCGTGGGAACGGGAATCCCAAACGCCTGAGTTCCAGGCAGATCTGTGTCAGTGATTCACAGTGTTGCCTTATGCTGGGCTCTCAGCCATGAATTAGTATTGGAAAACAAACAAAAAAATCTGATCTTTTTCCTGACCATTGTCTCTCTGGGGGCTGGAGGAACCAGCTCACCTGCACGAAGGACCCCTGCACACACAAGGACGTGCTGATACGCCTGGCCTGACACCACAGCGATGGTGGGGATCGTTTGCCAGGATATCCCCAACTCCCATCTGTTGCAAAATCACCTTCTTCATTTTTAACCCCTTGCAGCATCACATCACACTTGTCTCTGTTTTGCTACTGTCCCCTGAGCCTACTTTCTCCAATTGCTATGTTTGTTTTCCACCTCTGGCAGGTAGTGATAGCTAATTCTCAGACCTGTCTGTTCAGGGTACTCAACTAGCAGCCCAAATTAAGGAATACTCTCAGTCCAGGAGCCTTACTTCTCATACCTCCCCTAGGAGCCTGCTAGGTTAACCTCAGAAATGTTCCTGCTCAGTGCCTGCTTCCTGGCTGTGCCAGAGTGATTTACAGGCCAGCACCTGGCCTCTGGCCTCACAGAGACACCCAGGAGGCTGTTGGGGTGGTTGGATATGATTTACTCGGAGGAGCAGCCTGTCCATACTGGAGTTCACCGCTCTCTGCCACTGTGGCAGCTCTGAACACCACTGATATCTCTTGCTCCTGTCCTTCTTTCCGAAATTATAACTTACTTTTAGTATTTTACTGCTGGTTATCTAATTTTCAGGCATCTCTGCATTTAATGTTGTAGAAGAAATTCCCCTGAATCGATCCTGGGGGGAGCAAAGGAGAAAGTGGAATTTGGAGCGTGGGAAGGGCAGTGAGGCAGTTCAGGGGCTGAGAACCCAGTGCTGAGCACAGACACGTATGAAGGTGCAGTGTGTTGCAATACTCAGTGCAGTTCTGCTGCTGATTTAAATGCTTATTTTGATATATGATAATAAGTAAAAATTTCTGAGCCATTAGGATAAATTATATACTACTGCTACTACTACTTTTGCTGCTCAGCATTGATTGTACTGTCTTCTTCCTTACCTAAAATCTGTGGCTTTCTTAACAAGGTGTTTTTATAATGTTTATACATTTAATGAGTCTGCATCTACAATGTAAATCAGCTTCATAATATGGTTTATTGCAAGTTATGGTATGCGACAAAATAAATACAAACCACCAATAAACTCACAAAACCCCTTACTTAATCATGGCATTAGCATTCATTACAGACAAAAAGCAAACTAAAATGAGACAGTTTCTTGCCAGACCCAATCAGAAAATGCCATTTTAAAGGATTCTTTCCTTTTTACATTTTGCATTACAAAATCTGCACCTGGGTTATCACTGGCACTTGCTTACTGAGAAAACAGGCTTACATGGAGGAACAGAGCTAGAAAACCCGAAACATTGCAAAGCAGGAGTAAGAAATACAAATATTGTAGTGTCAGATGTCAAAGCTTAGGGCAGGCTCAAAGTGGGGCAGCAGCAATACTGAGGAGTGAGGAGAACTTTGCACTTTTATTTGCATGCATCTCTTTAGTCATTAATCAGCATAATAAGCTTTAATTTTATGAGCACAAAGTGTTGCAATTCGGATACTTATCTGGTGTTCCTATTAGTGCTCTGAGAAGGTAATTGTGGTACGTGTTGGAACAAGACCTTCAGAGCAACCTTAGGCAAAAAGCAATGTGCACACACTCCTGCGTGTTTGGCTTCAGAGCTCCCAAGCAATCCCTGTGTCCATTCGAAGGCACAGACGTACTTTCCAAACTGCCTGTGTGCGTACTGTGCTGATGTCTCTTTTGTCGAGCCTTCATTGTCAGCCCTGTTAACTGCCAGATGCTACCCAGGCCATCTTCATGGGCTGCAGAATCAGGACAGCAAGTACATCACGTCACTGCCCTGGGGGGGCAGGCAGAGCCCACCTGGGCTGTCCCTGAGCGTGTAAATCCTCCGCAGAGCTCAGCCCAGCAGGACCTTCCTCCCTGGGCCACGCGGCAAGGAGAGCAGATGCCAAGGATGCCCTCCTTCCCCACACCACACGAGCTGCAGCAGCAGAACGTGCCACAGCAGTGCGGGGCAGGCAGGCCGGGATGTCTCCATGTGCCATCTCGCAGGACGCTGCGCTGACCAGAGCCACCCACGTGTGGGTGCCCACAGCTCCGAGGGGCTCTGAGGCTGCACAGCCCAAACGGACTGAGGTACCTGAACCTCGGAGAGAGGCAGGAACCTGGGCAGGTGTTCCGACCATGCCCTCCGGCTGTTCTGTTCTGGTACAAACAAAAAGAATTATTCCAATGTAATTGCCTTCACCCTGTAGGAGACTAGGGAAATGACAGTGGGGCCACTCTGATCGTGGCTCGGAAAATGCTAGAAATGCTGACAGGAGGGAATTAGCAGCCTGCAAGGTGTCCCCAGCTGTGGGGCACACACACCCCCTGACCCACAGCTCTCACAGCTACATGGCAAAGCCCATGTGTGCATTTCTAGGATCTGAGGAACAGCTGTTCTTCCCATCAGCCTCCTTGCATGGAAGGTCCAGGTTATACTGCACAAAAGGTTATGCTGGGAGAGTGCTGGAGGTTTTAAACTTCACAGCCAAGCCCACTGCTGCCTTAGGAGTCCTTGTTTGCTTTGCTGGGTCTAACCTAAATTTCTTCAGAAATGACAGTTGATTTCACTAGAACATTCTGAGCTGAAGCAGGAATGAGGAGTCAGCAGCAACTCCGAGGTGAAAACAGACCCTCTCTTGCAAAAACTTCTGGTAAGAGTGATGGGAAGAAGTCATTAAAGAGATGAAAAGAATAAACTCTAGCAGTTGCCTGAGGCATCAGAATGACACTGAATTAAGGGGAAAGGTTTCAGTTTTTCAGCACACGGGCACAAAAGTGAGAACACATTTTCTCCAGGTCTGTTTGGAATGCAGCAGCTCCAGCCTGTTGGAAAAGTCTCCCAGTTTTGCAGCACGGGCTGCTCCCAGGGTTTGTCATCGCTCTGATTTGGAGTCACTTCTTTGATACTGATCACAGAGGCCTGATTAAAAGGAAAACAATAACAGAGCGAGAGTGAAGGAACGGCTGGGCTGAACCATGGCATGTGCTGAGCCGGAGCAGAAGCCGCGGAATCGGAACATTCCGGCACTCTGCAGGCTGGGCACTGCTGCTGGCTGGAGAAATAAAGGTCCTTACCCTGCTCCCATTGGGAAACAGCAATGTTATATAAGGTATGGGTGCTGTATCAGCACAGAAACAGTAATGATTCAACTGGGCATTATATATGGTAAAGAGATGAGAGAAGGTCCTAAAGCTGATTATTCCTTTTTAGGTAATTCCATAAGTTCACATCATCTATATAATGTATGAGAGAAAAGCATTAGAAAACAAAAATCTTTAAAGGCTGTTTTAATGAGCTCAGAAATGAACAATTCATCCTGTCCACAGAACAGATCTTCTCTGGTTTATACGTATTAGCACAGTGAAATATTTAATAATCAAAAAGTTAAAATCAGCCAGGAGGGAATTCAGTGTGTGCAGCTTTACAGGAGGATGAAGTATTCATAGTTCACCTGTTATTTTCAGGCATTTCAGTATCCTGCACCAGACAGTGACTGGGAGAGAAACCAAACATCCCAAGGGCAGTTCTCAGCTGCAGGAATACACAGGATTATGGCCCGGCCTCACAGCCAGCAGGGTTCCTATAAAACCACCAAAGTGGAATTACTAACAAAAATGAAATAGCAGCAATGCTAAAGACAAAACAGGAACATCCTATGAGAATGTGACTTAAAAGTTACCTTAGATCTATAGGCAAAATCTGTCATTTATGATCCTCCTTTATATATAAAGAGTGGTAACAATATGAAGCTAAGATGAAATGTCACAGTGATTGAAAGTTCTCCACCCTTAGTAGTTTGAATCTTTCTTTTCTTTCATTGTTTTTATTTTTTAAAGTATTTTCCAAGCCTGCAATAAGACTTGTCCTTATCAGAAGAACTCTCCAGTACGGACAAAACCCTGCTGTGATTAGATACATATGGAAAAAGACACCAGTAAATAAAATAGGAAATAATTCTGGTTCAGGTTCTCAGAAGATACATAAACAGATTAAGAGATTATTTTTACTCTTTCTTTAATCATTCCAGGGAATTTTGCATTCACTATCACTAACAAACCCCCAAATCTTCTATCTTGGCTATGAAAAGCATCTCTAAGAAACATCCCTGGAATCAGTGATGGGAATTTGAAAATGATAATCAATTTTACTCACCACAGCAGAGTTTGTGACAAAGGGCCCCACTGACCAAAGCAACATTACCCAGACCCAGAGGCAAAACAGCACGAAAAAAGAAAAAACATTTTGCCTACAGCAAACTCCATCTTTCTGCACCAATAAAAGACTGTGCTAAAGCCCAGAAACTGTTTATGCTGCTGCGGTGTCACTACCAGCCTCCAGCTGACAATCAGGAGAAATTATTCCATCACCAAACTGCTCGGAATCTTTCATCATCTTTCAGCCATTGAGAGATCAAATAGCAAGATAAAATCGGGAGGTTTTGAAAGCGATTGCATAAGCAGCAATAGAGCAATGCTGGTGCAGGCACGGCACAAAGGCCAGGACAATGGATGCGGTCAGGAAATGTTAAATAATCCTGAATTTGCAATCAACATCCCACCAAGGCAGCCTTTGGAAAGCAAGGACTGTGCTGCATTGTCATGTCCAAGAGGTCTTGGCTGGGAGAAGGACAGCGGAGCGCAAACGGCAGTTCCTCGGGCAAGCCCTCTGCTCCTGCACCTGAGGTTTAGGGGAGATTGCTCCATTTCATAACTACCTACAGTCATCAAAGGCTCCATAACCCCACAGAGAGCAGGGCAGATGATGAAGACATTTCAGACAGAATAGAACTGTCACTGGGAAACTGTGAACATTCTCCTGGGCAAACTGGGACAGTCTGGGTCCATCTATAGCAAGACACAAATGCTGGTGTTGTGCTGTTATTTGCACATCTGCCTTCAGACACTCGGCTTTGGCATCCAACCTGCCTAGTGAGGATGGAAACCCTTCCATCCAGTGTCAGCTTCTGGGGATCAGGGCGATACTGAAGCGTGGGGTCATTTCTTTTGTGGTCTCGACAGTCTGATTTCTACTGATTTGTGTAAAAAGTCTTTCAGCTTTTCTCTCAGGATGCTATTTTAATCTCAAGGACCTTTGCTTTAAGAACAGTATATATAATTATTTTATCACCTACAATATATGACACATTAACAATAGAGAGAGGGAGCTGCTTTATATTAAATGAGAAAAAGTCTTCCCACACACTAATTTTTAAATCATTGTCTGCAATAAAATGACTACTAATTTGGATACAATTGACTTTATAATACAGTTAAAGCATCCTTGATCTTCCTTCTATTTTAGATCAACACTGCTTTGGTGAAAAAAGTCCAATATTATTTTTCTTTTTGAATTCTAGGACTTGGCTAGCTGTGTGCTGCCCTAGCACTTTCTTCACAAAGGAGGGATTTTGATTTTTAGATAAGAATCCGTCTGCATTGCTTGAAATGGCCTGTTCATATTAAATAAGATGTTCTCTAAGTGCTGGCAGGGATACATGAGTTGGACAATCTTTACAGACAAGTCACACAGTCCTATTAACAAAACTCTTGCACGTATAGTGAGAAATGGAACATAAGCTGTGTAGAAAATCTGAAATGCACAAAACTGGAAAGAGCAAAAGAGAACAAACAACAGTCTTTAGCAATAGCAGCTACAAAACTTAGCAGAGGAAGCACCTATTCCAGAAACCACTAAATGAAAAGAATGCTGCCCAAAAGAAGTGAGATGTTCAACCTTGACCAAGCCTCAGAAGTCTTGCTGTGGGCTGGATTGCCTGAGATAGCTGCACAAAAATACTGTTCAGCAAATTATTCTTGGCACAAACAAGAAGTTTGGTAAATGCCCTGGGAGAAGGAAACACCCTGATGGTGACACCCAGTGTCAAATGCATAAATAGAGAGAGCTGGGGATGAAGATTTGCAGTCCTGATCAGGCCGTGCAGCTAAATTTGGGGTTGCGGTTTGACTCTTGCCTGCTGTCACCATGAGCTGTGGCACCAAATCTTCGAGCAGTACCATTAGAATTAGCAGTGGAGGAGGAGGAGGTGGTGGTGGTGGTGGTGGAAGATGCAGTGGTGGAGGCGGTGGAGGGGGTAGGTCTGGTGGATACTCCTCAGTGTCCTCAAGAAAATACACCTCTTCTGGAGGCAGCGGGGGCTTTTCTGGGAGAAGCTTTGGTGGAGGAGGCTCCAGGAGCAGCTATGGAGGAGGCTTTAGCAGTGGCAGCTGTGGCAGGATCAGCCGCAGCAGCTATGGGGGGAGAATGAGTGGTGGCAGTTACGGAGGAGGAATGAGCTGTGGAAGCATGGGAGGAGGATTTGGATCAGGAGGGGGTGGATTTGGGGGAATGGGAGGTGGTTATGGAGGTGGTGGGTACAGCGGAGGTGGAGGATATGGTGGAGGTGGATTTAGTGGCTTCGGGGGTAGTGGTGGCTTCGGTGGTGGTGGCAGCTATGGTGGAGGCAGTTTTGGTGGGATGGGCTTTGGGGATGATTCTGGCTTGCTCTCCACAAACGAGAAGTTGACCATGCAGAACCTCAATGATCGCCTGGCGTCGTACATGGATAAAGTGCGACGCTTGGAGGAAGAAAATGCCCAACTTGAGCAGCTGATCAGGGAGTGGTACAAAAATCAAGCTCCCTCTCAGAACAAGGATTACAGCCAATATTACAGGACAATTGAAGAGCTGCAAAACCAGGTATGATGTACTTTGACTAACTTGGAATAGGTTCTTGTTGGAATGGCACTTTCCTCATGCAGCACAAGGTCCCCGTTTGGGGTGATATTCCCCTTCCTGTGCTGTGGTCAGGAGGCAGAGTGGTGTGGGGAGCAGCTTCTGTCTGTGTGTTCTGGCACACGTATTTGGCGCAGGAAGCTTTGCTGGGTGCAGTGGCAGATCAGCACCAGTGCCCCATCACGTGGCCTGTGCCATGCCCCCTTCGAAGCCGGGCTGCTGCTCGCTTGTTCTTCACTCTTGAACAGCAGATTTGTGTTGTGCTATTACTGCCCTATTCATTGGATATTTTTGTGAATATACAGGATGAGCCAGCATGTGCAGTTAGTCTCATTCCAGCCCTCAGCCATTTAACAGTCTCCTGTGTGAACATGGCTGTTCTCAAAAGTAATGGAAATTCTGCTTTCCCACTGTTTTTTGTTGGTTGGGTTGTGATTTTTCTTTGTTTGTTTTTTCTTTTTTTGAATATGAGGAGTTAATTTAGTTATTCTTTCCAACAAGGTCTTTTTAATGGATATTTGTAAACCAAAATTAACAGTAAAGGCACTTTCTTTTATCTGGAAGCAATAAACTCATCTCTCTCACTAGCTCCTGCAGCTCTAGTCAGGCTTGACATTGCCATAAACCCCTTCTGCCAGGTGTTTGTGCATAGGTGTTTCTTCTCTCTGGTGTCGGACCAAAAATACAACTGACTGAATAACACCTGTCCCCTCCCTTTCAGATTGTTGGTGCAAATGTGGATCTTAACAGGATGCTTCTTGACATGGACAACACCAGAATGACTGTGGATGACTTCAGACTGAAGTGAGTCACTCCCTTCCTGGTTCCATCCACTTTGCCTCCTTTTATCCCCACGAGTTTCAATTGCCAATTAATCTTTGTAGAAGCTGGAGACTTTTGGCTCCAATCACAGAATAGAGAATTGTTAGGAAAAGCATTCTGAGAAGGATTGCTTTGGGTTTCCATTATTATTTTTCTCCAGACAAGTTCTTGAAGAGACACATTTAAGGAACTCCATTCCAAGTTTCTCCATCCTTGCATGTAAAATTAGAAGCATAATCCTCATGGTATAAATCTCACAGAGAGAAACTGTACTGAAATCAAACAAACCTATTGGAGAAAGAAGGAGAATGGGGGTCCTTTCTTTTAGGAATTGACCAGACATGTAAGATGGGAGCTGTCCATAACTGAGATACCAGACAAAGAGGTCTGGCAGCACTTCTACTCTCCTTCTTGTCTGTCCTTCAGGTATGAGACTGAATATACTCTCCACCAGAGTGTGGCAAGTGATATCAATGGATTACGCCCACTTTTGGATCAACTGACTCTGTCCAGATCTGACTTGGAGACACAGTTTGAGTCCCTGAAAGAGGAACTGATCTTCCTGAAGAAGAACCATGAAGAGGTAAGTTTCTTCACACTTCAATAACTAAAGGCAACACAGCACTCAAAGATTATTTCCCCTGGATTTTTTCACCAGTAGTAACCAGGTTTTGGCCACTGGTTTTGATCATCCAACTTGACACAAGCCGGCTTTGATGTTGAGGAGTGTGTAGAGTGCATATCTACCCACAGCTGGTGTAATGAGACACCAGGTTCATTTCACACATGAAACCGCGGGATGAACGGCTTTCAGTACAAACTACAGTTTGTTTGCTGAACTCATGGAAGGAAAATTGGATGGAATATATGGAGGAGTCAAAAGAAAGCATTTTTCCTCTCTGCAATGTGATTTACCACTGAGAAGAAAAGATTCCCACAAAGAGTACACTGCATAGAATTCCTTACCACCCTGTGGAAGCAGTGCCAGGCTCGCTGTTCATGCAGTGCCTGGCTGTGAGCACTGGAGCCTCAGGAATGGCAGAACGGTTCCATGGCGAGGGCAGGGGAGGCCCTTTTGCTGGAGTCATGGGCTGTGTGAGGATCTGTGTGCTTTTCTTTCCCTTTATTTTTGTCATGGGCTGTGTGAGGACCTGTGTGCTTTTCTTTCCCTTTATTTTTGTCATGGGCTGTGTGAGGACCTGTGTGCTTTTCTTTCCCTTTATTTGAACTGATGCCATTCCTCCTTACCTTCACCCTTTGAGAACCTCATGGGGTTTCTGTGATTTTTTTCAGGAAATGAGAGGACTGCAAAGCCAGACTGGTGGAGATGTCAATGTGGAGGTCAATGCTACTCCTGGCATTAACTTAATGGAAAAATTAAATGAAATGCGTTGCGAGTACGAGAGGCTCATTGAGAACAACCGGAAGGAGGTGGAAAGCTGGTATGAAACCAAGGTAAATCACAGGCGGGCTCTGGTAATTAAATCTTTCACAACATACTACTGGACCTATTTACAGCAGGTGAAAGGCAACATCTCATGTGTTACTTTAGGGACAATAACTTTAAATTACTTTAAGCAGTTTCCTATAACAGGTCAATCCTGGAATATCAGTTATGTGGTAAAACAGGTAGAGCCTCTGTGTTCCAGCAGCCAGTGTGTTGGCAGAGTGGCTTGTGGGAAATAAACAGTCTGCATGGCATCTTTATTTTTATTAATTGATTTCTTGATGTTTTTATGATAACTCCACAATGTTTTCTAATTATCAAAAATGCCTCAATTTTGTATATTAATTTTTCAGATGGAAGAAGTTAACCAACAAGTCCACTCAAGTGGCCAGGAGATACAATCAAGCAACCAGCAGATCTCTGAACTGAGGCGTGAATATCAGAGCCTGGAAATTGAGCTGCAGTCACAGATCAGCATGGTAAGGAAAGGCATTTGCTTCACCCATGACACAGTCTTGTGGATGCTGAAATGCTGTTAGCAGGGAAATTTTCTCTTCTTGCATTCGTTCTGTGAGAACTTTTCCTTTGCTGTGTAAGCTATGGAAACAATAGGTAGGGTTTTTGTAAATAGCATTCATATCTGGTATCTTCTGACCTTGTGTACATTATATTAAGAAAAAACATTTCTAAATGGGTGTCTGAGACTTGGACCAATCACCCTAGGAGAAGTGTGAACTCGGTTCAATTGCTGTGTGGAACTAGCATTTAGAAATGGTATTGTAAATTTAATAAATAATTCATTCCTCGCTCTGGACTCCTGCCTCGCTGCATGTCTGAACCCCTGCTTGGAAGCCCACACAGTCTGTATGTCAGAAGAAGGGCTACACTCAGCAAGTAATCCATCCAAGGAGAGTGGGATATTGGATAACTTATCTTCAAAGATATACTTTTTTCTGTGGATTTGTGAAGATCTGTTTTCCCACAAAAACGAGTTGAAGTCACCACATTCCCATAAACACTGCATTTTGTTTTCCCTTTGCAGGTAGACTCTCTGCAATCCAACCTGGAAGACACGGAACGTCGCTACAACATGCAGCTGCAGCAGATCCAGGGCATGATCGGGCCCTTGGAGGAGGAGCTGGCCAGCATCCGCTGTGAGATGGAGAGCCAGAACGAGGAGTACAAGATGCTCCTGGGCATCAAGACCCGCCTGGAGCAGGAGATCCAGCAGTACCGGGCACTGCTGCAGGAGGGGCAGCAGGATCTTGTGTACGTACTCTGTGACAGAACACAGCGCTGTGGGACACCCAGCTGCTGGTCAGTCACCGGCAGGAAATTTAACAGTCGAGATTTGCAAAACAGATTTTGTACTGAAATGAGGCTGATGCAGCTGCCTTGGCCAATCGCCTCTCAGCTGTGAGATATTTCATTCTGTTCAGAATATAACTCGTGAAAAAAAATTAATGCAGGAATTCTGAACTACCAATTAGGGGCTGGACAGGGAAACCCACGTAAGAGAGCCTGGTTCCAGGAAAGCCGGGAACTGAACAGGCAGGAAAAGACCGTAAGCAAAAAAAAAATCCAAAAAAAAAAAACCCACAAACTAACCAAAGTTTTCCAAACCTCTATAAAAGTTTCTGAAAGTTCAAGCTACTTCAGCTTCACTTATGCAGTGTGCCAGCTTCTGCTTGGAAGCGGTGCCAAAAACAGCAGTGCTCATTTTGAGCCATACATTAATGTATGTGCCAAATATCGCAAGAAATCCCAAGGCAGAATGTGGGAAAAGCAAAAGCTCTTGCATTCAAGTTGAAGTTGAAAGAGAGGGTAATTTTTGGCACTGCCTCAGTTGTTTTGCTGTGCAGTGCTGGGTTCTAACCAGCAGTATGGCCCAGAGAGGTGCCAGCTCCTGGGCAGCAGCTGTAGCTCAATAGCCTTCAGATGGCAAAGTGTTATTGATTAACTTTTTTTTCCCTTCTTTCTCTCTCTTTGCAGAATCCCAGCAGGAGGAATGGGAGGAGGCATGGGAGGTGGTAGAATTGGAGGTGGTGGTTATTCTGGAGGAGGAAGAGGAGGAAGTGGTAGCATGAGTGGTGGATATGGAGGTGGTGGCAGCGGAATAGGAGGAGGAATAGGAGGAGGAAGTTGTGCAGGAGGAATGGGAGGAGGAAGTGGTGGAGCAGGAATAGGAGGAGGAAGTGGAGGATTGGGAGGGGGAAGCAGTGGTGGATGCATTGGAGGAGGAGGAGGAGGAGGAAGAACCTCAGGAGGCATCAGCAGTTCCCACTCCTACTCTTCATCTTCCCAGTCCTGCAGGAGTGGCGGTGAAAGCCAAGGTGAGAACTGTGGTATGGGCACAGTGTTCTCTCAGTCACATCCTGACTAATTTATGCACTAATTTATACCAACATACTCTTCCAGAGGCAAACAGTACTGAGGATAAACTAAAATTTCTGGAGAGTGTCAGATTTACTGATACTAACAATTCTTTCCTCTTTGTGTACTAAGGATCAGCTCCACTTCCAGAGCGCACAGTCCATTTCTATTCCATTTTGTGGGTGATATCAGCTGATCCTGTAATTTAACCTCAGCTGGTTTTCTTCATCTGTCTCATTCTTTGCAGAACCTTATAAATCCCACAGTCTTTGTGCCATGCTGGAGTTTTCCTTTATGCTTTTGGAATGCTTATGGTCACTCTCACATAATCCTAATGTCTGGGGGATACTCGTGGCTCGGACGTTCAGTGCCAGCACTGACGAAGTTCGTGCTTGCTTTGTCTCTGAACAGGATATGGAAGAAAATCTTTTGACTAAGAATATACATCGAGGATCCTCCAGTGCAAGACCTTTCAAAAAGAAACTGGCCCAAATCCACTGTATTCCCCACACTCCCAAGGAAAGATGATGTTTTGAACAGTTCCTGGGAGTTGCAGATGCCACCTCTCCCCCTGCCTTGCATGCTCTGTGCTACTTCTGCCCACAAAGCTCTGCAGCTTCGGTCATTGGCACTCAAACTGCTGCTTTACAGATCCAACCTACTTGGTACTCAGGTTGTTCTGAATCAGGAAAATGTCTCTAATAAAATTTAATTTCTGTCTGATGCAACCAGAATCCTGTGTGGGGTTTTTCTTTCCTTCTGTAGGTGTAAACACTTAGAAAACACAAAGCCATGCCAAGACACACCTCCAAGTAGAGAGGCTGATGATACACTCCAGTACTTGATAACAAAATACAGAGTTAAAACACAATTTCGGAGCAGTCATGGCAGATCAGAATCTTCTTGGGCTGTACCTTTGTTTTTAATAATGTGTCAGATATTCTCGTGAGCTGAGCTCTGAGACGCAACAGATGAGTATCAGCCTTAAAGGGACTGCAGAACCTCAGAGCTCAGTGACTCTAAAGGTGTTGGCAGCACCTGAGTGTCCACAAAGGAACAGTAATGATTCCAGAGCCATGGTTGCAAAATGAAACTAATGTTTCAATTCACAAAACCTTGATGGACACTCATTGGTTTAACCTGAAAATGCACAGATAAGGGATCTCATTTTGAAATGATTAGAAATGAAAGGGAAATATAATTTGCAGGGACTTTACAATGTTCATTTCCATAAACTGTTAATATTGACAGCAATTGCTTTCAACCTCTGAGAAATTAAGTACATGTAAAAGGGCCTGGCATGTTCACTTTTGGGCATTGGAGGCAGAGTATCCCAACTGAGGGCCCAAAATTCCAGTGAGGCTGCCCAAGGGGAGAGCCCCTTTACACAGCCATGCAGGCTGAGCTGCTGGTGCAGGGCTGCACACAAGGGAGAGCCCTCTGGGGCTGAGTTGAGAGTGAAAGAAAATATGAGTTCCACGGAAAAGGAGCAGCGCTGCTGAGTAACACAATAGATGCACAGAAGCATGGATTGAGAGAACAGATACAAAATTGATTTCCAGAAATACATGTCACACTGCCATGCAAACTTTCTTAACACTTGGAAACCATTCAGGGAAACAGAAACACTTGACTTACACCAAGCCAAAGTGTGCTGGAATTGTGCTGGCATGAATGAACCTTTGCACGCTTGTTAAACAGAGTTTGTGCTGCATAAATGCTGTCAAGGACATGGAACAGGAACAGTGAGAGTCTAGTAATGCTGATTTCTCCTTCTTTGGTTTAGAAACTTGGACTACACACACCATCCAGAAAAAGCCGTGGTGTTTGTGGTACATGGTCTGAGGATTGTGTGTATTCCAGGGCCCTCTAAGGGAGGGAACCGCACTGTCACCTCCTACAGGTTCAGGTACAGGGACAAGGACCTCCACCAGATGTCAATCCATGCTTTAAACTAACCTTGGAAGAGTATTTATTTCCCTGCCTCCTAATTACTTTGCTGCCCGACAGGCACTAAGTGCTACACATCATACAGAAGGGGTTAAACCAGAACGACAACAGCAGCTACTGAGAGACCCAGGTGGAGGGAAGGGAGGACTTCCAGGATCATGTTACATCCATAAGGCACAGAAGTGGGTTTGTGTGGCAAGGTTGGTGTAGCAGGGGATACGGGGGCTTGCTGTGAGAAGCTGCAGAAGCGTCCCCCGTGTCTGACGGAGCCAGAGCCAGGGCTGAGCCCCTCAGCTGCGGTGGCAGCGCCTCGGGGGTAACACAGTTACCAAGGGTGAACAAATCTGCACAACTGCAGCCAGAGAGAGGATGGGCTCATTTCTTCTTCTGTAGTATGGAACCTCTTCCTAACACTTCTAGGTTGAATCCATCCTACCTCTCTGTGGATAAGCTGATTCTGCGGTGGCAGTTCACGGCAGGTCCCACCAGCTTCTTGTGCTTCCTTTGCACAGCCCAGTGACTCTTCTGTAGGAGCTGCAGTGCTGATATTTAATGCACAACTGGAATTCTGAAAATTTTTTTCTGTTCAAGGCTTTTCTCAGTTTTGCAGGAGCTTGATTAGTAAATATGGAAAAAGCAGCTCACCACAGATTCCCTGTTGCATGCGCAGTGGAAAAAAGTACACAAGTGCTTCTGACTCTCTGCTGGGTGGTGCAAGGTATTCTGTCATGGTTGCAAAATACCCTTCGATGTAATAAGCTCAGGTAATGATGATATTTTTTCAGATCTAATCTTTGGCTCTTTTAATCAAACTTATTTTTTCATTGTATTATATAATTCAAGGATGTATTCTGAGAAATTACTATTTAAAATACACAAAGTAAAATATTTATCCTCTCAATTTCCCCTGAGTCCATTTAAAACCATTAAAATAAAATTAAGAGGTCTTTGATAGGAAAATATTTAATAGGTTTTCCCTTGCACAATGTTACTTTTGTGGCTGTTACACACAGTTTAACAGAAAAAAGAAAAAAGACTGTTATCCACATCCTACATGTTCAGAGAAAGCTGAATGCCAGCAGGACCTTATTCAATACAGAGTGAAAAATTCAGAGTCAAGTTTTCTTCTGTAACAGACATGGGAATGCAGTCTTCAAAGTTTTTATTTCAGTGCATTAAAGTACATTTCTATAAAGTTAACGTAAATTGGAAATAAGTCAATGAATGAAGAGTCCCTTGGAGGCTGCTGATGTTACGAATCATGTCTGTGATCACAGGTGGAAAACCAAAGCTGAACTACTGAGTTTCAAAACATAAAAAATGATGGACAGAGACAATGAAGCAGAGACTTCATTAGTTGCTGTTACCAGCGAGATACTGCCAGATTAACAGAAACTGAGAGATACTACATTGTTCAACAAAATATCCAACAAGGAGCCACCCACATAAAATTGTAACGCAGCTAGGTGTGAATCAACTGAGACATATTTGCACTGAATAGTAATGCCTTTTACTTACCTCAGACAAAATTCCCTTAGCACATCACTTTCGGCA
>VWPU01014671.1:0-47205 GCA_013398955.1 Callaeas wilsoni | reverse complement strand
ATTCCAAGGGAGGCTCCTCCCTTCCTTACCAGACACCTGTCTTTCAAACCAAGACAGCAATCAACTTTGCTGTCAGAAAATTCCAAGTTGTCATAGAGTAAATATGTTTAATAAGTTCACATTCCACTGGATAATCAGTCTGAATAAGTTGTTCTTCAGTTAATTTTCTCTTTGTTATTAATGTGTTGTGGACACAGCAAACCACCAGACCTTCTTTTGGAGGTTTCTATTAATTACATGCATGCAAGCATCTCTCTCTTTTCCTTTAATTCTATCTCATCCTGAAACAAAGCCTCCTGTATGTGGTCAAAACAGGAGTTTTGAGTAGGAAGGAATGAGAAATCCTGTGGCAGGGGCATCAATGAGAAAGGAATATGGAGCTACTGCAATGGGCAGTAGACACTTTCTAGATTTCATCCTCTGGACTAAAGATGCATAGGATGGGTATGATGGGAAAACATGGAAGACAGCAGAATGGTGGTAGTTTATACCAGTTAAGAATCTGACCTTGTGGTTATGCTTTATTCCACCTAGTTGTGGGCAACTGAAGAGCGGCATGATTTTGTTTCAAGGCACATACGTAGGTGGTGACATACAATAGAAGGTACGTTTATACAGACATACCTTGTAGTGCTCCTTGTCTTGCCTGGAGTACTTACATGAACAACATACAGTTACAAGTTTCTCTTTACACGATGATGGAAGCCTTTGCAGTGTGATTTCTTCTGGAGCGAAATGGCAAATTATATTGATTTTGGGGAGGTAAAACAGAGATAGAGTAATGAGGCAGCACCCCTTCATCTGTCTCTAGCAACAGAGATATTAGGTGGCCAAGTTCTAGATAAATGTCAAATAATCAAAGATAATTTTGGCAGAAATCTGTAAAAACTCCTAAAGGCTACCATGATCAGGACAGTAATCCTGGCATATTAGCAGTTTGTTCACCACCTTAAAGCATTATATATAAGGATACTTTCTTTCGTAATTGGTGCTAAGAAAGCTGAATATTGACGGTAGAATACAGAGGTCACTGAGATTCAGGCATTCGATTTATTTGAATAAATAGTGTACCAAATGAGCGTTAAAGGTTGTTTGGGCACTAGTAACCAGCTCTGGGCATAAAGGGTGATTCCAAACACACTGAAGAACAATTTCGAAAATGCAAAAAATTTTCAGGAAATTTACTCTCATTGCTGTCACTGCCATGATCTCATTCCAATTGCAGAGACATGTTGGGGTAGCTTGCATTAATTACTGGAATGCTGTCAGGGACAGCTACATGCTTTTTTTCAGGAAAGGTAGGCCAGCAAGGCAAGTTGGTGGATCTGCTCTTTATGTGAGAAAGCAACCAGAATGCATCCATCTCTAACAAGGGGTGGATGAAGCATGGATTAAGAGCTTATAGGTAAAAATTAAGGGGCAAGCTAACATGGATGACACTGCTGTGTTTGCTACAGGCCGTCTGATCATGAGGAAGAAGTAGGTGAGGCATTCTACAGATAGCTGGAAGCAGCCTCACAGTCAGAAGCCCTTGTTGTTGTGAGGGAATTCAATCACACGCTCTAAAACAGCACAGTGAGGCACACACAGTCCAGGAGGTTCCTGCAGAGCATTAATGGTAATACTTTGGCACAGATGGTGGAGGAGACAATGAGGAGAGTTGGGCTGCTGGACCTTGTACTAGCAAACAAAGGACTAATTGGGGATGTGAAGGCTGGGGGCAGCCTTGACTGCAGTGACCATGAGATGTGGAGCTGCCTGCGTCTCCACATCTGACTGAGCTTTCTTTTATGCTACTAGTCTCATCACTAGGTAGACCTCCCTCCATAGTGTCTCTCTTGAGAGGGCTATTGGGGTTCAGGTATTGTACTGCCCAATTCAGTGCTCCACAGAGACTGTCCAAAACCAGATACTGATCTCTCACTCCCCCTTTTCCTCCCACTTCACACTGCAGTGGGATTGAGTTGAGAATTGGAGGCACAAAAGGTGAAGATCAGGGGTTGAGATAAAAACAATTTAGTGGAAACAGCAATGAGATAAGATAATGAACAGTAACAGCAACAATATTAATTACAGAAGCATTACAAAAGAGAGGGTGATTCACATGCAAAAATGCTCACCACGGACCCCAAGAAAAATGAACAATGATGGACAGCTTTCCCCCTTCCACCATGTTTTTTTGACTGGAAACCAGGGCCTTCTCGGAAGCCAGACAGTGTCCCTTTTCCCTGCCCCTGGCAATGATGTGAGGTGGTATCAAATAACATTAAGGTCGTGGTTGAATCTAGAATGGCTAGTTACTGATGATTTTTCTACCTTATAACTTTTTTCTTTTCCCACCACAGTTCTGATGCTCTTACCATTTGGCCTCTTCTCTGGGAGACGAGAAGTCAGATGCAGTTTTGGCTCAGAAACTGAAATGGTTTTAACCTCATTATCATGAGTAATGATCCACATCAGCTATAAAAAGGTGAAGATGAAGAAAACCCCGGGTGATGGTATCCTTGCAACAGATGATTTATGTTTGTTTTTCAAGAAAGAAAATAAACAGAAAATTAAGGATGAAACATCTTCCTGAAGGACATACTGAAATACTTTATGCAGAATGTGTTACCTGCACATAGAATAGGATGTATACACTGACATAAACCACTGTGTTCTTGGGACTTCACACCATCTCGTAGGTTTTCGTATCGTCTGGAGGAGAAACAGAAGAAGGTGGGAGGACATGTTAGACAAAGGCTATTGGCACAAGAGACAGAAAGCTCAGACACTGTGCTGGAGTGAGATAGCAGTGCAGTCTTTCTGCTGTGACCATCATAGGGAGTTTCAAACCAAAAGTTGTGGAATGGGGTCACGAATTTGCGAGGTAGACTGATGTCTCCACTCCTTGGAAAAAAAGGTTAATCATGTTCTGTCTTTACGGTGAGCTGTTCTTGGCAACTTAAGCCATATCCTGGAGACTGTGGAGAGGAGAAAGTGCAGAGTGGAGCCAGTAGAGAAGTATGTTACAGGGTTTGGTTTGTACATGCTTAGGGAAGCTGGTCAGTGTCACAGGAAAATACTTGATTGCTGACAAAGAGCATGCAAAATCATTATGCTTATTTTTGAAAACCTCACCTCCACTTCTCAGTATTTATTTTATTAGATTTTTTCTTCAGATTATAGTGACAATAATCCTGCCCAGACAATGGTATAATGGTTGCAGCTTGATCTGTCACCTATTTATGTGCAAGGTGGGGCTAACTAAGCAGTTAGGAAAGAGAACTGTTTTCCTGATTGGGGTCAGAAGGTAAAGCACAATAAACTCTGGTTTTGGTTTTACAGGTCTTTGGTTTTTATTGTTGTTTGTAGATGTAGTTGCTCTCCAAAGTAACTTTGGCTTATTTGTAATTTACTATTTTTTGACTGGTACACAGTATTTGGCTATTCAATTATCTGATGTTCCAGCAAATAGACAGGCATTTTTTAAAATAAGTGTTTTCTTAGACTGTGCATATTTTTCCTTCTATTCATTTCTGGATCTGTCAAATGGAAAGAGACTTCAGGAGCAGCCCAAATTTATTTTGCAACCAGAAATATGTTTGCCATTCTTTTTTCCCCCATGTACCGCAGTATTGTTTTCTTCATTTTACTGTCTCAGAACTGATGTTAAATGTGATTTTTTTTAGGGTATTCTTTAATTTTTCAGTATTTCTTAAGCATTTTTTCTGTATTATAGAAGTCGGAATTCATTTACTGCCAGATGACTGATGTTCACCCATGTTACTTAGCTGGATGGTTACTAGATGCTACATGCATTTCATCTATAATATCCTAGAAAAACCTTTCTCCTCTCTCTGTCTCATTGCTTATTTTCTTATCTCATTTCTTACACAGCCTCAGCCTCTGTCTGTCACTCTGATGATTTTTGAACTAGTTTGTCAATTTAAAGTAAATTAGCAGGAGGTCAAGAGGGAGGTTCTAGCACATTTCATGAAAGTTGATCTCTTAACAGGTGACTGTACTAAGAGTATTGGCCACATTCCTGTGTCCTCCTGCATGCCGTGTGCAGCTTCAGGCACGAGGAACGGTTGCTGTCCTCAGACCTGAATTCTGTGGTGGCTCTGAGCTGGCTGAAATGCAGCAGGGATGCCCACGTGCTCTGTTCTGCGCTGCCAGTGCAATTGTCGTCTCTTGCCTTGGGCACTAGCTTCCACAGAGAAGAAGCACTGTGCAGGAGGAAAGAAACCCTTGGGGAGAAAATGCAGAACTCCACCAGTTGGCATTGTGCTAGGTCTGAGCGGACAGGTGATGTCACTGTCTGCCATGTCCATGCCAGCTTTCGAGCTACTGACAGATGTAGCACAGCCTCCCTCATTGAGCAGTCTGTCATCCCTAGAGAAATGGCAAGGATCATATAACATTACATGGAGGGTTTTTAAAAAGAGAATGGCAAGAGTGTCTACCTAGAAAGCTCATAAGCCCATGTATCAGAGAAGTGTTAGAGCCAATTTGGAGCAGAATACGACACTCTGCATACCATTGGTATAGCATCACAGACACACTAATACACCTTCAGCTTGAGGCTTGGATGGCTGGAATCCACATATGCAAAGTGACTCTGTGCTCCTCTGCTCTTGGGACACAGTCTTGAGTGAGCTCTGAAGTCTCTAAGTCTCCCAAATGCCTTTAAACAAACAGTCCTAGGTGTAAAGGGGCCGTGCTGCTGTGCCCAACAGTGTGCTGCCTGCAGCCACCAGCGGCGAGGCTCTGGGGAGCGCGGTGTGCCCAGGGCCCTGTGCTCTTGGAAGGGTGGGTGTTTCAGACTGCTGACTTCTTGGGCTTGGGGCTGGCCAGCCTAGCTTGGGTGTCTGGCTTTGCCACCTAACTTGCACTTAGATTTTAGGCCTTGTATGGAGCAGTCTTGCCAAGGGTCTGTGCTCCCTTCCTACTGAGTGGGCAGGGGCCGGAGTCTGTACCTTGTCAGACAGGGTACTCCTGGAGGCTTTCAGAAGATGTGATTTGTTTACTCCACAGAGCATGGGTCTTTACTACTTGATTCTGCTTTCTTAGGCACCTTACAATTGAGGGGCTGGTAGGTTAGGCAATTTGGGTGCTGCTGTCTTAGTTCAAACACTGTTTTGCAGACGAGCAGTTGATAGGCAGGACTGTGTGCACGTGGCTGCAGGGCGCTCAGAGGGGTGCCTCAACACAGGTACATGTACTGCTGAAGGCACGGCTGTAGGTTTGGCTGAAATGTGCTCCCTCATTTCAGGCAATTTTCCTATCACCTCTCCTAAAGACATGCCTTTGTTGGGGTGTAAGGAAGCCTTCAATGTCTAGACTCACCACAAACTTTATTTAGTAAAAAGAAGGCCATGCACACTTGTGTGGCTCCAGGTATGACTGGCAGGATGCTAGCTGTTCAGGTTTTATTTAATCCTAAAGAGTAGGAATAAGTTGAAATTTCTAGCCAACCGATTTTCTTATTTTAGAAGTCATCGCACCAATATGAGCAAGAGGCACTGAAAAAGCAGATATAAATAGCAGTGAGATTTGCTTATTTCTGCTATTCTTGCTAAGACTTTATGATGTGTTTTTAGTCTTGATTATACGTCTCAAAGTAGAAAACAGGCTAAAGCAGATTTTTTATCAATTGTGTAACAAAATTTACATTATTTCCTTGGTCGTCTTGTTGTTTTTCAGAGGAAATTAAAAAGGAGAAAAAAAATTATTTTTTGGCACTATCACTGAGCACATAGCCTCTCTTAGTAAAATGGTCTTATCTGCTGTGGTTTCTAATGTTAGGCATTCACTGCTAGAAATATTACAATTTATTTCTCATTCTGAATCTCTCTCACTAAAAAAGTCAAAGCACATCCTATTTATTGTCCAATTTTGAAAAGTGAGCATTTACAGATTCATGTATGAACTTAAATATCTACTTAATTTTCTGAATGATTTTTTTTCACTTTTATGAATCATAACACTTAATGTAACTGTGCTTTTAAATGTATTTGTAGATACTGCAGTTTGATGAACACATAATGAATAAAGTCACTAGCAGACTTTTCCTCATGTTTCATGTCACCTGACAACCAAAAAAAAACCCCTGACAAAGAAATTTTAGACAGTATTTGTTTGAGGTTAGTGGATTGAGTGAGTCTGTGTAAAAACCATAAGCTACTGAAAACCTGAAACCATAAACTACCTTTTGGTTTAGAGTGTACAAAATGCTAAATACCAAGGGAAAAATAAAAAACTAGACTTATCTTACAAGAGTACCAGTTAGCTGATGTCTGTAAAATATGTTGAAATAAAGAAATGTGAACCAAAATTAAATTATAGCAAAAATTATTTTTTTACTTTTAAAAATCTTTTTACTGCATCACCAAAATCTATAGTAAAACAAAAAGTAGACTGGAATCCAGAATTAATCTTATAGAAACCATAGGTCAATGAAACATGAAAAAAGTATCAGCTAAGGTCCCTCCACATGTGAAAATCAAGCACAGGTTTCCCTTCTGGAAGGCAATGATCAGCAAAGTCAGAGCACGAGGGTGTTCTGACTGGCTTAAATTTTCACTGGGTTTACAAATAAATATCTTCACAGGGAGTAGTTTACCTTCCTGTATTCTGCATTTATCACTGTATATTCAGTATATTAAAGGACTGAGTAATTCAAATGCCCTAATTTCTGAGTTTTACAAGAGCTCCAATTTTCGATCAAAATTAAAGTGTAAACATAGGTGGATTGTAAAATATACTGTCTGTTGTTTCTCTGTGTAACAGCTTACAATATGGCAGAGGTTTTGTGGCCAAATTCTAACTTTAGAGAGAAATATACTCTCAGACTGGAACAGAGTCCATAGAGAAAAATACCTTCCATTTTGATCTTTAGATCAATTCACTGACATTGAGAAGACAAGATGCAAAGAAACAATCCCTAGATAAATAATAAAATGAACAGGTTTTTATTGGTTTGGTTTGGTTTGGTCTTTTGTAGTCCTGCACACTGTTGCCATCTTCAATTGCACGGGAAGCAGCAACACTAAGGGAGCATTAAACAGGTCTATCCTGACAGTAACCTGGGGCTCCATCATGCAGAATGAAAAATGAAAGGTAAGGACAAATTCAAAGGGAATGCAGGGCACAGTACAGGAGAAAGCTAGTTAGTAAATATTTCTAAGTGGGACAGCTCTTGAACATGCATAAACATGCTAGAAAAATTATAGGACCTCTGGGGCCCCTATCTTTTTAGACCACAGGCTGAAAATTCACTTTTTGCTCAATATGTCTCTACCTCAAGTATATCTTCAGACATGAGAAAAGAGGAAAAGCATTGGAAGTGTAGAGTGTAATGAATAACAGGTACTCAATAGTGATAAATAGGAGTGGGAAAAAAAAGGAGCAATTCAAAGACTATGCTTAAAACCTACACTGTTAATTGGAATCAAGTCACGGTGCCTTTTTTCTTGGAAAAATAGCAATTTGTCTTCAGGTTTGGCAGAAGAGCAGCATGCATAAGAGCAAATAATACTTGAAAGCTGACATGGCACCAAGTGATATAAATGCTTAGCTCATAATCATTAACTTCTGGCCTAGGTACTGCTTCACATTGCCAAAAAATTGGGATTTCGAGATTAATTATATAGGCTATAAATAATAGTTCCAAGATGCAGCATCAGAAAATAGTTGTAGCTTTATTTGCCCATGATCATTAAAGTGCTATAAAAACAAAGAAAAAAAGAACATCTCCTCTTGGGAGCCCTAAATCACAGATTTGTTCTGGTAGCTACTAATTTTTGCTGCAAAAGTAGCTAATGTCCTTGTTATTCATGAACCAAAGGCCTGCTTCTGTTGGCAATCTTTTCCATCACTACCTGCCTGAACAGAAAAGCCCTGCTGTTCTTAGAAGGGAGGAAAAGTGATTGCAGCATCTTCTAGATGACAGATCAAAAGTGTTCTGGACTTCCGCCTCAGTGTAAAGTTGATCTACTGTGAAAGCCATCTATTTAGCAAGATAACCATCTGGCTGGAGTAGGTTTGATGAGGTAATGGTTTTATTAATTTCTTATAATAAGTAAGATGAGTAGACAAGGCTCCCTATGGCATTCAGATATGAGTATTTCGTCTTTACAAAATCATCTGCCTTCCTTTCTGGTGCAAAACCTGATGATTTTCAGTGCTTCAGTGATTGATGATCAAAGGAGTTTCCCAGTGCTTCACAGTGAGCATGGGAAGGTCCAAACTTGCTTTCCACATCTGCAGAAAAGTCACTTTTTAATCGCCAAGACTGAAGGAAGAAAAGGCTATTTGCTCTATAATCCTCTCTTTTTTCTACACTGGAGGACATTGCATGCTATCTGCATGTTCTTCTAACTCTGCTGAAGATTTGTAAAGATTTGTTGCTCTCAATAAGAAGCTATTGCATTCCTTGGTAGCTTGTCTGAAAGCTACCCCCACACTATTTAAAAATGGTGGCCTGTTCCTTAGCTACATTTCCATCTTAAATTTCCGTCTACTAGTTTTACCTCTGCCTTTATTGTGAGCATGAAAGGTGCTCCAGGACTGGGCATCTTCACTGCCTAAAGGAGCCACAGCAAAGCACTTTGTTTTGCTAAGTGTGCTAATCAAACTTCTGAACCTTTCCCTGTGCTCCTCTTCTTCTGGTCCTGAACTAATTTATATAACTTTTATCTCCAATATCTGCAAGTTTTTAGTGTATTTTTAGAAAAGAAATTGCCAAAGGTAGACAGAATTGCACTGTGAATAAAGCTGCTTGCATTAATGGAACAACAAATTTTTAAATTTTGGAAGAGATTTTAAGGTAAATTCAAACTCCATAATAACCTAAGTAGCTAAGTAACACAAGCTGAGGAAAGGGAGCTCGTGTGCCTCTAAGGGCATGGTGGCCTTTAAGAGGTAGTAACTAAAGAGATATGGTGATCAATTTCTGGTACATGAAATGGGAGGAATGTTGTAAAGGCTGCTACCAAATGACATAAGGGCATCCCCTTTTTCAATCTGCAAAAATAAACTTTAATAACAATGTTCAGTGTATCCAAGGATTATCTTATGGACTTGGCTACAGGTTCTGCAGTCTCTGATGCAGAATGGCCAGCACAAACATGGTCAGTAACACGAGTGTTTCATCTGCCTCTGTGCTCACTTTACGCCCATCTCTATCTCACTCTAAGCTTTTCGTAAAAAGGCTTCATTTGCCCTATCATTTTATGTCTCTGATCTTCCACTGGAATTCATGTTGGAAAGCACCAAATCCAAATGAACTGCCCCAGGTAAGGAGTGAGCATTGACAAACACTGAATTTGAGAGATACAGAAGTCCTCTCAGCCTCCAAAGAGCGTATCAGGTTGCTCCTGAAGGTCATCAATAAATCACTGCTTCAGAGCGTTTAGCCTATTATCAGAGCTTGTCAGGGATATGGCTGAGAAGCCATGAGTGATCCTGACCTTGGTTATTCTCCTTTAATTCTGCCACTCCAGTCTCAGCAAAGCTGGATGCTCTTCCTTTGTACATGGTAAATGGATTGTCTAGGCCAGGTCCTTCCTCTGCCTCCGCATGGGGACTTCCTTAGTCTTGGGGTCCAACCCAGGTTGGGCAGGACCACAGACAAGCTGTGACTGAGGTCACTGTGTCCTGATGACACACCAGGAGCAAGAGCCATGCACAGCTCTTGGTGTGTGCTACACCCAGCCATCACCCTCTGACGACACCGCGGCAACCTCTGCTGGTGCCCAGGAGGACACACTCAGCTTCAAGGCATGGAGGGATCCAAACCGACTTTGGGTGTGTTTCAGTGGTTACACCAAGGAAAGGAACACTTCCAGAGGGACAGGTTTTCCCCAAATTTTCCTAAATATGTTCTGAACATATGGTTCATGCCTTACTCATGCATTAAATTTAGAGCTGCTGAAACTCAACACTGCCAGAAATCTTGTT
The DNA here is from genome assembly GCA_013398955.1 of Callaeas wilsoni. Classification (NCBI taxonomy): domain Eukaryota; kingdom Metazoa; phylum Chordata; class Aves; order Passeriformes; family Callaeidae; genus Callaeas; species Callaeas wilsoni. Next base: position 37,260 of record VWPU01014671.1, on the reverse strand, counting down.
TCATCAGCTCTATGGGGAGACATTTCAGTTTGAATGGGGAAAAGGACCAAAGGAAGGTTTAGCCAGACAGACACATGGCAGAAGGAGCTGTAGGAAAGTCATTGTTCATGACTGAGACCAGAGGAGTGAAGGAGCTGGGGCTAGAGTCACAAAGGCAGCATGGCACAGTTGTGTGGTTTCTGTCATGATAGGGACCTTCTCCTGGAATGGCCAAAAACTTTAATGATGGTAGAAAGGGTGGGCACAACTTGGAAAAGCTATTTAAAAAGATAGTGTGGCAAACTAGCACTTGTTGGCATGTATTGAACAAGCTGACAGAGAAGAGAGACTTAGAGCTGTTATGGCAAAATCCAGTACCGCACTGCCATGGTCAGTTATGGGATAAGGAGAAATTATGAGGCTCTCTTGGGCCAGTGTGATAAGACCGCTGGCTGCCATGCAGGTGTCCCCATGAGCTGCTACTGGCGTGACCTGCTTTGCAGGACGTTTGTATGGAGGCAAGGCTTGCCTCAGAGGGGTGTACACCTAGCAGCAGTGGGAAGCTGGGAATTGCATTTGCTTTTGGAATTTGTCCCAAGGGAGTCTCTGACGTGAGAGAGGAGTCAGTGACAGGAGCAAATGGTGTACCATTCTCCATCTGCCTGGCGCTAGAAGGCCAAATTCCCCAATAACAACATCCTGCCTCTCCAATCCTTCCTTGGCCTCAGGGAGAGTGGATGCTTGTTTTCTTCCCTCCCTCCCTCCCTGCAGTCAGCCACTTCTCCAAGGATTTGCTTTTCACAGTTCTGTATGTAGACTTGCACAACCCTCTGGAAAAGGTCACTTTCTTCAGAAATGAAGAAGGCCACTTTGCATGTGCACCATGCTTCACTGCTGAGCAAATGCTTTGGAGCTTTCTATCAAAAGCTTTTATCCATGGAAAAGCATAGCTTGCTTTTGTTTTACACTCACTTAAGAGGTCACACTGAGGGGAGGCAGGGCATACACACAAAATAGCATGCGCTGCTTGCAAATAAATACCCTTCTGTGAGTAGCTATTAGTAGTGTAAACGTTCTTCCTAGAGGCAGCTTGAGAAGAGGACCTGACATAATGTGGGTCCGTTGGTATATGCCAGGTCACTCATGTCACTGCCTTCCCTACTGAATCTTTCTCTGGCAGCTTCTTGAGGAGACCAGTTTGTAGACCTACACTTACCACTTCCCTTACCAGGCTTTGAATTTATCCTTTCTGTGTGCCCATGGCCTCCCCGGCTTTGTTTCTTCTACACGTAAAGGAGAAGCCATCCTTGAGTGATGGCTGAGCTCCTCTACCTCTTGCCCCAAAGGCAGCAGGGTGGGCATGTACCTCCCGTTAAGCATCTCATGGAGAGTGTGGTGGAGAATATCAGGTCAACTTCTGTATTTGCCTAAATTCAACAGTGACATCTCCATTTGCCCTCAGTGCCTCTGCTTGCTGCAGAGGTGGGACAGCCCAGACAGCCCTGCGGGATGGCCCAGAGTGGAGAGGGGTGTCCAGACCCCCCGGAGCCACTGGGGTCCGTGCCGGGGCAGCCGGGCGTGTGTGGTGCGTGCGGTGGCGTGGCAGGTGACCCCTGGCAGCACGGGGATTGAATGTCTTACAGGCGTTAGGCACTCAGCAGCCGCCCTCAGCCGCTGAACAGGGTCAGCTAATGGCAGAAATGTCTTGGGCTGGCTTACACCTCGAGCTGTGGGATATCTGATCCATTATCTCATGTTTCCCTGCTGGAACCAGGCACACGCACACCAGCCTCAGTCTCACCCATGCTGCTGGATGGCCAGCAGCAATAGAGGAGCTGCTCTGTAATCGCAGACAAAAACACAGATGGGGCTGACCTCTCTAGTGCCCGGCTTTAATCAAAATCACATGTAGCTCTCTGCAGCCCTAAGGATGCTTTTCTTTTTTTATATATACTTTTTTTATTTTTTTTAAAGTGCAAAAAAAGGGACAGTGTTCCTGTAACTGTTCTTCAAAATGGAAACCTTGTGAACTAGTTGCAGAATCCACGCATGCTTGCAAAAGTTGAAACAGTTTTAAAATAGCACAGATAAGTTCTTGGGCATGTAATTATAAATGCCTCATCAAAACTTCCAGGGAAAACCCGGAGAAATTGACTTGTCCAATTTTTTTTCCTCTTTAGAAGTTTTAGAAGAATACGACTTTTCTTTCAAAGTGTATTTCAGCCCTATTTTTAGTCTGCTTTTTATACAGGAACTCCTAACCTACAAATACTGAATTTGCTATATTGCAAAGCCTTTGAAAGACAGGACCTGATTGCTTAATTTCTGGAGGGAGATGGCTATGTTATCCGTAGATGACAGAATGGATGTAATTGTAATATCACATTCGGGGTATGAATTCTCCATTTCAAGAGAGATTAAAGGTCTTATGTAGCTATTGTTTGTGATATAACTCCATTAGAAGTTAGTTTCTTTAAAATATTTGGGGTATTATGGAGCTGGAAGACATAATGTGAAGGAGGTTTCATTAAACCTCACTCTAATCCTGCATCTTTGGGGAGATTTCTATTGGCTGCTGTTTCTAAAAATGAGCATATCAACAACCAAATTATGGGCAAGGCAGAAGTTTATTTGTTCACTGGATCACTCCTGAAATTATTTGCATGATGAAAGTGCACGTAATTGGTAGAATAACCAAACAGGAGGAGACTGAGTCATTATTCTTCAAAAATAAATAAAAGATATATCCTTTTAAATAGTATTTTAAAAATGAGAGTAAAATGTTGATCTGAGTGATGCTAAGTCGGCCTGCTCCAGCTGGGAATCTGCCCCATCTAGTCATACTCAGAGAGATAGATATTAATCTATTATTTAACTGCACAAAGTTCAGTGGAATAACTGTTCTCACTAATTGCTAATGGGCAAAATTGCTGGTGCTTATAGGAGATATTCTGGTAACAGATAATTAAGCAACTAAGTAGTTGAAAATGTCAGGAGAGAAAAATGATCTCTTCACCTCACTGAGTTCATTTTTAAAACTGTGTCAGCTGAGCTCACTTGGCTCTGTACAGCCAGCCTGCAGTTCTGCTGGGGTGGAGTTCTATGGCCACCAAGCACACAGACAGAGGGCAAAATGAGGGAAAACCCATTTTCTTGATCCTGCTTCAACAGTTGACATTGATGCTCAAGAAGAAAGTACAAATCTACAACTGCTGTATGCAGCTCTTGCTTTGGCCATCAGACTTTGACTGTCACTTGCTTCCTGGCTGAGAGATGTTTTTTCCTCTCGCAAGCCATATCCCTGTGCTACTGAATCCGGAAAACCTCTTCTATCTCTGTCATCCAGATACAGTCCTAGAGCCTCCCCTTTTTTGAGAGGTGCCAGAGCAAGGGTGGACAACTCGTTGACTGTAAAGAGGAGGAGAAGGCACTTCTCACCTTTGCAACACGGATTGGAAGGAGAAGAGAGTTCAGGCAGCAAATAAGGACAGGAGCCACAGCACATTATTTTGGCTCTCCACTATGTTTGAAATTCATCTGTCGGTGTTCCTAGGGACAGCAAGGGAGCAATCCCTGACCCCTTGGAGCCTTGGGGCAACACAGCCTGCACTTGACCTCCTGGTATTTCAGCAGCCTCTGGGGCAGCAGTGTGGACCCAGGCACCACGGCAAAGTGGTCCCGAGCAGCATTTTGAAAGCTGACATATCACCCCAAAGCCTCAGCACCTGCTTCAAATCTGTCACCCTTTTTGGGATAGAGTACAGCTGGGGATTCCTTCTGCTACCTCTACCCCGTTGCAGCCCCAAGAAGACTGTGCATATGAAATACTGGATACCCTCCAAGTTCACAACTTTACTGGCAGCAACAGAGCACTTTGGTAGCTATTTCTGCGCATCATGAGGATGCCCAGAACCATTCTCTCTCTCAGGTGTGAGCCTGTTCCTGTTTGGACCTATTTGTGATATCACCCAACATCCACTTGGACTTCCTTGTAATCCAGATAGGGAAGAGTGGAGAGTATTTGATATATTTTGCTGCTGGCCATAGACTGCTCTTTCTAATTGTGTGTTAATGAGTTTCCAATGAAGAGAGCAAGGCTCCCAATGAATAAGCCTTGCATCTCTAGCTCCCAGATGCTATCCTTGTGGGTATCACCCAGATTCACCTTCCCCTGCAAACCTGGCTGCCCACTCTGTGCCAATGGCAAGCTGATGCAACAGGAAGCACATGTCTACTTAACAGTAACTATTACAGTGAAATGTGATATTGCATCAACATTTGTCTCCAGGATGGCCACAGAAATACAAGCACACTCTTGCTTGGACACTTACGTTGTACAGAGAGCGGTGCCACTCAGAACCTTATACTTGGATTTGAAAGGTCAGTCTGGATGACTGGATACCGTTGATATGTAGTTGGAGTGAATTTTCCTCAAGAATTTGAAAGTTAAAAGTCTTTCAATTTACAAGGTTATAAAATAGAGTGACAGATGTAGTATATTACAGGTACACTTAAAAATTTTTCTGTTTCACTCATATAAAGCCAGTTTAAAAATCACCCTCACTAAGGGTCAAAGAACCTCATCAAAAAAGAGTCCTCTGCCAAAACTCCTGTCTCCAGTAATGCTTTAGCAGGGCAGATGAGAGCCTGCTGGCTGAGTCCAGCAAAAAGGCTGCGGTGGGGTTTAAGTCAGACCTATATTGATTCTCATGTGAGTAAGACACAAGACTGTTTTCTCCAGGGATGACCACAGTGACTTTACACAGCTCCTCAATTCAATCAGGGCTAACTACATGGAGGTGGATTTTCTTCTATAAACAGAATTCTTTGAAAATAAATTAATGGGCTAAGAGGAAAACCCGTAAGTCAGTGGACATAAGAACTAGACTGCAATGCTGGGACATGGTGGAAAATTTAAAGAATTAGTTAAATACATATACATTCAGTAGATGAGAACAGCTCAGTAGTCAGAGACAATTTTACTTGATTAACTACACTTGGTAGAGGATGAATGAACGTGCAGAATCCTCAGGATCCAGGGCATGGCATGTTCAGGAAGCTGCAGGTGAGATCGAAAGCTGTGGGTACATTAAACAGGGATTTATGTGCTGACTTTGGAATGAATGGCAAGTTCAAGCATCCATTATCAGGGCTTGGGCTTTTGTCGTGTCCCACCATTTTCTGCCCAGAGTGGATGTGCTGAATGGGCTGAACCAATACCTGCTGGGCTGTGACCTGTGCAGTACAGCTGAGTGAAAAACAGGCCTTGTAAATGTGTGGCTAATCAAAACAAAACATTGTGGGAAAACCATGAGATAAAATACAAGAAAATGGAAAGAATTTAATTAAAATAATGCCCAAATACTGGCTGACTTGTAAAATATATTCCAATTTTAACATTGCTTAATAGTCTCAAAACCAGTTTTTTTTTCATTTTGGAGGAGGGGACACCTGGGTCACTTTTGAAGTGCAGCACAATATTACCAAAGAAGAACTAAAAAAGTTTTGTTTTTCAACATTAAATGCAAATCATAAAAATATAGAATGGCCTGGTTTGATGGGATCTTAAACATCGTCTCGTTCCAACTCCCGTACGGAAGGAAGGGACACCTTTCACTAGGTCAGATTGCTCTGAGTTCCCTTCAACCTGGCCTTGAACACTTCCAGGACTGGGGCATCCACAACTTCTCTGAGCAACTTGTGCCAATGCCTTACAACTCTCCCAGTAAAGAATTTTTTTCCTAATATATGATTTCCTAATATACTGTCTTTCAGTTTGAATTCATCCCCCTTGTCCTGTTGCTGCATGCTCTTGTAAAAAGTCTCTCTTCATCTTTCTTGTAGGTTCCCTTCAGGTACTGGAAGGCCACAATTAGGTCATTCTTCAGCCTTTTCTTTTCCAGGCTGAGCAAATCCAATTCTCTCAGCCCATCGTCATAGGAGAGGTTCTGCACCCCTCTGATCATCTTGGTGGCCTCCTCTGAACTCGCTCCAGCAGCTCCATGTCCTGCCTGTGCTGGGACTCCAGAGCTGGACACAGCACTGCAGGTGGGGTCTCACCAGAGCAGAGCAGAGCAGAGGGGCAGAATCCCCTCCCTGGCCCTGCCGGCCGCGCTGCTTTGGATGCAGCCCAGGACACGTTTGGCTCTCTGGGCTGGGAGTGCCCATGGCTGGGTCATGTCCAGCCTCTCACCCAGCAGCACCCCCAAGTCCTTCTGGGCAGGGCTGCTCTGATCTGTCCATCCCCAGCCTGTGCTGATACCAGGGTTGCTCTGACCCAGGTGCAGCACCTTGCACATGGCCTTGTTAAAAGTCATGAGACTTCCATGAGTCCTAGAGCTCATCCAAGTCCCTCTGGATGGCATCCCATCGTTCAGGTGTGTCAGCTGCAGCACTCAACTTCCTGTCATCTGCAAATGGTACAGCATTTCTAAAACAAATTCCCAAATGTTAAAACGCACAAAAGTTTCGAGCTTTGATATATTGTGCCATTTTTTTTCCCCTTAGAAACTTATCAAGTTTGACCCAATTCTTTCAAAAATACATATTTAAGCATTTCACTTGTTGACAAAAAAGACTCCTTCCCCATCTAACTTAAAGCTGTAAGCCGCAGCCCCATAAGTTAAGGCTCTCTCACTGGGTCTGGATCAGGCTGTTGTCTTCTCTTGACATAAATTCACCAGTGAGCCTCATAACTTACAGAAGTACAAAATTAGTTGAGCTACATGGCTGTAAAATCACAGCCGTGCAGTGGGGAATCAGGCATAGGCTGCTAATTCACACTAGTGGGGAAAAAATAGGAGTTTAAAGTTAATTAAAATTAAAAGAATCCCTCTAAATTATGTCTGAGGATGTTGGAGTGAAAAGGACAGAAGGCAAAGGAATATTTAAGGCCTTCTATATAAGGGAACTGAACCAGCTCTGGTAGAAGACAGTGAGGCTTTCTTTGGCCACACCATTTTCTTGCAGTTGAGGAAACTTACCCATGCAGACTGTGCTCCCAAGATGCAGGCATGGTCTGGAGCCCTTGTACCCTGACCTCTGGCAATTCCAGCTGAGTTTATGCATTGTCTGGGGCTGGGTACTGGAGAGGTCTCCTGAATGTTCCTTTCTGCTTGATAGCCTACTGGCAAGGGGAAAGCCCCAAGCTGGCCTCTCAGGCGCTCCAGGTGTCCAGAGGCCCATGAGGAGGAATGTGCTGAGGACTGCTCTTAACATAGGCACAGGGAGCTGGAGATGGAAAGACATGGGAGATCCATAGGATGTGAGACCAGACCAACACCTGCCACAGGAAGGGATCCCACAGCTGGCAGGGCATGGGAGCACACGGAACTGCTGGAAAGGGGAGGGGAAACCTCCATCTGCAGGGGAATCTGCAGGCTGGGGGAACCTCCATTTGCGGGGAAGCTGTGGAGTAGAGCGTCCCTTCCTGTGTCCCCCCCAGCACATAGGTGTTATTTTCCTGCTGGGGTGATGCCCTCTGGCTACAGCTTTCATCCAGCAGCTTCTGCCAGAAGGGACTTTCTTTGTGCAGGCTGGAGAATGCATGAAGCTTGCACAAGTCCTTCCTAAGGAGTTCAGTTTATTTTTACTCCGTTGCTTGGCACCATTCCCCAAGTTATACTCTCATTTAAACCTGCATAAAAACTCCACTAGAGTCCCACAAATAATGCATGTTTACACTCTGCTAATCGGAAAGTGTTTGATCGTATTGTGTTATAATGCTATGACTTCAGTTTTACAAGTTCTTGGGGAGAAGAGCAAAAGTATTTGTATTTACTCGGTCTGAGTTTTAAGTGCATTTTGCTGTGAAACCTTAAATGAAGCATCTTTCAGAGGTGTTGATCTCTCAGATCAATATATTCTACTTTGCCTGTGAATTGTGACCTCGTGCTCTGAGCCGTGCAAGACCCATAAAGCACCAGTCCGTAACAGCATTTCACCTCAGTGAATCCAACAGGTCTTGCCATGTTACATACCACGTTACTCCCGACCTTCGAAAGGACTCAGCAGCCAGTCAGCCCACCTGTTTGTGGGCTGCCTTGCTGACACTTCAGTCAGTGGGTAATTCACTGTCTTGTTATGACATCCGTGTTTTTTCGGTAAAGCATTACAGACCATCACCTCCTTTTTTTGGAGCAAGGAATCATTGTCAAAATCCCAAGAGTTTCTTTTCAGTGAAAATGTCTTGAAACCCTCTTTTTTCCAGCTCTTACGAATGGCTCTTTAACAAAACAACGTAATTTTTTCCTCCTGTGCGTAGCAGTTTTACATCTGACACATATAACAACATGTCATAACAGCAAAGTGTAGCAGGATGGGGACTTGTCACATGCATCTCTTTGGGAGCATTAAGAATGAAAAGCCCTTGGACTCTAAACCATAAAACTTCTGCCTGTGCAAGTAGACTACTAGTACCAGAAAAATCACTTGCAAATAAGGAGATGAGGACAGCAGGTGTCAAATACACATGAGAACTTGTTCTTCTTCCTAATGCTCAATTTTTCCAGCTCTGCAATCTAAACGGAAAAGAAGGAAAGAATAATGTTTTACTCCAAGTGGGAAGGAGATGTCTGGAAGGATTAAAGGATGTCCTGCCTCCTGAGTTCTGGTTATGCCACTAAGCACACATTCGTGATGGAAGGAGTTGCTGTTGCAATCTTTCTAGAAAATATGCTACAGCTGTAGCAGAGAGCCTTAAAGCACCAAATACTGAACGCACAACACAAGTTAAAAATGGAGCAGAGAAATTAAAGCTCTCTACTGAATAGAATTAGTTATAAAGAGAGAGGGAGTTGCAATTTAGTCATGGTGGAATGTTTCCCATTTCCTCTTAGCACTTGCAGCTCCTTTTTAAAATTGTGCTTTTGTGGAGAGAGGTATTTGAATTTTCCAAGGTTTTGGAAATACCTTTGCTTTATCTTGAAGGCAGTTGTCTGGTCACTTCACGACACAGCCTCTAACCTTGCTCTGGATGCACTGAGATGAAATGGGCTTCTAATTTCATGGCTGAAGTCAGAAGAGATACTATCTGCTTAGTTCCCTGCATAAAAATTGCTCTCTAATAAAAACCTCCTGGAATTCTGCTTTTGTGTCCTCAAGAGGATTGGGATGTGAAGATCCATATGGATGTGCATGATCTCTGTAGGGGCTGAAAAACAGAATACTAGAGTCGCTTGATACTACATAAAATTTTTATAAGAGATTGAGTCACATAAAGCTTTTCACTGCCTTCCCCTTTTATTCTTAATTTGTGTTCTAGACGTGTCTGTGGAATCTAGCTTGTCAGTGTATGTAGGTACAATCTGATTCAAGCTGACATCTTGTAAAGATCAGGGACACGTTTTTCAGGCAGCTGCAAGGGCAATTCTCAGGGAGTGGGAAGAAACACTGTATTACAACCCCACCAAAGTAAGCTTTTAAAGGTTGCTTCATTTGTGCAGCATGTCCAAAACATCAAATCCAAGAGCCAGTAAGAAGCAGAGCTGAGAGAGGGTTAAGGAAGTCAGTGATGCCTGATGTTAACATCTTTCCTCTTTTTTCAGCTTTGTAAAAGATAAGTGTTTCAGATTTCAATCTGTGTTTCCCAGCAGTGCTTTGGAAACACTGCAGTAGGCCCGCAAAAATCGCTAATGCTGGGCCAAGCTGAGATAATGTGTCTCAGCAGGAATGACATAATGTCCTAAAAGAAGACTATGATGTAATGCATATCTCACAAATCAGAGCCAATTTCCGTTAGAAAGCCTTGAAGTCTAGCACTAATACTGCGGTATGCAAAATTTTGGGGGTTTAGATGTTTTTTCCTTTTTATTTTTTAAGAATGATTTTGTAAGGCTTACAGCACTCATGCAGTCTGTCTCAATTACTAGAGAAGCTTCTCTCTTGTTCCACCCTTTCTTGCTATTCAGGTGCTTACTGAGAGCCATTAAGCATTTCACCTTGGTTGAGGTGCCTGCCATACATTAATATGAACACTGTAATTTATAGCATTAACATGGCTGTTTATGCAGGTGAGGCATAAAGCGTATATAGCATATTACAGTAAATCCCACTTAATGAAGGTGTTATGCAGGGATTTATTAGACTCAGTAATGTCTCACATAAAATTTAAGCAGTATTTCTGCAAAGCTCAGCTTTGGTTTCAGCCAGTGCTACTCCTCAGTCCTTAGTGGCGTTGCTCCTCTGGGTGAGCGGGATTTGAACCCATGCAGTTTGTAAGCTGTCACAGTTAGTTTTCCTGTCTTTTATTAATAAACATAATCCTGTGGTGCATGAGCCAGTGAGATCAGAGTGCTGGGAGCTGCTGCAGGGCTCATTTCCAAGCTGGACATCCCTGAGCAAGTCTGCTGGGGTCACCCACCTGCCCTGACCCAGCTTCTTACAAAGTGGTCAGATGTTCTGGAGGGTCTCACTGTCCCGTTGGCCCACGCACTGTTTGCGACGAGGAGACCACTATTATTCCCAGGCATGCAGCTGCCTTTGGGCCATGGCCCTGTATATTTTGTGCACCCTTTTGTGGATGAGGGCAGGAGCTGCTGCCACTGGCTGGCTCTATTCTTTGGAGGCAGGACAGAGCTAGAAATCTGAGTCTGCAGCTAGGAGAAAGACCCCATAGTTCCTGGCACTGGAAGGAATGACAGCAGCTTATATGGGACAGGATGTGGCCTTGGCTACCTGTGTGGCCACATCCCCCTGCAGTTGTAATGTGGCAATGTATACCCATTTCTTGTGCCTTCATCTTACTATTGTCATGTCATTGGAGCTAAACATCCATGCCTTCAAAATACCTAAATTTCTCCAGAATTAGCCCTGGCCAGAGCTATGCATCCAGTTCCTGGGATGGGATCAGGGACCAGGGACTTTTCAGAATCCTATCCCAGTCAGGAGAAGGAGTCTCTGGCCCAGAACTTCTCTCCCAGGAAAAGAGAACTATGCTGCAGCCCCTTGCATCTACTCATAGAGATATTTCCAAGGATGGATCTTGAGCATCAGAGTTACTTCAAGAGTGACAAGAGTGTTTGCACTGGAAACCATAATCTTTAAAAAATGACCCTTGAGGTAGCTCATGCACGTCAGCCCTCCAACACGGCAGGCAGCTGTCAGCATGGTTTTGACTACCACGGTCTCTGTGACAGAGAGCTGATCTGTGCTTATCAAACCATCTCATCTCAAGCAACTGAGGTATTAATATGTAACCTCTGCTGGCTCTTGTAAATTCGGGGTTTACATTTTTGCTTCTCTGTGTTAAGAAACATCAGGAGTGTCAGGTTCTGAAGGCTTATGTTTACTTGCCTACGAGATGTGAGGTTGCTAACTGAGATTCAGCAGGCAAGTAAACTTCTGACCTTGTTCTAAAAATTAATAAACCACCATTAGCACCTCTAAGGGAGGGGGAAGCTGGCATCTGCTCCTGTTAGTTCAAGCCTGGACCTGCTTTTCATTCAGAACAGCCTGACTGCAGATGGAGACTGCCGTATTTTATGTTACAGACTGCTTTCTAAAGGAGAATGACCCATGACACATGGCATCATTAAACTGGGGATGATTCTGGGCATGTACTGCAATCACACAAGTGAAAGGTGAGTTGCTGTCTCAGATTGTTTTGAAAACTCATTAGCATTAATAAATACCAAGCTGTGTTACATGCACCATTTCATTAAAAGAACGTAGCCAGAAGGAGAGCTTAATTATCTAGCTCTAGCAGAAAGCTCTAGAGGCAGATGGGAAATGTATACTTATACTGTTAATATGGCCTGCTGGTGGACTGGTGAGATGGGGACCCAGCTCTCTAAACCTGACCTCATCTCTGCTGTATGGGACTGTTGCGGCAAGTCATTTAACCTTCTTCCTATCATGAGAGCTCTCATACTTCCAGAAGCAAGTAACCAAAGTGCCTTGCAGACTAATTTTTGTGTAAGGACTGGAGCATTTTTAACCCATTTTGGCATTTCCACTTTGCATTTATGCATATTTAAATACCTACTCACCTTGTTCCGGCTATCTTGAGCTCAGCAACCAAGATTACACTGGCTAAGGAGGCACTGCAAGATCGAAGACAGTGGCAGCCAGTACTCAGCCACACTGTGAAAATAGAGTACTAAGTGAAGCATCTCACCTGATGGAGAAGTGCCCTGGGTTTATGAAAGATCCTTGAGAACTTTCAGTGGCGTGGGTACGGTACAATGGGGAGGGTTGCCTCCTGCTGTGACCTTTGATGGAGGATAATCTCTGTCAGGCTAGCAGATGATGCAGTACAGCGCTAGTGCAGTGAACTGCCCAGCCCTGGGTAAATTAACTCAGGAAAGGCAATGCAGCAGCATTCCTGGTGCCTCTGGTTCCAGGCTTTGCTTTGAGCTACCTGCAGTGTTTCTGTGCCAGTGATGCAGAGATGCGCTGTGTGGCCTTTCTCTTCTGGCATGACTGCCTGGAGGAGAACAGGGGACTCCATCTGGCCATCCTGCTTTTCTACCTGAAGGCTTAAAACGCCTTTAAAATTTCTCATTTTTGCCTCTCAAAGACTGCCCAATTATTGAATATCTTATCTCCACTTTGAGGGATAGTAAGACCTGTAAGCATGTAATCCTGCTTTAAAAGTATAGTGAGATCTACTTAGGAAAAATAACTGCTTGGAAATGTCCCATTGGATGAGAATCTGCTGAACCCATAACCAGAGTAGCCTCTCCCCAGCTGAGCAAGGAGCTGAGTCAAAAAGCATTCAAGTGAGATATTTCCAATTCTGAAGGGCAGGGAGAGACTCATCAGCTCCCTTGCTTCTGACCCTATCCCACAGTATGAAAACAATAGGTCTTATTGACATTAAAGGCAATAAATTTAGAAGGAATTACAAAGGATATTGCTTTGTACTCTGAATAGAGAGGCTGTAGTCTTCACTAATGCAGGCATTTAATGTCAAGCATGTGTGGATGGATTTTTGAAAAGTGTTGGCTAATTTAATCATCACTGGCTACTAATTGTAGTGCTAAAATTATCCAAGGCTGGATTTCATTCTGCAGTGCTGCAACTGATTACCTCTGGGGTACCTGTGTGCCTGTGGGGGAGAACTGCACAACTGGCTATGTATATCCAAATATTTTTCTTCTTCTGTGTGTTTATTTATAATATCTCCAGAGATGTGAGGCCAAAGCAAATGGAGCAATATCGGAATAAGAACATTCCAAAGCTGTAAGTCAGATCCAAAAGGGAATCTATGTGTCAAGATCTTCCCTGTTTGTATATACACCATGACATTGAACTTAGTAGGAAATCAGTACCTAAATGTCTTGACAGGTCTCATCCTCTTGGCTGAGGTAGCAGTTGTGAAATGCATGGACCCTACACAACTGAGAGAGGAAGGAATGCGATTCCTGTCATCTTTGCTCCCAAGGGACTCAGAACACTCTCTATTAAAATTTTGAAGGCAACTTAAGGGTTGCTTCCAGTGTAATGATCATGCAGCTGAAATCTCTACTGTCTTTTGTGAGTTGTGCCCAAGCATCCAGCTGACTTTGCTGCACCATGTGGCTTGAACAGATTGTGTCCCTGCTGCTGGGAACAGGGAGGTTCAAGTTTGGGCCATCCCACACTATGCTTGGGTTTTCTTCCTGAGGACCTCTTGAATCTTGGGGTGGTCTTAAGAGCAAGGCAGCTGTGAAATAATAAATGGCATAGGTATCCTGTTAGAAAGGTGAAGGATAGCTGGAATGCAAGAGCATACTGTTCTCTGCCTCTCCACACACATGGCATGATGTGGACCGTGGCAAGGGAGTGATCTTGGGGTCTTGCTTTGTCAGGAGATCCTTCCTACTTTTGAACTTCAGGGAGCCTGTCTGGCTTCTGTACGCTGCCTGAACATAACTTGCTGCAACAGTAGTGCAACCCACCTGCCTTCTCTTTCCTGAGACCAAAGCCCCACAGAGCGGTTTGGGAGTTCTGTGCCCTTGCACGCAGAGTCTCTGTAAATTCAGCATGCTGCAATATGTGTCTCTGTTGCTATCACTGTCCCTGTGGCTTGCAGTTTCCTACTGCTGAGGCAAGAGTGATTCACAAGTGAACACTCTGTGCACCCAGAGGCCCTACAGAGGGCTGCCTGCTGAACGGTTGCCTATTCACTCTTGCAGGCCACTGAAATGGTTGCTTCTGCCTGCTGGTGGAGTTACATTAGAGCAGTGGAGACCTCCTGGATATACCTGGGCATAGCTGAGCATGGGCCTGCCCTCTCAATCCTCTGCTGTTTTGCAGTGTGACTCACCTACCCCCACCTCTGTAGAAAAAAATAAATCACAGCTGCAGCTACAGATGATGATGCCAAGGGCAGCAGCACCAGCACTGAGCACAGCACAGCCTCCCGAGACACCCTGTGCTGGGCAGGCAGGATTCAGCGACAGAAGCAGCTCAAGATGCCCTTGGGTGCCTCTTTAATTTCACAAAGCAAAACCTGTTCCCAGTCCTACAGCAATGATCTAACAAGCAACATTGTCGTTTCACATTTCTGGTGGGTACTCAGAGGAGCTGAATGTACCCAAGCCACAGTATGCCGCAGCACAGGCAGCTGCAGCTGAATCAGAAGATATGTCAACCCTGGTGTACAACAGCAAGGAGAAACACATGTTTCTGAGTCCCTGACACAGACTGGAGCCTCTGAGGATATGATGACTCTCAGCAGCATGTCAATAATCAAGTAAATACTCTGCATGTCTTCAGCTGAGGGAAAGCTCTGTGTCTCAGTGCTGCTGTGTGCTGGAGAGGTTTCTGGCTGCAAGGTGTGGGTGGCTGCAGCAGCCAGCCCTTGGGTGGTGCCACCAGGACAGGGATGCCCAGACTTCCCTATACAAAAGCACCACTTGGTGACCAGGTGCCCTGACATCCCATTGACCACTGCCTGCCCATTCCCCATCAGGCATGGTACCGCCAGTCCTGTGAAAGCTCACATGATGCGAAGGCTGAGATGAGTAATTCATAACCTCAGACAGAGCTGGTGGCACCTCCTTTAAAAGGTCTGCACAATATTTTCCATTATGAGGGTCTGTTCCTAGTTGCTTCTCTTCTTGTCAAGTGCTTTCTTTAAGTTTAATCCAGAACAATGCAGCTGTTTCTAAAAGTGAGTGGCAAATACTTTTGTAAAATCAATACACAACTGGATCTATATACGTATATGTGGAAAATCTGCAGCCAATCAGCACAGGGAATTTCACCTTGTCTGTGCAAAGCTGCCCAAGCTGCAAGCCCCGTTTACCTTGTCTCAGTGGGGATCTGCTGGAACTACAACTGGACCTAGCTTTCCCACAGCTCCAGCTGCTGTGAACCCACCAGCCCACAGCTCACCAGGAAAGGTGGGGACTGTGGCCCAGCATACCCCACCCTCCACGTTCTCTCTCTCCCCACCATTCCTCTGATCCAGCTGATGCTGCTCCTGCCCTTACCTTCCCTTTTCCTTGTCCTTGCTGTGAGAAGTTGGTGTATCACTACTGGCAATACATCCCTCCCCAGACTCAGCCACAGAGTGGGTTTCTACCAGTCCAGCTGGAGATGGGACAGTGGCACAGACTGAAAGCAGTGGAGGATATTTTGAAAGAGAACTAAAATCAGGGGAAAAAGCACAGCTGAGGCCTGGCTGCCAGATGTCTGCGCATGGGAAGCCAGGGCTTGTGGGTTCTGCAGCTTGCAGACTAGTTTCTTGAAAAATAGGAGATGAATTTTCACTTTGGCTGAGCAGTGTGGAAGCACAAGAGCACCAGAGGGAATGTGAGAGCGTGATTCAAAGAGGAGAGGATGGAGAGAAAAAAGCTGTCTCCTCTACTTCTGAAAATTACTTGTGTAAAGGTACTTGCTTAGGTCAATTGTAAGGATCCAAGGGTTTGCAGGAACATGTTTTCTTTAAAAAGAATGATTGTAAGTGATATCTGCTGTAAGATATGTGTGCTGCCCCTAGAGTTTCTGTGCTAAGAAACTGTTAGACATCACACTGAAGGGGTGCATGCCGGAGCAGTTGGCCAGAAATCTATTTTTGAAGATGGTCTCCAAACACAAATCTTTTTTCTGCCATGCTGCCCCTTAATTTATGTTTCACCTGAAGCCTATAGCGTATCTTGTATGTATGCCACATCTGCATGACCAAAAGACAGCTGCCTCTGGGGTCTGGAAATGGGAGTTAAACCAGTACATTTTCCCCTGTCTGGGAATTAGCGCCACCAGTGCAATATGCTAGGAACCTTGTAGCCATGTCTTTGCCCAGGACCTAGCAAAATGAAGTTTATTCCAAGACCTCTAGTCAGGCTGAAGTAGTAGTGTTATAAAAACCTATAAAGCAACCTGATGATAATAAACCCATGGCTCTGAATTTACCAGTACCAACGTGGGTTCACAGGACAGGATCCCATGCTTGCTGGGATTCAGTTGAAGCACCAGATGTTTCAAGCACTAGATGCTTCAAGGAAAGGGTTTTGAGGAGAAGAAACTGAACATACATATATCATACTGTTTACTTAGGGTAAAGGTCTGAATCTTCCACAGTGTGTGTTTTATGGGCAGAAGTAGTTGTAATTATTCCCATAACCAAATTAATTCAGAAAATGAGAGAGGGGCAGCACAACCTTTTGAGAACAGATATTTCACCTTTAGTGATCCTGGCTGGGGCTAGCAACTCACTCTTTGATGCAGCTCCGGGTGCCTCATAAAAACTTGCTGTCCTGAGGAAGGAACAAACATGTCAGGCTCACCTGACCTGTGAATAGAGAGATGTGAGGGGATATTTTTTAGTGGTAGTGGCTGATGCCTTATTTTTTGACCCTGGTCCCTGCAGTCCTAGCTTTTCCTAGATCTAGTTTGCCTCTCTTGATTCTGGAAACCTCATTGGACTTGCCTTGTTCTGCAGGCAATCTTCAGTCTTTCATTTATTTCATCATTTTCTGCAACCTTGCATCTATTTTGCCATGTTCTCTGCAGTACGAGCTGTGTCCCCTTGTGCTGTTCCAGCACTTACCACAAAGAGCTGCAGACCTTGTGGGCTTTTGTATTCCAAAAAGATAGTTTGTACCTTCTGCTTTGTTTCTGCAAACTCAAATGCCCTATGCTGATTTCAGTGGAAGTATGCTGCCTAAGGAATGAGGCTGTAAGGAAAGGTCTTACTGGACTGCATCAAAGTTTAGTGAAAACAATGCTTTGTCTTAGTGAGGAGTGGGTGCTCAGCAGGCAGTGATAAAGAGGTGCTTTTTGTGCTTTTGTCTTCGCGAAAGGTATCCTTTATTGACTGTATTTACCAGCCTAATCTTAAAACTAGCATTTATATTAACTTTTAGGCTAGTTCTTGCTGTGGATATAGCAAGCTATCAGCAAGTTGGCGTGCTTCCCTTCCAACACACTCCCCGCACGAAGCCAAAGGCTAAGCCATGATGGAGGCAGACTAGGGACATTTAATGGAGAGCCTAATGTGAGACAGGAAGCTCTGGTGCAACAGCAGGCTGTGCTGGCCCAGGACACGCAACAGCGCCGCAGTGTTTGTGCTCCTCTGTGTGGCAGGGGATGTTAGGCAGCTGAGCACCTCACTAGGCAAGATGTTGAGAAAATCTATCCACGCACCAGGACAGCTACTGAATTGTGACCTCTTTCCTTTACCAAAGGCTGGTCTGGGGCTACAGCTGGGCTACTTACAGAGAAGTATAATGTCATATTAGCACTTCCACACAGTTCAGTCAGGATACTGTGGTGTGGCAGAACGAACGGCAGGTGCCACAACAGCACCTTTCTCTTTGGGCAAAGGTGCATGAAAAGCTGGGCTCCAGTGCTTCCTCTCTATTGAGTTTGTAAGTCCTTGGCTGGACTTCCCTTGGTCCTTTGGAGACAGTGCACTTTCTCCTCTAGGTAAATGTTGGTCTGTTTTTCATTTAAATATTAATTTGGGCTGTCACAATGTCGTGTGTAATATTGCCACTCTCTGTGAGGATTAGAGTGATTAGGAGTCTCAGAATACACTTTAATCAGTCAGTTCAATACTGCTGAGATTTGCAATCTACCCTCTCCCATGCAGCAGCCAGAGTCTTTCGACACGCTAACAAAATTGAAATGAGTTCCTTCATCTCAGACAAGGATAATTAATCTTCAAACACTGTTTATCTTAGCCCAAAAATCCCCAGAATTCAGAACCAAATTAATTTAAAGTCTAAATCTGCTTTAACTAGTAATTGGTTAATCAACGGGCTCAATGTGTAATTATATTCTTTGTTCACACTCCTTACAGGCTTGAAAAGACCATCTAATTCCTATGTTGCTTTCATTCCTATAAATAGCCCATGTGACATACAATGCTGCATGTTAGTGAACAAATTTTTCCTGGAATAATTTTCCTGAGGTTTTTCCCTACAGATGAATTTGTGGGTTTTTTTTTTTTTTCAGTAACTTAAAAAAGCTTTCATATGGTTTCTTTGTTATTTTGGATTTCTGTGACTCATTTAGATATTATGCAAAGAGTTTTATGGTTTGAATCTTTGCTGTCTGCCTGTGGAGGAAGAAATCTATACTTTGTTTTAATTTCCCTTATTTACATATGATATAGTTTGATTAGTTAAGGGAATCTTGTTCCCTCTGAATATTGATAGGATGTGGAAAACTCATGATATGGTCATTCTAACTGTCTTTCAGAAGAGACCAGCCACAAAATCTATTAGCTGGTGTTATTCTTGTGGACAGGAATTATCATTGCTATTAGGAATTGGAGGTCTGAGAATAAATCAGAGAAGGAAGCTGTGGTCTTTTTAACGCAGAGTTGTGGGTCTTCTTTACTTAGTGGATTCTGTTATAACTCCATTGTGGTCAGTGGTCTGGTCAATGGTTTTCATATTTCTGTTCACAGGAATTTCCACCAGCTTCATGGGTGCTTATATGTAAGTATTAATATCCTCTCTTCAATAATCTTCTTGCCGAAACCTATTAAAGCCCAGCATTTAACTCTATTTAAATTATTTAATCTACTTAAACTCTGTTTAACTCTCTGCATACCTAAATGTATTCCATCTTTCATTCTTGTTAACACCACATAGATTACAGCTCCAAGAAACAAGTCAAACCCTTCTACTTCTGATGAATGAGATGCAAGAGAGTTTGACTGCCAACACCTTAGTGATACAAGTTCTTAGAGGACAGGGCTGTATCAGCTCTAGAAGTTTTTGGGCCCAAACTTCTGGATATGTGTGGATTCATCCTGCCATTTTGCACTGCCCTTAAAAGTGGAGAATTTGGGTCATCTGCAAAGCATTTAGAGCCTGTGGGTCCTTTCTTTTGATAGCTAGACAGAAATTTTAGCATTGGGGGGAAAATCAAAGGGGGACAGTGTCAAAAAACTTCAGATGAACTGCACCAGATGCGATGGAGGGGTGACAGGGGAGCCTTTTCTCTTGCCAATAACCAGATGGCTCTAACAGACACATTTGTCCTCAGTTACAGAAAAGTGGGGGATGTGAGATGCCTGGGGCTCTGAGAGAGAGGTGGAGGGCAGTGAGTAGCCTGGAGCAGCAATCCCCACTGTGTGGGTTAAGAGATGTTACCAAAGAAACCAGTGGTTTCCCCATCATGATGTGATGTGAAGTTGAGCTGGTGAATCATCAAGGTGTTCCTTGATGAAATTTCAAATTCTCTTCAGCATCAGACTGAGAAATAAGCAGCAACCTGCAGCCTGAGGGTTGTTATTCTGGGTATACCCCACTGCCCAAACCCATCTCTGATGGGTCAGGGACTGAGTCATCTTTCTCTAGGAGAAGGAAAAGATCAGGCGTACCAAAGGCACTGCCAGAAAGAGTTCTTCCCTTCAGGAAGTAATATTTTTAAAGATGTTTACCCATTAAAAGTTTTCCTTGAGATAGATTTCCAAAGATAATGTCAAAGCATGAAATAAATCAATAAAACTATTGCAGCAACCATGCAGCCTGAGAGGTTTCCCTCCCTCTTTACCAGCCTCAGTGAATCCTTTTCTGACCATCTGCTATTTCGTCGTTATTCTTGCTAAACCGACGGTTCCTGTTTGCACTCACTGCTCTGTATCTCCTTGCTCCTGAACTCTGCTGTATGTTAGAGTCCAGGTTGCTTTCACTTACTCATCTTTGCTGAAAACCATAACCATCCGAGAATTTCTCACCTCCTTGCCTAAAGAGGTGGTACTTCTGCCCTGGGGCTGAGATTGATCCGAGTTCCTGGAAAAAGTTTTCTTGGGCTTGCAATGAGCCACCCCGTTAATCTTTCTCCCAAGCAGTGTCACAAATAGGAGCTCAGAGTTTTAAGTGGAGAAGCGAGTCTGTTTTTCCTTGAGGTCTCCTTTGCAGCTGAAGGGTAGAAACAAGGAATACCCTAGGAGCCCTGAGTTACCCCTGGCCGGACATGTGGCTGAGCCCCTGAGGCTCCCTCCCTGAGGTGTCTTCACTCTGCAGTGGTGGAGCTACAGCATGGCTGAGGGCAGTGGTAATGAAATGCAGGGAAAGTCAGTTTTAAAGCTCAGCATGTAAAGACTAGACAAACAAGTCTTTGTGTTTCTGAGCACAGAACAGAATTTTCTGCTTGTTTATGGCACTGAAAAATATAATATGGAGAAAGAAATAAAAAGAGTTTCTTTGGAAGTGCTTTGCTCAGCTGTGGTCCCTTTCAGCTTTGGAAGCCCAAGCCCTGGGGCTGGCCCTAAGCAGAGATTTCAGGACATACTTGTCCCTGCCCTGGACAGTGAAGCAATACCCCAGCTAGAGCCTCTGCATGAAAAACCATGTATCAACCTCTTCTTGTCCCATTTCACTGCATGTAGCACTGTCTTTGAAATTAGAGAGCTGTAAATTTGTGTTTCCTTTTATTCAGTTGCCAGCTTCTGAGCCTCTATGAGTCACATTCTCAAGCCTTTTGTAATAAACATGGGGATAAAAACTATTCTTGAAATGTTCTTGAAAAGACTAAACAAAGCAAAACCCAAATGACAATTGCAATTCTCCTGTAATTTCCTGCATTGGATAGAGAGCTCTAAGAACATAAGACATAGGAAAATGTGCTAAGATTCTGGAACCTGGATATGGCAAAGAAATGATGTTTTGCTTGGGCTTCATAAGTGTAGAGCAGTCCCATTCAAGCCATTAGGAACTCAGAAGGAAGAAACATTTTGAAATTTCTGTGTTGTTTCTGTGAGAAAACACTTGAAACACAGTTGGTTTGAAATTTTCATAATTTCATTTTTTAAAGAAGATGTTACTAGCACATTTCTAAGGGTGAAAATCTTTTATTCTGGCACCTAAACAAGTTGCTAAGAAAGCCAGTAGTGTCTTCATATTTATACAGCACAAAATACTGAAAAAATATTTCACCTAATCTTTGTAAAGGAGAAAAGGTGTCTCTCTTCCCCAGTCATTTTGAAAGAAGGTTATCTCTTGACTCAAGAACCCTTCCAGCTTGAAAAATTGTGTCCAGAGTTGCTTAAATTGTGGCCTTTCAGGACACTGGGCTTCCATTATCTAGTTTTCACTATGCACCTTCACAGATAGCCACAGAGCAGCTGAGGAAGACTTCCTAATTTTTACTTAAGGCACAATTTCTAGGCACTGCAGAGCTGCAAGTTTCACTTTGTTTGTCGTGATGTACAAGGTAGCAAAAAGGAGAAAAGAGTTAACACAACCTCCCATTAGAGGAGGTTACACTTACAGGACAAGATTGTTCAAATATCCTTGGTCCCTGTAGGACGCTATAGGTCATAGAAAGGTACACTTTGGAGACTTAATCCCATTCCCATAAAATTAATAGAGCAAGGAGAGCCGAAACAAGACAGATGGATGTAAAATGAAGCCTCTCAGTGAGGGACAGGGTGAAGGAAACTTGACAGTCCAAACTCCAGGCAGATACCAGGATCCTTTACTCTGCTGAGCACTAAGCCACCCAAGAATTAAAATATTTCTGTAATGCACAAGGAAGCTTGAGTTACCGAGTTTTTCAAAGTCTAAGTTCATCCTTACCAACATGGGGATACTAAAATTAAAACTCCTAGGAAAAGGCTGTCTTTCCAGGGCTCCTTGCATTGGGCAGGAAGGTATTCTGAGAGCAACCTTCCCTTTGCTTTTCATTGTTCCTCTTTCTCTGTCCCACCTAGTCACAGCTGGGAAGCTACAAGCTCTCACCACAGGCAGTACCACAGCAGCTTTAGACAGGTTTGTGAATCTCAGAGTGTTGCTTTCTGTCATCTCAGCTCTTGCTACTCAGAAATCAACCCTCTCTCCCCAAAACAGTTGCAGCATCTCCTGATGAGCCAGCTCTTGGGTTCAGTTTGAAATCCTGTTCTTGAAATACTCTTAAGAGTTGCTTAACTCTTCTCCCCACTGCACGGTAACTCTTTGAGAGGTTGGGCCCTGTGGTGCCCTTTCAGTATGACTCATGCAGGCACCTCCACCGGCCCTGCCTTTCGGAGCCTTCTCCTTTACTGGTCTGGTTTTGAGGGGCTTATACCAGGCAAGGCTGTGGTGTTACCTTTGGAGTGACAGCTAATGCAGAGAATATGTTTCTGCAGCACAGTACCTCTGCAAACTAATGGTGTCCTTTCAGTACGCAAAAAGCCTGCAGGAGAATTTGGATACAGAATAGTAAATTTAATCCTGAGAAAGAATCACCCTTAATTTCTATTTTTAACCACCACAGAGTGTCTATAAGACCGTATTCCGTGAGGATCCTTATATCTATGGTATAGCTGAAATCTCTTAGCCTTTAGGATTTTGTTGGTCTCTGCACAACTATCATCCTCAGAATTGCAGAGATGTTTTGGCTTAATTATACAAACATCCTCTGCAGAGTGTGTGTTTTTCACTTGCAAGTTCAGCTTCATCATAGGTCTAAATCTGCAGATAGAGGTAAGTACATTACAATGGCGATGACTGATAGCTGAAGGCTTTTTGTGTTCACAGTGTTCCCTAACATAGGCCATTTTTCATCATCTAGAGTTGCCTGATAATGATGTCATTTCCATTGCTTGAATGTTGAAGGAGCAGCCACATATCATGGAGTTAAAATGACTGTTTATGGGGCAGCTAAATTGTGTTGTTATCAGTTTAAGGCAGTGTTTGCTTTGCTTCTGGGGACAAAATGACAATTGGACTTTCCTAAAACTCATAACAGGGATGAGAATGCCAAGAATACAAATCTGCACTGTAGTCAGGCTGGGGGGAAAAGAGGGGAGGGAAGAAAAAGGAGAGCTATTTTTGTGTGAAGATGTGATGACCATCAGATAAAAATGACAAAGTTGTACTTGTCAGAAAATAAGTCACATTGCTGATCACCGGATAGCTTTGATGTACTATTCCACAATCATTTAACTGAGATTTCATGGCAAGATTAATGGTAAAGTTTTTAAAACATGCATGAAGAAGAGCTTTCTTCTAATATCCAGCTGTCAGACAGGCCTTATCTGGGGCTTATGTTGACTGATTATGATTGGGAATGATCTAGAACATGACCTTTAAATAAAAAAGAAAATGATGCAGATTTGGAAGCGAACCATCAAGGTTTTGGGTCTTTTCCCAAACATTTCAAGACCTCAGATGATTATATATACATATGTATGATATATGCATATGTGTCTTTACAGACTCAGTCCCATTAACCTGAGAAATCAGCCAGAAAACTCACCAAATTTCTGTCTTCTGTATCACAAAATACCATGAATTAGGTTTAATACATATTTTCCAACATACAGGACTCATACTGGAATGAGTTGTTTATGAGATACTATGTGATTGTAAGCAGTGCACATATTTTGAGTGAACGCAGACCAATTTCCTCGGAAAAAGAAATGCTAGTTTCTAGCGTATGACATTGAATGAATTGTTGTACATACTTTGGAATGGATGGTGAGCATAAATCTCCCTTTCAATATTTCATGAAATATTTGCAGCATATTTTAAACTAGTTTAGTGATGCCAGTTCTTCTATAGTGCTCACTGCCTAGCTTGTGTTTTCACAGGGGACTTCAACAATGAGGGCAAGTGTGGGTTGTGCTGGCCAGCCACAGTGCCTGCCAGACTGCAGCCAGCTGCAGCCAGCTTTTTGCCACAAAGCCTCTCTTCTGCAGCTGAACACTGAAGAAATGCAAGGAAGACAGGACTTTGCAGTTTTGCCCTCCATTAATGCCCTCCAAAACTGAAGGAGGTTCACAGCTCGGTTGTGTTTTTGACTTGTTCAGCCACTGAAAATGGACTCAGATTATGGAAAGCATTTGGGAGATCCTAAATTTTCTAAGACTGCCTCAATATGAGCAAAGTGATGAGGTCAGGTAGAAGGTGTTATTCACTTCCGTATTGTGTTGCCTTGCACAGCACAGCCACGCAGGACTGGCTGAGGTGGATGATGCAGAGAGGTCACAGCATGTCTGCAAATTGATGGGAGCAACTGGCATGGGTTCTGCCCTTAATCCGCCCTGACCAGCACTGCATTCCATTTGTACACTGCCCTCTCCACGTTTTGATTAAAAGAGACTTTTCTACCCTTCTCCAAACCTATTGCATAGTAGGAATTCATGCAGCTTGCTTGGACCTAGGTGAAGTCCTGCACGACTACGTTAATCCCTTAATTGAAAGTCATAGCCAGGTGAGAAAGATGAAACAGAAGACAAACGGCTGCTCTGTGAGAAGCTGGCTTGGTACTCCAAGAAGGAAAAACAAAGGTGGACTCCTTCCCTGTGGAGTGAAGCTTCAGATGCCTCCAAGCCCTGGCTAAGGTGAGCTGGGTTAAGATAGCAGAGGCATTTCTGAAGGAGGCATGAAGAGGCATGTGGCCATGCCTCATCTGTCACATCTGTGTTTGAAAAGCTGTTCGTACAGCTTCATAGAACCATCGCAAAAAAGGAAAAAAAGCTCTAAATCAATCCATAGATGCTCGTCTCTCACTAAAACAGAGGGGACAATCAAAGAGGAATGTAATAGTATTCAAAATGCAAAATTAATTTTAATTTAGTTGCAAAGGAAAACCAATGTGGCAATGACCAATGAGGTGGCGAGTCGTTTATATCCCTTTTCACTCTTATTTTGATTCATTTGGGCTCACAAAGGGCTGAGAAATGATGCAGGGTGACTGTGCTTCTTCCTTAGCTTGTTTCACACACCTGTGCTCCAGCCTGCCGATGCTGAACTCTGTGGCATGAGGAGATGTTCCACAAGATGTTCATCTTAAAGAAGTAGGTTTTGTTTTAATGTGAAATTCTGCTCCCTGCTCCTCAATTTTTTTTTCAGTGTCCAGTTACAGAAAGGGAAGAGAAAATGGAGAAGTAGCAGAAATATTTCCCCATTTTGTCCTCAGGCAGAAAAGGCAGGAATAATGAAAGCAGATTTCCCCCCTGCCTTTTAAAAGGCAGGGAGAAATCTATTGTTTCTCTCCTCAGGCACAGTGGGTTTGCGGGCTACCTGTTTTCTTCCCTATTCATAATAAATCCAGAAATTCTTAAAAGGTTGAATTTATAAAAAAAGGATTTGTCAGTCCAACAAAATTTTTAGGGAAAGGTTTTGAAAATAGACAAAAATATATTTATTTTCTCTTCTTTCTCCTGGATCTTGTACAGATTTTTTTTTCCATTTTGATCTTATTTGAGTTAAGTATAAAGGTGTAAAAGAGGGCTAATAAGACTTTAGGGTTTGTAGCTGAATGAGAAGCATATAAGTGGGAGATACTGCAAGAGCTTGATTTTCAAATGGTAATTCAAAGGGAATGGAGGTGGGGCTCTGACACTTCCTTGTGATCCTGGAAGTAGAGGCTGTGTTGCAGATTAAGTTACTTGTATGTGGAATACATGTAAATATGGTGCAATCCAGATCCAAATGGCTGAGCTTTATAAACTCTGACATGGATAAGGCTGTTCATGCCATTCACTCAAGAATTTTATAAATCATATTGTAGGCCCTTGGAATTGTGCAAAAGAATCTGACTTGAAAAATTAAGTAATGTTTGATCATTTAAAGTGGAAACCTGTTTTTTAAAGTTGAATATCTAAAAGCCAGAATCATAATGTGTGCAGTCTGGGAAAACTTGAAAACAAGCATGAACATCCCTTTACAGCAATATCTGCAGTGTAGTTTGGAATACTGTAAACGATGTTGTTGTAACAAGGGTGTAATGAGTTCTAATGGCACAAGAAAGCATGATAGCATGGATTTATATCAAAGTCTATTGTAGCAGAGAGTCTTATAACAAGAGCATAATGTATCTCTGTCATACTCAAAATGTCATCTCAGTCACAGACAAGACTGATGAAAAAAAATTATTAGATGCAGAGATTTCATTTATCTTTCTTTTCCAGAACAGGAATTTTTGATGATCTCCCTTTAGGTTTCAATGCTTAAAGCCCAAATTTCCAGCTGCCACTGTAACACAAAGGAGATGTGCCTCTGCTTGCATTTTTTTCCTTTCATTTTTTAACCAGCTGCTGGAAAGAAATAAAGTTTCACTAGTAAAGCAAAATATTTTTCTCTTATTTTCTCACGGAGGAAGCTGAAAACAACCTGCGTCATAAAACAGTACCACATCTTCCTCCTTAGTTCTGGCCCAAACATGGAAAGAAATCCTCTTACCCTCAGCCCTACAGATGAGAGGTTTTGTGTGAAGGTTTCCCTCAGTCTCGCTCTTCTGACTCTGCATCCTTGTCCTGTACCACTGTGAGCAGCTAACACCTCTGCTAAGACCTATAGACTCCATATTCCTGGGGATTTTAAGGAACTTCAGAGCAGCCTTTAGAGGTATTAATCTGTTATTAACATTCGTTGCAGTCACCAGAGAACTTCAAAGGTGCCAAACTCCATATTATCATCTTATTTCATAAAACTCTGGCAAAATTTTGGTGCAAAAATTAAAAGATTGTTGACTCTTCCTCAAAAGACTTTTAGACTCTACAGGTAATATTCAGACACTGATAATTTTTACTGAGCTTATAACTGTTATTGGCAAATTACTCTTACAGTTTTATTACAATTGAAAGCAAAACAGCAGTAGCTTATGTTATGTTCTCTAGTGGAAAAAAGGGACAAAATTTAACAATTTTGCTTTCCTTCAATTTGATTAATTCAGAGCATAGGGCAAATAATGAATTTCTTCAATTTGAATATCAGAACTAAGTTGCTTTGTGTAGCAAAAAACCCCCACAAGCCCACACTCCAAACCTTAAATTAAATGAAATGACCTGAACGCAAACTCAAGCTATTGCAACTGGTTGGATTTACTAACTAGTTTTGTCCAACTTTGTATGTGCACTTTTTTCTTTCCAAAAGAGGCTATGCACAATCATTTGATTGTTACTGAATGCCCCATTCCTAAAGAGAGAACCTTTTTTTCTTTTCTAAAAAGACGCTTTGCCATGGTGTCCTGAAGCGGCCTTATGATTCCTGCATGGGCACCAGAACTGCACAGATTTTCTACTACTCAGATTTCCTAGGTAGGTGAAAGTGCCCATCCCCTCATTTTTCAGTGACTGACAATTTTGGGGGTGGTGCTGAAAATCAAGGTACAATCATGTCATGTGTTTTTAACATTGCTAATGAACTCACAGCATGGGAAATGCTTATTTCTGTCTCCTGTCCAACTTCTCCCATTTACATTGTACCCATGTGCAGGTCCATCAAGCATGGGGTACCTGCCAGAGAGAATGCTGTCCTATAATTTAAAGTCCAGGTACACTGGTGGAGTTTCAGAGTGATAGAAAAGGAGCTTCTATTCATCACTCATCAATGTCTTCCCACTGTTCGGAGACTAAACATGCACAAAACTAGTAGGAGGTTATGTTCCTGTTAGCAACTGCTCTACAGAAAAAGAAAATCCTGACGTGAATTGTGCGGTCTGTCAAACATCGCACGACCCTGACAGCCCTCCTCTGTGTTAAATTCAAACATCTACAGCCGTGAAGTGCAGAAGCTGCAGCGGTACCAGCAGCTCAGGAGTCAAAA
This sequence comes from Callaeas wilsoni, assembly GCA_013398955.1. Lineage (NCBI taxonomy): Eukaryota > Metazoa > Chordata > Aves > Passeriformes > Callaeidae > Callaeas > Callaeas wilsoni. The sequence continues at coordinate 9,361 of VWPU01014671.1, read as the reverse complement.
AGGTAGAATCAAGCATTACTCTCAACACAGCCACATGGCACAGATGTAATGTGTCGTAATAGTCCCTCTTTGTATCGTCCATGCAGTGGGTTAAACACCTGCTGTCACTTTAGGGATTTTGCAAACCTGACAAGGAACCTTTACATTTGATTACATTTTTCTGAACATTTTTACTTTAAATTATACAGTACTAAAAGCACTGCTTATCATTCTTACTTTGATTTCGTTTTGCAAATTCGATGTCCTTTTTATAATAGCCCAAACCCAAGCACAGATTTCTTGGGAATTTAGAGTCCCTTCAGAGAGCAGCTCACCCTGATGTGGAGGCTGCTTCTCAGCATGTCAGTGGCTCACTGCATACTGAATCTCATGGAGAATGCACCAGCTGGCCTGTGTTCATGCACTAACCTTTCAGTGACCTGGGGACCAGGTTATTTAAGGCTCTGTGCCTACATGAATGTTCCTGTGACTGTATGGATGGGCACAGAAACACTTCAGAGTCACAGGTCTGGCTGTGTATCTCAGTAGCTCTGTGACTCCCTCCCTGACACGCACCAGCTCCTCCAGCACCCCAGAAAGGTCAGGGAGCACGTAGACTGGGTGAGAGACATGCACAGTTTGTACAATTGAAGATTCAAGATCAAGTCAAGAGAGGAGGAGTGCTGGCAAGCACCTCTCTGCATCCCATCCCTGACCTTGGGCTCACGCCTTCACTCATGTCCCAGACTGCAAACCTTTAGAGAGCCTAAAAAACCCTTCATCTCTCGTGAGCATGCAGGACAAGACAGGTGAACGGCAAAGGTTATGGATTCATAGAATCATTAAAGTTGGAAAAGACCTGCAAGACCATCAAGTATAACCTTTGACCTAGCACCATCATCCTTTCTCTATAGTGTTATAGAGATGCCTTGTTTGTTACAGGTATGTGCAGTTCAGTGTGTCTGGTATCACAGTACTGTGAGTTTTTTCCCTCATCTGTATGTGTTATTAGAAATTAGGCTGAAGGTGTTTCATCTTTATCCCCGCACATGTACCAGTGAAGAGCAACATTCTTTTTGTGTCATCAAAAGCAGTTACTTCTCCTCTTGCAGAGTTTTTTCTAATTCTGTACAGCATGGTCAGAAGAAGATACAAAAGATGCTTGAGTGGTTTCTTCAAAAATGTTAGGCTCTTTTGTCTACTGATCACAACATAAAGCATCTTAAATTAGACAGAGCCTCCTGCCTGGTGGTGCTTAGTTCAGTCAACAATAATAGAAGCAGACAACTTGAACTGGCAAGTGCAAACAAGCATTGTTTGATCTAAACTGGCTTGAGAGAAAGGAACATCCTCTTGGTTCAGAAGAAGGCTGCTAAGATAAAATCTCAGAGTAGCCAGGAAGGTTCTTTTATGCTACAGCTGAAGGCCATATGGGTTAAAATGTGCAAGGGGAGAATCACAAAGAAATTGTGTCGGAGACAAAGGAGAAGTAAAAGAGATGTGCAGTACCTTGAAGGAGACACAGCTAAGCTCAAATTTAATGCATCTCAAGAGCAGCAGGTTGAATTAACCATTCTTGAAGGTCTCTGTGTGCAGCAGGATGCAGACATTTTCTGTTGATGCTAGTATGAAACACATGTGTTCTCTCTGTGCAGCATGTAATGAAGAAATACTCATTTTCACAAACAAAGCAGGGGTCTGAACTTACGACCTTGCCATGTAGGATTTGCGAGCTTGGATAATTGGCATTGCCAGGGAAGGTCATGAAAGCACAATTATTTTGTATAGTATGAAGGGATTTAAGAGTCCTATTAATTCCAAACTATAATATAATAATAATAATAATACAAAATGCTCTTTAAAGGCAACAGAGCTAGCAATTTTATTTTTCTTTTTGCTGTGGGAAGGCTTCAACAGACAACAGCTATGTGAATGTGGAACCACATCAGCTACTTTCAAAACTTCTGTATAAGTTGGGTTTGCAATTCCAATTAAGTTTTGAAAACGCTTTTTTGTATAGCAGATTCTACTTCTAAATTTTTACAAATCTTACATATAACAATAGATTTAATACTGTTGCCTCGTTTTATTGTAAATTTCTAAGCAACTCATTTGGTTGCACAGTTGCTTCTGCCAAATGCAAACCTTTGATGTGTATGTAGCTGCTAATACTGAAGGTACCAGGATAAAATACCTTCAGGAATGTAGATATGTTATTAGGGATGGCTTCTAAATTCCTGTGAATGAAAATCTAAATGCACAAGAACTGTAGAAGAATGAACTAGTAAGTAATTTAAGACATACAGCAAAATATCTGACTAAGATTTAGAGTGGAACGTTTTGAAAATCAGATAACTTAATCCAATACATATCCTGGTTTCATTTTCATACAGCAACAGTCATATGTGGGAACACTGCTGTTTATTTTCCTCTTAAGATTACACTTATTTGGAGTGGAGGGAAATATTATGACTAACATACAAAATAGTGTGCTCCGTGCACTGTAAAGTATATTAAAAGAGCTTTATCTGAGTGTTTCATCCATTTGATTTCCTCAGTGGCCCCTATTTGGACTAAGAGGAGACATCTTGAGGTCCAGTTGCTATAGTGAAAACAGCCTTTCTTTGTAAAAATGACTATTCATGTTGAGGAAGGTACTCTGCTAAAAATGCAACCTTGCCAAAGGTAGTTTAAAATTCATGTCCCTTCAAATTCTGCTTGGAGATGGAAGAAATCTCATTAAAAGTGGCGATGAGTTTCCCAGTACAGTCTGTTTAGCAATGAATGTTTAGGTTTTGGTCAATAGGGTTTATTTTGTTTGGGAATTTAAAGAACCTCAATGAACTCTTAGCTTTCTTTTCTCATTACAGGCAGTTAAAAGCCAGTGGGATGAGAAGTCGTGACTGAATGGATTCGTGACTGAATGGATTCATGACTGAATACTTTTGGAAGCCTCACTCCAGCAACAAAATGACAAACATTTTTTTTCTTTCAGAAGCTGAGCAATGATAGTAGTGATTCCATGAAGCCATCTATGCCAGGCAGTTACTCTAGAAGGACACTGAAAATTCACCTCTGATCTGTATGTATCAGTTAAACCTTCTGTTAAATGGAGAAAGTCAAGGCTGGTGCTTGTCTTTTTTCATTTCCTTCTCAGGACATTCAACTTGTGATGACTGCAAGAAGAATAACAGACTTCTGACATGACTACTGGCCTCAGAGCAGTGGAACGGCATGATGGGGCTGCCAGCCCCATGGCTTTGACTGGCTTTCCCCCTTCTCGCCTCCTCAATTTCTATTCAAAAATTGCGTGAGATTTTTTAAACAAGTGCCTAAATTAACTGGCACAAATCAGCTTACCCAGTTGAACACCCAAGAGAAATGCTTTATTTTTACATATCCAGCACATTTAAATGCTATTTGAAGACCTGGGCAGCACACAGACTGAGCAGTCAGGATGCACAATTTTCTTCATTTAGTTTACTGTTCACCAGCTAGCCCAGGCTGATGGAGACTGACACTCCTTGGCGCTTTGTGACAGTTTATATTTATGCAGCAGCAGATCTTAAGTGAGTATCAGTCTCAATATTGGCAATAAATGGTGGCTTTACCGCAAATCCTCCAAGCAGAGAGACTAAAACTAAAACTAGGGGAAGACATTGAACTACTTAGCCCTTATCTCTTAAATATACAGCATGGCTTGAAGACTGGGCCACGATGGCAGCCCAGAGTTTGGTGGTTGACAGCAGTAGCTGCATTCCAGAAGTTCATCCCTCCTGGGTGGGCTGTGTGGGGCCCAGTGACCTTACCCACAGCAGGGCAGGACTGAAACTGGGAGGAGGCAGCATGCCCAACTCTGCTGCTAGTGAGCAAGCACAACTTCATCAAAAGAGGCAGCGACATTTATAAGGAAGAAGAGAAAAAATAACACAATTTCTGGTACCTGGACAGTAAAAGTGCAGATGGCAGTGACATTTAAGGGAAGACACGCATGAACTATGTCTTTCAAAACCTCATAGTCATTTGTAGATGTAGACAGGTCTGTCAAAGCAGCTAAACCTTGAAACTACTTTAATACTGCTTGTGATTAATCTGCTATTCCAGGCAAAAGCTAGAAGGAAAAATATGCTTTTTATAGAAAGAGACTGGTAATAGCACATGACCCTGGACAGTTTATTAAGTGAGAATCAAGTAAAAAGGTGCCTGGACAAAGGAAACCCCTAAAGCTTGTGTCTATTGGAATTAATAGGGTAAGACCTCAGACAAAGACAGCAGAGGACAATTAGTTCAGATTTAATAGGTAGTGTTTGCAGATGTACAATACGTCTTGGAAAACACTGTATTACTTGTTCTGGTTTCTGAAAAACGTGGAAGTCAATAATAAAATACAAATTGTTATAAAGACTGATAACGTTAAATGAAAAGCTGTAAGTCAGAGGAGCTGTTAGGTCATCTTATAATCACAGAGATGCTCTCATTTTCTGTGAGGCATGTTGTTTGCAGTGTTGGTTTTTATGGCATTGGTTCCCATGTGGATTGAAGAAAATAATATTGGAGTAAAAGAATATAGGACTTTTAAAACATTCCTTGAAGTAATAAACAAATAAGTGATGCTGTGAGCAGCATGACTTTATCCTGTTGTGCAACTGTGAAAGATATTTGTCTAAAATAACCTATAAATGCTATAACAATGATGACAACATGTATTGCAAGACAATTTGCAAATGTACCACATTGATTTAAATATTTTTTGAGCATATATATTTTTAACTACACAATAGAAGTTCCAATGCAGTACTATAATATTACAGTACAATATCACAATATGATATCTTGTACAGATTGTGCTCACCAGGGTTGGAATTCAGGGGTGAAATGAGAGAGGAGGAGGAGAAGGGAAATTCCAGCATGTACAGGCTGGAAAGTGTACAGGCAAGTTATTTTGAGGAACTGCCTCAAACATCTTTGACACAAGGCAAAAAAAAACCCGTAGAAAAGCTATTTAACTTTTACAATTTGACAATGTTATGGCTAAAGTTTCCACTTGTGCTATGTCTTGTGATTTGTTCAGGGGGAACATTCCTCTTCCAGACAGCATTAGCAGGAAGACGTTCTTCCATTTTCATAGGAAAGAGAAATATTAGTTCTGGCTGATTAAACTATTTCAGCAAAGGGTTTCCTAGCATCATAGAAATGTGAAATGTCAAATACCTACGTACTGTTTCCCGTCCTTTTGCTAAAGCCTAACTATTCACTGTACTATGTCAAGCCCTGTCCCTTGTAACCCAAGGGACAGGGCTTGACATAGTATCAACTGAATATCTTTTTCTGGTGTTCAGTCTCCACTTATTTTTCTCTATGTTCTTGAACATACAGTTGCCCCTCCTGGGTGAAGTTGCCCCTCCCTTGCCCAGCTCAGCTCTCACATCATTAGCACATGTTAGTGTAAAAACCTTCCTACCCTTAAAATGGAATAATCTTGAACTGACCAAAACACCAAGTCCACCTGGAAATTCAAATGAAAACCAGCTCTGTTGATTGAATGAAAAGCATGGGGAGAAATGTGTGTGCCTGCTGTGGGGAGAAGTGGCAGGGCCAGAGCCAGGGATGGAGCATCCCCAAACTTCTCCAGCAGGACAGAAACACCAATTTGCACTTCCTGTTCACTTGTAAAAGTCCAAGTAAACCACAAATATGTCAATATGCTCATTATCAAAGTAAATGCTTTGTCTGGGAGAAATAATTCTTTTAAATGTTAATTTCATTGGAAAAATATATAAATATCTTTTGGGTCAAGACAGATGTAATTACTTTCTTGACCAATGAACCAAAAAACTGGTTCATCCTGTGCTCCTATTTAAACTCTAATATACTTAGAAAGTTGGCTTATTCCCCAGTGTATCTTCCCAATCATTTCCCTGTGATCAGTATTTCTTCCTTTATTCAGTCCTTTATTGTCTGTGTCTGAAGAGAGATGAAGTAGCAGCACTACAGATCTGACCCAAGATTTCCACTGTTCTGATGAATATTAGACAAACAAGGCTCTCAGAAATTTCGGTTTTGAAGAAACTTACAATTTCAAAAAAAATTGGAATTCGAATTGTTGCAGTTTGAAAAGGTGTAACTAATGTGTCTAAGAGCTGAAAGAGTTTCTCTGGCAGCCTTACTTGATGTTGATTGACTAATGCACAACTTGGAGCACACAAAATTTATTTTACTAATTACTGAAAATGGTAACTAAATTGATAAGGTTTAAAGCATGTCAACATATTGCTCCCTTGTCTCAGAAAATTAGGTCTTTGGAAGCTGAGATATCTTAAGCAGAGCTTTGTTGTGATTTCTTTTCTTTTTTTGAAGATCTAATTCTTTCACAGGCATGTTTCATGCCTCCTGGTATGAGGAGTCCTGGACTAATACCAGCATTTTCATAAAGTTCCTGACTTGGTTCTATATTACTAAAATATTAAAAAGGGCTTTGCACTTCCTGCTTGCAGCTAGGCAGGACCAGGGGAGATTTGATGCTATTAAAGGGGATCAAGAGAGAAAGAGGGCCCTGCCCTTTTGGTGACCGAGCTGCAGCCTGGGAATAGCTGTTTCACCAGGTGAAGGAACTTGAGAAAAAGAGATTTATAAGTTATTCTCAGAGACACTACAGTTGCAGGAGTCTTGAATTTCCATTGTAGTTAAGAGACAGGTGTACCCAGAACCCTGTCAAGTAGCTAGTTGAGAGCGTATTAAACAGGAAGGCTGGAAACTGGTCAGTGCCCCTACTAGGAGGAAGGATCCTTCTCCTAAAAATTTGGCAGTGGCAAGTAGGAGTGATACTTTTTACTAGAGGTGTGAAGCCCTGGAACCAGAAGGACAATCTACTGATGAGGAGGACCAAGGTCTTGCTGGGATGGAGGAGCTGCCTTGGGCAAGACAATCTAATACCCTGTATTGCAACCTCTTGTGTTAAGAGAAAAAAGAAGGGTAGTTGTCACAGGTAACTCCCTTCTAAGGTGAGTGGAAGACCTGATACACTGACTGGACCCCACCCACAGGGAAGTCTGTTACTGTCCCCCAGGGATTCAGGTAAGCGGCATTACTAGAAAACTCTCCAGTCTAGTAAGGCCCTCTGATTATTATCCATAAGTGGTTCTTCAAGTTGTTAATAATTAGATAACGAAGAGAAGTCCAAGGGCAATAAAAAGGAATTTCAGGGCCTTGGGACGATTGGTTGTAGCATCAGGAGCACGGGTAGTGTTTTTCTCAATCCTTTCAGTAGCAAGGAAAAATATTGACAGGAATAGGCAGATGCAACTGATCAACACATGGCTCTGAGCTTGGTGTCATCAGAAAAACTTTGGGGTTTATGGCCATGGGATGATCTATTCAGCACCTGTTCTACTGACACCTGATGGGTTGCACCTTTCTCAGAGGGGAAAAAATGCTCTAGCACAGGAGCTAGCAGGGCTCATTGGCAGAACTTTAAACAGGCTGGAAGAAGGAAAGGGACAAAATCATTCTAGCCAGTGATGAACAATGGCATGGTGTGTCAAAACTTGAGGAAATGAACGCTAATGGTGTTCACTAATGGTTTCAATCTGCTCCATGAGGTGTTGGCTACAAAGTACACCTGAAATGTTTCTCTACCAATGCACACAGCAGGAGGAACAAACAAGAGGAGCTCAAAGCTTTGACTCAGTCCCAGAGATTTGGTATCATTGACTCAAATGAAACCTGGTGGGATGAGTCCTGTGACCGGAGGNGACTCAAATGAAACCTGGTGGGATGAGTCCTGTGACCGGAGGGCCCTGTTGGACAGCTACAGGCTCTTTAGGGGACGTACACAGGACAAAGAGGCAGGGGGGTGGTGTCATATGTAATGGAAGGGCTGGAATGTACGGAACTTACAGCTGGCAATGGCACAGTGGAGAGCCTCTGGATAGGAATAAGGGACAAATAACGTGGATGTTATCGTAGGAGTCTGCTATAGACCTCCCAGCCAGGACAATGACACCAGTGAATTCTTCTTTGAGGAACTGAGGGATGCCTCTAAATGAACTGCCCTCATCCTCATGGGAGACTTCAACTTGCCAGATGTTAACTGGGAACACCATACAGATGGCACAAACAGGGCCAGAAGATTCCTAAAACACCTGGATAACAACTTCATGATACAGGCACTAAGAGAGACAGCTAGGAAAGCTGTCCTCCTTAATTTGCTACTTGCCAACAGAGTGGATGCCGTGAACGAAGTGATGATTGGCAGCTGTCTTGGCCACAGTGACCATGAAGTGATCAAGTTTAAAATCTCTGCTAACAGGAGGAAAGTGCCAGCAAAATTTCAGATCTGGGCACGAGAAGAGCAGACTTCAGACTGCTCAGGGAACAAGTGAAAATGTCCCTCGGGAAAATTCTTTTGAAGGTGCTGGGGTCCATCAGTATTTGTCACTTTCTAAGCACCACCTTCTAGGGGCATTGGAGCAGAGAACTCCTAAAAGTCTGAAGTCAAGCAAATGAGGCAGAAGGCTGGCTTGGCTAAGTAGGAATATTTTTTTTGGAGGTAAAGCATTTCTTGCTTCTTGCTGGGAAGGTGCATGCCCAGTGAAAACAGGGTCAGGTGACTTGGGAAGAATACAGAGATGCTGCTTGCCACTGTAGGGAGAAAATTCATGTGGCCAGAGCTCAACCAGAATTGAAACTGGCCAGAAATGTGGGGGACAATAGAAAGATGGTTTTTTGAATAACAGCAAAAGGCAGGCCAGAAATAACATTGGCCTATTACAGAGTGAGGATGGTCCCCTCACAAACAGGGACCAGGCAGAGGAATGTAATGCATTCTTTGCCCCTGTGTTCAACACAAATGGTGAACTAAAGGGGTTCCAGTGCCCTGAGGTGGAGGACCGTGACTGTGAGAGTGATAAACTCCCAGCTGATCCTGAAGTTTTGAGGGATCTGCTGTTCCAGCTGGATCCCTATTAGTCTATGGCACTTAATGGTATTGAAATAAGAATGCTTATGGAGCTGCCTGATGTTATCATGAGGCTTCTCCTGATCGTTTTTCAGTGATCTTGGAAATCTGGAAAGGTCCCAACTGGCTGGAAACTAAAAGACTAAAAAGGGCAAGGAAGATGACCCTGGAAACCATAGATCCATTAGTCTCACTTCAGTGCCTGGCAAAGTTATGCAGAAGGTTCTGGAAGGTATTGAAAAACACGTGGAGGACCATGTAGTAATTGATCACAGCCAGCACAATTTCATGAGAGGAAACTCCTGCTTATCAAACCTGATTTTCTTTTATGACAAGGTAACCCACCTAGTTGATCAAGGGAAGCCAGTTAATGTCATCTTTTCAGATGTCAGTAAACCTTTTAATACTGTGTCTCACAGGATCCTT
>VWPU01014668.1:0-56015 GCA_013398955.1 Callaeas wilsoni | reverse complement strand
TAGGGCTGTAAACTCAAAGGTTAAAGTTCTGTCATCTCTGGCATAATTGAAGTTACTGTTTTTAATTACTTACAGTACATGGCAAAATTTTACCATGGGATTATTTTTTTTCATTACATGTTGCAATTCAATTGTCCTTAAAGTCAATAATTTGACAATACTGATATTATACAAATATCTGCCCTGAGATTTTGAAAGGAAAACGCCCTCATATTTGTTTCACAGTTGTATTCAAATAAATAACCAGGGTCATTCTCAAGAAGTGATTGTGTCAAAGATTTGAAAATTACACATGTCAAAGATACTCCACGTGCACTGCCAACATCAGCAGCAGCAGATTCATAAATTTAGAGGAGTTCTTTGCGTATTTTGTTATATGTTTGTTATTAAAAAGCCTTACCTCTTTTATGGCTATAAATATGGCTCCTAACATAACCATCACCTGTCCTGACAGCTGCAGCCGCCCCCCTCCACGGGTCAGAGCGAGCGGGTAAGGAGGAGCCTGCAAGACAAACCCGGAGTGAAAACCTCAGCTCCATCCCTGAAGGGCAAAAGGCAAAGCAGCAGAAACCCTCACCCCTGTAACCCTCTGGGTTCACAGTTTTTTCCCTTTCAGTGAGAATTTTCTTCGTGTATTTACACAATCAGCCCCCTAACAGAGGCGGTTGAAATATCAGAGGTTTCTTTCTTAAAGGAAACAAAATACCTTCTCCACACCTTTAGAAATCTCACAGCCTTTGCATCATGAATTTGTATTTTTGGGTCGCTTCCACAAAATGCAAATCTGATGTTCCCGCGCTGACGTGGGAGAACCTGGTCTCTCTACACCCAGATATTCCAATATCTGGTCTTGTTTTAGCATTTTAAATACAATTCAGGAAATACTGTTGCCTTTGAAGTCAGTAAAATTTGGTGATTTGGTGACGTTCAGCTGTTGTACTCACTTCATTTTCATTAGGCCTGTGGTAGGAAACCAGCGTTAATGTTACATTGTACAGGAAATAAAAGCAGCAGGACATGAAGAACATGTGCCGTGCAAACTTCTTCCATTTCATCCTCAGGAGGGAATTCAGAGGCTCCAAAGTCAGCATTTCGTGACGATTCTGAGGAGGGGGGAAAAAAAATTTTTAAAAAAATTAAGTATTTCAACTTGCTGCCTGTAAGGAAATGGAATTTCAGGCAGGGATTTTGTGTATTTCCTTCCACACTATCCTTGCTGCTCTAGAAACACCTCTGGGCTGTGTCAGACCCACCCTGAGAAGGGACAAAGGGACGAGTCCCCCTCCTGCTGGGACAAGCTGCCAGTTCTCAGCCTGGGGAATCGTGACTGAGCTAAAACTGTCCTGTGAACTCCTGGTCCTGCTTCCTGTGGAAGTTTCCTGGCAGGATTTGAATTCAGCAAATGTGAAATCCTGGCTTTGAAAAGCAGACACTCCTAAACACCTAAAATACAAACCCGTTAAATAAAGTTTATTTGGTCCGACCAGCTTGGCCATATTTATATTCCTATGCAAGGCAGATTAAGGCTTCAAATATAGGAAAAGACACTCTCAAAATACCTAACCAGTGTTTCAGGAGCTGAAGGCATATTTGCTTACAGCTGACATTATCCAGAGGTATAAAATTTGTCTCGCTCCTGATAAAAAAACCAAGAGCCAAAAATCCCTGTTTACTTCTGGAAGTGAATCAGCTGCTTGCATAGGCTGACACATCTGAAACGGGCGTACTGCTAGGAAAAAAACCCATATATTTTATTTAAAAATAGGTAACTTACACCAATGTTGGTGTTAGAGACGATGATTTCCAGCACTGAGTTGTCAGCAGTGGTATCCAGCTCTGTCAGGTCATACAGAGAAGACTGAACAGGACCGTAAGCCCAGTCTGTGAATTTTCGTGACAGGCTCCTGTTGGGCTTCTCTCTGATCTCTCTGCTCAGGATGTACTTCAGGATCTGAAACATGAGCAGTTCGTCAGCAGCTCCACGGGGAAGAACACAGCACATGAACATGCTTGCCCAAACTCCCACCTTTTACCTCTTACGTACAGTTGTGCAATTTAATGTGTTTGTAATTGTGGTTTTCACAGAGGGGTGCTGGAGGTGAAAAACCTCTAAGAAAGGAGTACAGCCTGTTTTTAAAGCCTTCAGATTTTCTATCAGAGGTTTTTTCTAAAGGATGAAAGCACAATTTTCCATGTGTTCATTTACGCCTTCCTTTAACTTAATTGCTTTCTAAATCATCCCATTGCCAATTCTTTGCACTACAGTTGATTTATGCAAACCAAATTCTACAGAAGCATAACAGAGCAGTTCTAGTGAGTTTTCTGAAATTGTTTGGTGGTAAATGCAGAATTTCTGTGCAACAGAAGGCTGGTTTTAAACAGCTTGTGTAGTTTGTACAGAGGGAAGGAGTTACAGAGAAATCTTGAAGCATAAAAACAACATTGCAATGGAAATATTTGTGTTTTGAACAAAATTACCTCACCAAATACTGATACAAAACAGCGTAACCAGCCTGGAAAGAAACGTGTCAGAGCGCCAGTTTCTCTTAGATGCTACTGAAATCACACCCACCTCTAATTTCCCAGTTTTTGCAGCTAATTGCAGTGGTGTCAAACCCTCCTTATTCTTGGTTGTTTCCAGATTTCTGTCTTTACTTTTCAGCAGAATCATATCGTACATTCTGATCACAAAGTCGTTCTGGGTTTTGGAGTCCTCTGCCACGGTAACCAATGCGTGGAGGATATTGTTTCCTCTGGAATCCTGAGAGGAAATATTGGTCCTGGCATTGTCCATTAGCAGCTCAATTATGTCTGGCTGGTTGGTACATGCAGCTAAAGCCAGTGCAGTTTCACCTGCGGGATCACAAAGTGCAACGAGTGGTCATGTTTTATTTCAGGCATTCAAATCAGAACGTGAAATATTGCGTTAAGCATCTTCATATATGAAGGCACATTTGCATATCGATTGTGCTGGATTAAGCTCTTGTTTTGTGGAAGTCTTGGGTATTCCTTCTTAACTTTTCCAGAAAGATCACAGTTCCACTTACCAAAATAAAAGCCTTCATGCTTATGTTTGGGATTGAAGAAAATGCCCTGGGCACGAGCATTGACATCAGCTCCTTTTTCTATGAGGCTCTGGGTGATTTCATACTGTCTCCTCTCAATGGCAATGTTTAGAGCTGTCTGGCCTGAAAAAACAGACACAGGAATTTAGGGCTGAGTCCCTCAAGCACACTCTGAAACATTAATGATGTTTCACAAGGGATGGCACCACAGATAATGAATAAAAGTTGGTTTAAGGGATTTAAAAAGGGATTTAAACCATCATTATTTTATGGGTGGTATGCTTAACCATATACCTGAAACTGCTTTCAGATGGCAATACCTTTATATGCCTCTTCTGTGTATGCTGCATTGATAAATCTCTCCAAAATGCCATTTTCCTCTGCAAAGGACAGGAGCATATTCACTATCTCGTTTGTGCTCTGGTTGATGTTCAGCAGAGCTTTCATCAGACAGGTTTTGCCGGTGTCTGAAGCCGTGAACTTTTTCATCAGGTAATCTGCAAGAGTGAATTTGGAGATTAGGTCACTGCTACTTATTAAACTTCTGCTCATTAGGGGTGAAACCTGAGGGGTGGAGGTGAACACGAGCTCTTTGCCAAACCTTTACCCCATCCCGTTCGCTTTGTGCTTGAGCACCAAGGCAACCAACGCACTTGGCCTTCCCGTTGGACATCCCAGTGCCGTAACTCCCAAATTCACGGCGAAATAAAGATATTTCCTGAGTTTAGACTACGGCTGAGCTGCCAGAAGAGCTGGTGACTGTCCCCCAGGTGCCTGCACAGCTCACCTGGCACGGGCAGGTTGGCGCAGGCGCTCGAGCGCTCCTTCAGCTCCGCCAGCAGCCGCTGCAGCTCCTCCACGTTGCCCTCGGACACTGCCCGGAACAGGTTCCTCTTCAGCTTCTTCCTGGCACTCGTCAGCTCAGGCCCTTGGGATGTGTTAGCTCTGAATTGTGAGAAATCATCGTGAAACTGCTCGTTCAAGTCATCCTGGTTCATTTTATTTTCTTCGTAAGAGGGAAAACAAAGAGAATTACTCGGCCCAGACCACGCAAACTCGCCCCCGCTTCCATGGACACCTCAGAACATTTCTGACATCGCTTGTTTGCAGGTGAAAGGAATGAGGGATTTGTCTTTAAAAATAAGCAGTGGGCCTGCTGGTGGATAAAAACTAGCACTAAGAGATAAAAGAAACAATGGGAAGGGTTCCACTGATTGATGAATGGAAAGGGAGATTTGTCTTTATCAATAAACTGGAGGTCTGCTAATAAATGAAATTGAAGATCAAAAGATGAAAGAAACAATGAGGAGAACCATAAATTCCATAGGAATTTTTAAAAAAAGGCAAGGGGGGGTATACATTAGATGGGAATCTTAGGAATTAGACGTCCCGGGAAGTCTGTAGCTCTCAAGTACCTCAGCCAATGGGGAAAGAGAGAGGGAAAACATGGTCGGGAAATTGTGATAAAAAGGAGGCTGCATCCTCCAAAAATTTGAGAGACCCCAGGGGAATGCCCCATGGCCTCTCCCTTTATTGGAATAAAGTAACGGGACTGCTCTGTCTCCTTTTTGGACATTGACCTCTGGTGTTGGTGGATTAATTTTCCTGACACAGGTAAGTGGGCTGTTGGGAGGGGGTTTGTAATAAAACACCACATTTTGCAAGTATTTTGTGGGGTTTTTTTTTTCAATTTATCCCTTCTTCTAGGACAATGGCTGAGAAATACTTCTTTGATGTGCCACAGCTGGCTGTGGTGCTGAGGGTACCTGGTGCTGCGCTCAAGCTGAACCACCCCTCTCACAGCAGAGGAGAGCTCCTAACCCCACATCTTACAGCACTTTCCTAAGCATCCTTTATTCTGGAAAAAGAATGATTTCACGTTTCCCCCAAGCAGAAATACTCCGTGCCTACCTGTGGTGTGTGGCTCCTCTGCTGCCATTTTGTATAAAACACATGTTACAAATAAAGAATCCTCACGCTAAATACGAGATTTGGGAGATCAGAGTAGTTCATTTCAATATTTAATTACTGAAGGATCACAAAGGCATGCACACACATGACCTTTTTTCTAAAACATGGCAGGGAAAATAGGTAACATCTACCCTACCACAGATTTAATCAGCTGAAAAGGTGCTGGGAAATATTCGTGTCTCCACTCACCCGCAGCTGTCCACGTTAGGGCTGTATTCCGTGGCATCATCCTGAAGAGACTGTGGGGAATCCATGTCCTCCCCATTTCCAGATGCACTTCAGAGAACACAAAAGCACATGTGCCAAGACTTTAGCAGGTGTTTTGGCCAGTTGCATGAAGAAACGGTCAATGGTAGGGCAGAGTATCTACACTAGAGCTTAAATTAGTCCCATTTGACACTGGCCTTTTAATTCTATCATTTCATCTCCCACATGAATTTTAAAGTGAGTGATAAAAGTGAAGAGACTCGCAGGATTTTACTATATTTTAAAAAAGACCACGTTGGGAAAGCAATCTGCTTTATGTTTTATTGTATTATTTCACTACAGATCCTGAAACCGTGGGAACTTTTTCCTTTTTTTTTTTAATGATCACTGCTTTTTATGCATCACCCTGGATGCTTGAAGCTTACATTCTTCCTTTTCACGTGCTTAATTTGTCATCTGGCACAAAACAAGTGCTAAATCAGTAGCAGTGAGTGGGTTGCAAGCCCACAGTGGAAGTGATTTACCTAAAGATTTACTACACAGAACACTGGAGGCAAGTCAGGAGTGTTTTGTGGCTGACTTGAATGAAAGAAATTGAGGACTGGGCCCTAAATACAGGTTTAGGTGATATATTTAAAGGATTTTCAATGGCATTGATATTTTGGAATTGCTGTACATAATTTCCACACACTCCTAAAAGCAGATCTGACTCAGAAAAATTAGAATAAATGAGTTTCTTACTCGTATTTTTGCTTTCCCTAAGGTTCAGATTGGATGAACTACCTCAGGTTAATAATTTAGGCAATTTGAGCTATTAATTATTGACAAAACAGATGCACACACAGCAATGCAAGGGCTCAGCACTGCTCTGCAGGTATTCCCTTCCCTTTGAAATAAAGCTGGGAGCTCTGGGTCCATCTTTATTCCCTCTGTCACCTGTCTGCAGAAAGCTGACTAACGTGGTGACACAGCACCCGTGCAGCCACTTCCTGAGTGAGGGGGAAATTTGGGCACCTCTCCTCTGAAACCCAGAACTCATTCCCAAAAGCTGACCAGACGTCCTCGGACACAAAAACCTTTGGCCGTTCTGGGCCCATGCCAGATTTGTGACATATTTCCCTTACTCGTAATTATTGGCTGTTAACACCCCACAATTTTTTATCAATTAAGTGTATTCTTCCCGGTCATAATTTTTCTCTGTTCATTCAGCATAAATGGTTGCTTTAAATATTTCAGATTCAGCACTTCCACGTTTGATTCTTAATGAGCAATAGAGGGAAGACGTCAGCAGCCAGCTGGGAACAGGGCTTGCTAAATTAAGCTGTGGTCTTCACACAGCAGAAAACACCCAAATGAGAGCATGGAGTTTGTTCTAATGTATCATTAATATGAGGCTACGATTTTTAAAAATACTTATTTTAAATTTATTCTGATCTGATGCCTAATTTATTCCATGGAAACGACAGCAGTAGATAAAACCAGAGGTAGATCTCCAGTGAAGTTCTGTCTTTGAAATGACCAAAAGCTATGAAAAGGCATGTGAAATCCTGGCACTGAGGTCCAAGGGAAAGCTGCTGGCAAGAAAATAGATATATTTGCAGCAGCACCATTGCTTGTGCAGCTGTAACTTACCATGGGCGAATATTTGAATCCATGGGTTTGGAAAACACGGGGGGAGAGGTGTTGCTGGGAGTTGCATTGCTTTCAAAACCGTCAATCTCCAGAAAAAAGTGGGAACTGTTGAAGACAGCGCATTCAAAAAAAATATTAGTGATAAAAGGCAAGCCCAACCATGAACCAAGAGAAGAACTACCAAAGGCAAGCTTGACAATTTATCTCTCCTGGCATTAAACCTGAGCTGGAGCAGAGGCTTATCTGCTTTCCCCTGAGGGGATCCCAACCTCCAGCCTGTGCCCAGCTCTTCCCGGCTGGCAGATGGGCAAAATTCCTACTTTTTCCTTAGAACACACAGTCAGATCCTGACCTGTGTAAGCAGCAGTCTCCAAACCAGCCTTGCACCCAGCTCCTGTCCCTGCCCAGCCACACAAGTGCTCTTTTTAAATCCCAGTCCCTGCTTCTCCAGCCAGGAGCCACCAGGATGGATCGTTTGGAACCCATCGGCAGTGACAGTGATTAAATCAGAAAGTTTGGAGGTTCAGTGACATCAGGCATTTCCACCAGCCAGGGCTGAATGCGTCCTCTTGCCTGTTCAGTGCGTGACATTTAACTCTTTTCCCTATCAATAATTATATAAATATTTATAGTGAATGGAAATAAAACTTGAAACAACGCACAAATGGTGATAGGAAAAGGACAGAAAGGTTTCCCCTTTCAAAAGCCTGCAGAGTTAAGAGGCAAAAATTGTGGTTTTCCTGGTTCTCACTGAAACGTTGCTACAGCTCACCGGGGCAGAGGAGTTTCAGTGCTGGATGCAGCAACTCCCACAGGGGAGTTGTTCAGAAACTGCCCCACATTGCTGAAACATTGCAGTGGTCACCTGGAAAACCTCTCCAATTCACCCAATATTGATGGTTTGGTCCACAGGGCTTTTTATTTTCCTAACTGCATCTTCCCCAAAAAATGCTGTTGAAGTAAAGTCCACGTCCTGCTGGCAAAATGCTATTGCTGAACAACCTGCTGTGTTTGCTAAAAACCGGCACTGCCGAGCTCATCTCGTTTCCCAATGCTTGGTGATCCAGGTGGTAATTCTGGCATCCGACAGCTGGGGAGGGATCGCTGCTTTGGGGGCTGACAGACCTCACCTGTCCGGGCTTTAGGGTTACCTGGGGATGTCACAGGGGGTAAAAACCCCCAAAAGCCACCGTGCCAAGCAGGGTGCCAGCAAATAGCCGGGTGCTGACGTGGCCGGGTGCTCTGCCCACAGGCACCTGCGGGCTCTGGCAGCCTCCTGTCCCCCGGATCTCCTGTGCCTAATTACAGGCTGGCGGTCCACCCAAATTCCAGGACCTCCAAGCAGGGAATGCCGCTCTCTTTCAAGAAAGTGAATATTGCCAACGTGCCCCGGGAGTGAGAAATGCCATCCTGGGAGAGCGGCGGCTGCTGGGGGGAGTTTTGAGGGAAGAGGATGGAGCAGCACTGGAACATATAATTAACAGAAGATGTTAAAATCCGCGTGATCTCGGGGCGGAGTGTTACAGGAATGCTGCCGGCCACACCCTGAGCTCCGAGAGGTGGGAAAAACCCCAAGGTTACCGTTCCTGAGGCCACGATGAACGTGAGAGTCGAGTGAAGTAATTGAGGGCTTGGCTTGGGCAATGTTCTCGTAACTCCAAGATCTGCCGTGGAACTGCCCCGTTTTGAAGTGCTGGGTGTATCACCAGCTGCTCAGACACTTTGACTCCCCCATATGCCACCAAAGCGCTTCTCTTCTTGAATTTAATGACAAAAAGACAAATTGGACCACCCAGGCAGTGGATCTCAAATAACTAATGGCACCGTGCCTGGGAAAAGTGATTCCTCTGATCATTGAGAATTATAAATGTCAGAACAGCCACAATTGGCCGGGCCTTTGGAGTTTCAGAAATTGCCATAATAACCAGTAATTATCCAGAATGAAAAGTTTATGAATGAAAATTCATCCTTGCTCTACAGTAACTTAGTTGGCTTCATAGTATCAGGCAGGAATTACAGCTTGTATTTCCCCATTCATATTAAATACAAAGCCTCAATCCCTTTATTAATTCTCTAATATAAATTATGAATGAAAGTGAATATTTCATAAAACAGCAAAGAAGTCTCATTAATCAGAATAATGAAAAATAGAGTGAACTTAGGTTTTTGTTTGTGATAGGATTTTTCAAACCTCCTGCTCTCCCACCCTCTGCCTCTCCATAATCTGTCACATTTCTGTGTGAGGCTAAGTTTGAAATGCTCCCTTTTTTCAGGCCAGCATCTCTTACATAAAACCTGGTGTGTTCTTCCATGTGATCCCTTAAAAAAAAGTTCACTTTACATCAAACATGAACCATTGTTAGATCAGATTCTTGCAAGGCTGTACAGAACAAAGGTGCTGGTGGTATTTCAGTGCAAAGATCTCCTGGAGGAGATAAAGCAGGGAGTTTTAGTGGTTTAGACTGAGCTGGAATCCTACCTTTTCTTGGTGGGAGTGCCTTCAGTCACCTTCTTCTCTTGCTGGTTTGCAGGGGGAATTCCAGGTGGGTTTGTTTTCTTGCCCATTAGTGGAACAACTTCGTTGTTTTCTTTAATCATCTTTCTGCAGTGGAGAGATGCCAGTTACTTAACTCCTGTTTCTCTTTTTGTGACTGAGCTGCCTGTTTAGGGTCTCTTCACGTGTAAACACACAAATATTGATTCTTTTTCCCCCGAAGTTTCTCATTTTTAAGCACACCTCCCCCACCATTTCATGGGTCAGGTCTGGAGGGTTCTACACATGACCCATTATATTTCAGTCTATGAAAAGTGCCCTTAAAAGTGGAACCAGGAGAACCACAAATTCAAGCCTGTGCCTAAATTAAGCTGAAGGGAGCCTGTCAGTCACAGTGACAGACACTGTGTGTTATTTAGAGCACGATTTGACTTTTGTAAGTAGCCTTAAAGTTGGGCATCTTTACAGTTAATCTGAGTAGCCTGCTCTTGACCAAGATAATTTCAGAAAAGTGGTAAATCCCAGGAAATTCTGTGCAACAGAAAACAGATAAAGGAAGGTTCCAGGCGTGAAGGGAACAAGAAAATCCCTGGAAGTTTTCACTGCGTTGGAACAGCAGAAGCAGCAGACTGAAAACGATGCCCAAGGTGAGCTCAGCTGAATTACCACGTGGATAACATCCAGGACTTGTGTCCTGGTGATTTCCCAACATTTCCTCAGGAAAAAGACAAATCCCCATGATTCTGCTGGATGGAAATGACCACCAGCACACGACACAAGAGGATCTTGATGCGTGTTACCTGCCTTGGAGCACCCACGGCATGAATTCTGTAATGCAGAACAGCTACCTCCCTGTTCCTCAAGCTAATACTCAAGGGCATCATTTCAAATCACCCTGGATAATCATCATAATATTTCAAATCACCCTGGATAATTTGAAAGCAAGAAGGTGAATTCAGGATACATTAAAATTCACCGAAGGTAAACCCAGGTAAGATTTATGAGGTCAGGGATCCATTCCCAAGGAAATCAGGGGAGTGGCCTCCGTACCCAAGGACAAATGGCAAAAATAATTTGCCTGCAAAGTCTGAACAAAATGAACTACACTTTTTTCCCCCTCCTACTCCGCTTCCCTTAATGTGACAAATGTACACACACAAACTTTCTGCTCCTGTCACAGAGCTGTCAGTGTGCCTGAGCACCAGGATTCCCTCATGATGGGAATATCGAGATACAGAAAGCAGATTGTGCAGAGTGTTTGAAGAGACATGACACCTGGTATGAGAGAGGAGCCAGGAATCTCAAATGCATTGGTATTTGAGTAGAAGTCTATTAATGCATAAACAACAAATGTTTAATTATGGCAATTTTCAATCCCAAGTACGGAGAACTGAGAATTTCCAGGGTCCAAACACTCCTAAGTGCAGCTGTAATCTCTTGGCACTGTATGGAACAGGAACTTGAAACATTGGAAAGGACTTCTTACCTTGCAAAGGGTGGCTGAAGAAACAGGCATGAAAATAAATTTTTATTGTGTTTTCAACCATTGGCAGGTGTGTTCACACCAGGAAACGTTTCTGGTTTGGATGAATTCCCTAAGGATTCATATCACAGCTTTCACAGAAATTATTTATAAGGGGAAAATATTTTTACTTGCATACAAAGTACCCCACAGCTTTTAGTAAATGCACGGAGGAACTGAACTTGGAGATGACAGCGGAGGTGGGAAGAGGGGGTTTATCTGTGCCACTGGAAATGCCACTCACGTAGCCCCCAGACACATGTTGTGTCAGTGAATACACTGATAAACATTTAGTCTAAACACAGCTAAAACAAATGACTGTTGTCTTGCTCGGTTCATAAATAATTCTGCAATTTACTTCTTACCGAGTACTTAAAGAATACAAAGCAGTGTGTGGGCAAAGACATTTCCCATCCCCAAGAAGAGGCAAATGAGATACTTGGCATAAAACAAATAAAAGGGGACCACGGTGGTGATGGACATTAAAGAGATACACAAAAGAAGTGACCTTAAAGCAAGAGAAGAGTTGGGAACAGACTAAAAAAGTCCAAATTCCAGCAAAGGGAGTTGCCACGTTGAGAGGGGCACAGCTGGGAGGGGTGTGAAGTCAGAGGGGTGGGAGAGTGGAATGAAGAGCTGGGGAAATGAAGATCAAGGCTGAGTTCCTGAGGCACACAGGGAAGAGCCTCTGGTTTGTGAGTGGTGCTGGAGCTGCTCCGAGATGGCAACGCCTTCTGCCAGGGCAGCAGCTCAAAGCCCCATTTGGAGTCGGTTCCCACCCCAGAGGTTGCAGCAGCGACTGGAGAACCCTCTGAGGAGAGGGGGAAGCACCAAAGATGCACTGGAGGTGTTCAGGGGAAGGAGGACTGCTGCACCATCCGTGATGCAAGGGAAAAACAGATTTCCCTAAGTACAGGGGGACTACGCTTTCAAAAGCGGAGATGTGACTGTATCCCAGCCAAAAAGTCTGTTTAAAATGAGATCTCGGCCTGCCCAAGTAAATAACTGCAGGCACCACAGCAGAAGTACCTTGTTACCATGCTGAGGTAGCGTCTGTTTCATTTTTAATCACAATTAACTGTGTGCTGAGATGAAAACGAAGCTGGGCTTTCATCAGCAGCTTCCAGTGCACTATCATTTTCTGTAATCTATGACAGAGGGAGAAAAATAGCGCAGCAACCCGAAAAGTGTCAGGTCCAAGCAGCGTGGCTGACGTAACCTGGAAGTCACAGGAGTGTTGTCTTTGGTTGTAACTATTTTCTGCTCCCATTATCTCCCTAATTGTCACTTGCAGGCCACCAGAGAAGTGGCTCGTTTGAAGTGGGCAGCAAGACAAAAACCCTGCATTGATTTATAGTATTAAGAATTACTCTGAGAGGGATCTGAGGAGTCGGTATCTGACCTCCAGCGTGCTGGGGGTAAGGAAAGGGGATTTATCTGTGATGGGGTACGGGCTTCTGCCCTTCCTACACATTATCACAGACTCACCTTCCGCTTATCTGAGAACAAGGAAAATCACACAATCTGTATCTTGATATCTCAGTAAGTGTTTCTACGATGTGGCTAAAGAGAGAATCCTACAAATCAGAAGAAACCCTCAGCTGTGGCACAAAGGTCTCCTCTTCCCTGGGGGCAGAGGAGGGGAAGTGAGTGCCAGGAGATGCTTCATTCACAGACCGTGCCACTTTCCAGCACCTACGACTTAATTCTTACTGGCCCATAAAAAATAAATCCCCTCCCCGAGGGGAAAGCTGATAAAACTTCATTCTGGCTTTCTGCATTACTTATGGCTCCTATCAGCAGGAAGTTACACTTGGGAGGAAGAGCTTCATCTTCCTGTAAGACTTTTAAACGTTTGAGAGGCATTCCCAGACATCACATGCTACCAAAAATGTTCTTCTCGATGAGAAATTTTTACTCTCCTATAAAGGTGTTTCCCAACAGAAATTAAAAGAAAAACAACTCAGAAAAGCAACATTTTTCCCTGAGGAAAGCTGCTTTGAGATTATTTACATGCCTATTTCTGAATCAAATAAAAAGAAGACTTTTTCTGAGTTGAAAGAACTTATTCTACTAGGCTAGGGATTCAACTTGCAGTGGTCACTACAGTAGCTGAAACTTTCAGTGGAAGATGATGAATGTATTGAAGTTTATCTTGTATGATATTATATTTTGGATCCCCTTGGCACAGGAATTAGGAAGTGCAACAGTGTTCCAGGCTGACAAATACAAATTAAATTCGGCCTATCCTCCTTCGGTGCTGAGTGCCCAGGGAACCGGCGTGGCACAGCTCAGGAGAGCCATTTACAGACTGGAACAACAGAAACACGTTCTCTGTGGGTTTCAGCTTTGTCTCTGGCCTGACTCCCTCTCTCCAGAAGCACCAAGCCCCAAACACCCCCAGAGCACTCACCCGGCTCACGACACCTCCATGTCGGCACGGACGGATCCGGGCGGCGAAGATCAAAGCGGGGCCCCGCTGACGACATCCAAAACTCATCTGCCAAAGGGGTAGAAGCACATTCGGGCTCCAGACTATCCTGAAAGCACAAAAGCACCCTGCTCCAGGCATCCGGTGTGCTCAGCCGGGGAGCAGCGCCGGGGAGCCGCGGCCGCGCGGGGTTTGCTCCATCCGAAATTAGGGAGCAGGGAGAAACTGGCCAGACAACAACTCTTGGCTTCAGAGCTGCCAAAGTGGGATGACACACACGCAATAATTACACGCTGCAGAGTTACCAAAGCCGAGTTGCTCACAGGTGACGTCGTGGCAGCAGCGGAGAACCTCGAGCCATCGCTGCTCTGCGCTCTCCGCGCTGCTCGCGAAGGAAAATGGTCGTGCACCTGCACTGGGGTTGTAAATGACTCCCTGCATGCCGTGCTCAGTTTGTTACACGGCATGGACCTACCCAGGAGGCAGAAAGCAGAGACAAGGGAACGATCCTAAGCGCTCCAGCAAGCTAAAATGTTTTGCTGTTCCTTCGAAAAGTTACAAACTACGCTAGAAAATCTTACACCTTCACAGTGCTGTCAGTGAAAATGTGGTGGGGGCGTTTAAGTTTTTCCCTGCCTGTAGAAGTCTTTAATGATTATGTCCCCGCAGGGGCTGTGGGAACAAAACAAGTTGGGTTTCACATCTTTGTGTCACCCTGTGCTGCACCAGAGACGGGCAATGGCATTTTCCAGCTTTGCTTTGGAGCTGTTGAGCTGAAAACTCACTTCTGGTGAGTGCAGAATTCTGGCCTGAGACATACCAGAAGAGTGACCATAAGTTCCTCTGCTCTTTTTATAGAGTCTTTGCATTATCACCAGAAACAGGATGTGAAAAACTCGCATGTCTCTGCAGTCAAGGTGTATTTACAGCTGCTGGTCTTGGCTTAATTATTAGATGGGAGTTTAAGGGGAGCTATGTAGGCAGCAAAACAGGAATCTTTTTTCAGCTGTAGACAAAGAGGAAAAAAAGAGTCAAGTCTGGGTGAGTTTTTTCAGTAGGAAGTAGACCAAAAATATGGAAGTAAAACCTAAATATCTTCAGATACTACAGCCTAGATCTAGACATTTTAATCCAAAGACTGTGGCATTAAAACACTTCTACAAACTCGAGGCAAGCTCCTCCTGTTCATAAAGCACCTTTAAAAACAGGTCTGCTGGGTATTCCCTTGGCCTCAGCTCTTGTGTGAAACGCCAGGAGCTCTGCACAGCTCCCGGTGATGAATCAGGAGCTGCGTGGGGAAAGGGGCTGTGCCCAGGCTGGTTGGATTTGGCACTGGGGATCCCTTTGGCTGGGGGTGCTGAGCACACATCCAGCTCCACCTGACACAAATTCGTGCTCTGTTCCAAACCCTGGGCCAGGAAATGTTGTTCCCATCCTGCCAAACGCCTGAGCTAAAATCTGACAAGCCAGAGTCAGCTTTGATGGTCTTTTACCTGCTGGTGTGAGAACCTGGAATAAGGGCTGGATCCTGCCTGGGAGAGCACCAGCTTGGTTCTCAACACAAGCTGTGAGAAGCTGTTTAATTGAAGTGACTCTGAGGATGGAAACAGGCAGAGCCACATGGAGCCTGGGTGAAGGTGCATTTGAGGACTCTTGCTTTACCTCTGATCAACCACAGCAACAGAAACCCTCTTGCTGAGGAGCGAAAATGAGTTTGGCAGCGAGCAGGACTCTGAACTTGGAAAGCAGCTGTATCTGAAACCACCCAGACCTGTGTGGCTCAGCAGAACACAGGGCCTGGCAGCAAGGTCTGTTTATGGTGTTGTGGCTGTTGTCCAAGTAGGAAAAACTGGGACGAGCTGCAGCACAAGGCAGAGCCCAGCTCCCAGGCTGCCCATGGAAAGGTGCAGGGACTGCAGGAGCTGTTCACAGCTCCCACACAGCAGCCCCACTCTGAATTTTCAGCTGCTCCTTGCACTCTGAGGGCAGCCTGGGCTCCCTGGAGCCCAGCGTGGCCTTTCCTCTGCAGCTCCCAGATTTCGGGAGCAGGAGCCCTGCCTGTTTCTGGCTGATGTCCCTGAAAACAGAGTTCTGGGATGCTGTGAGCCTGGGCTGGGCTGCTTGCAAGGTCAGACTTGAGAGCCAGAGCTCCGGACAGTCACATCTGTGCAAACATTTTCTTCCAGTTTTAATCATTAACCTGCTCAGCCTTTATGTTTCCTGCTCCACCCTGATGTTTCTGACAAGGCCAGCATTTTTGAGGAGCCATGGAGGGTTTTGCAAGAGGCTCTGTCATGACCATTTTATAGAGTTTTACAGCAGTCACCAGCTGCTCCAGCTACTGGAGAGATGCCATAAAGGTTAAGAACATCAACAACATGCATCTCCTATTAAAAATTTCTTGAAAACTTCAGCTTTGGACAGGCTGTGCAGCACAAACAAGCAGCAGAAGCCCTATGTGGCATTATTTTCTTTTCCTAGCAAATGTTAGACTCAGTAGAAACCAAAATGAGCAAGATGAAAGAAGCCCCAGATGGGAGGGAAAGAGCATTCAGAGATCTGACATCAGCGAGCCAGAGCTGCGTTTGCTCTTCTGCTGATACAGGACAGCATCCCAGGCAAACTCACATTAGAAGTTATTCAGATTTTATATTCAATTCTGTGGTTTTCAGTACCCCAAAAGAGTCACTAAGGGGAAGAGCCACAGTCTAAATGCATTTTTGACCTCAGGTAACAGCAAAAATAACTGTAAATTACTTATTGTCATCATTCCACTCCCTAAGCTCCTTAAAAATAGTCCAGAATTAGAGAATTAAAACACTGAGCATACCAGCAGCACCCCAGTTCCTCTAAACATAGCATTTAATTGATTTCCAGGAGTTTTCCATGATTTTTCACTGTGCTGTCCTCACCCCTCCCCTTGGAGTTAAACTTGTCCTGGGATCACCTCAGTGTGCTGCCACACAAAGAGCTTTTCACACCTCTCCAGACAACTGAGTGGCCCTTGCAAATATTTATTTATCGTGCTCATAAATTGCAAGATAAGAGGTTGCTTTATGCAGCTGAGCACCAGAGGAAGGAACTCAAGAGCTGCAAGAGCTCAGCTACTGCCTACTGGGAGGCAGCCTGTGGAAAGTCATTCCAGGAAAAAGCTGGGATAGCACTTACCAGTCGGTGCAGTCTGGGCTGAAGGGATGAGCCAGGCTCTTCAGCAATGCTGTGATGCATATTTGCACAGCACACGAGCCTGGGGAGCCGATTCCCAAAAATCCCTGCCATAAAAGAACGGAGCCAGGCTCAGGAGCCTCCACCACAGGTATGTTCCCTGCAACCGTGGTGCTGTGCAGTTTATTCTTTCACCTGGGCAAAAAAATGGTTATCCCAGTTATTTCCTGTTCCTCCAAACTGCACTTTCTGGCCCCAATTGCAGCTGCTGCCCTGAGAGTCCTGCTCAGCACAGCCAGGAGCCCCACTCACGGCACCCCTCAGTCTGTCCCTGCTGTTATCTTCCTTCCTACAGCAGGGAAAATGGACACTTTTATCCTGCATTTGAGCAGTGCTCTGCTGCATCATAGCCAGGGCTCATGTTAAGA
The DNA here is from genome assembly GCA_013398955.1 of Callaeas wilsoni. Classification (NCBI taxonomy): domain Eukaryota; kingdom Metazoa; phylum Chordata; class Aves; order Passeriformes; family Callaeidae; genus Callaeas; species Callaeas wilsoni. Next base: position 39,100 of record VWPU01014668.1, on the reverse strand, counting down.
GAGCAGATAAAAGCCTCATCCCCTGTCTCAGCTCCCACCCCTTCCCCCAGCCAAAACCAGCAAAGCAGCCTCCCTTCCTCCCTTTTTATACCCTCGCCCCACCTGATAGAGCACTCACTTCCACCTGAAACTCCCTAATTCCCACATCTGTGGCCAATTCCCTCTGCAGGGGTGGGCTCAGTAACGATTAAGTTGAAATAAGTGCAGTAAAAATCCACTTTATGGAAGTGGCATCACTGTTTGACTTTGGTACACGGTTGTCCCTTCTCGTGGCAGAGTCACAGGGCCACCTAAGCACGAGATAATCACAAGCAATGGGAAGAATGGATTTGCTATTTTTTCCCAGTGTCTTTTCCTGTATTTGTGCCGTTCTTAGCGTGCCCTGCCACTCCTGAGGCAAAAAGTGACAGCCCAAACCTGCAGAGTCCTTTGCCAGGCCTCGCTGTACAGATGTGCAGGTCCAGATGTGCAGGGTGATGGCTGCTCCCCTTGTCCCTGTCCTGGGAGCGCGTCCTGCTGCTGGTGCTGCAGGTCCCAGGCTGGGCATGGGCAGGGGGGAGGCTCCCAAGGCCACGAAACCTTTGGAGGAATAAATAAAACCAGTTTTAAGGCCAGGAGAGAGGCACCTTTTCCTGCTGTTGGTTCAGGGAGCCAGGAGGGAGCCAGGTCTCCTGTGTGACACAGCTCAGCTCAGTGAGCTCTCCCAAAGCACAGACCTCTCTTGGCTGCTGAGCCTCACGTTCCCAGCCAGGTCAGGGTGGCTCTGCAGCCTTTTCAGGGTGAGTTTGTGAACCTCCAGCTGTGGTGCAGTTTCTGGTAACGCTGAGCAGCGCCGGGGAATGAAGCAACATGAAAATGCCTCAAGGATTTTACACTGTGAGGAAAGCGCGGCCCCACCTAAATGCTACATTTTTTTTGGCTGAAGTTTGTGCTGCCACTGTTTGACTCAAGCAGTTTTTTGAAGGGTGAGCACCAAAACTGGGGAGGAACTTTCGTGTTATAAGAAATTCAGGTTGAACTGAAATGGTTCAGTCGTTTGATTTTTAAAATCATCAAACCTCCCTTTTTAGAGTGGAGATATTTTTATCTGTCTCACCCATCTAAATCTGGGGAATGGTTCATTTCCGTTCCCTCTGCAAGGATCTGTTTAGACCTGTAAAAGATATGAGTGGAACAAAAATTCACCCACGATCAGGTCTTAAACTGAGAGCTAATCTTTGCGTCAGCTGCAGCAGCATATGAAATGCTCAGGAGCTACAACAAACCTAAGTCCCTGCAGGCCCCTTCCACTTTTTGTCAAGCTCTTTCTGGCAAATAAATGAAGCAGAATTGAAGGTGAACGTCTCCCAGTTGGCATAAACCCTCGGATGCTTTGGGTGCCCAAAACCAGAGCTCTGAAACCTGCAGGTCTCTCCTTGCTGCAGTCAGGAGGGCACTGAGTCCTTCTGCTTCCCTGGAATGCGTGGTGGGGAGCACTTCTTTCTCTGGGAAGGAGGAGAAATCCCCCAGCTGAGCTCACTGGACTTCCCTCTTCCTGCTGTGATTGAAACTTCCAGTGATTCTGTTATAAATATATATTATAATATTCCAAAGGGAATTCTTTGAGTAGACACCTGCTGTATGTGCCCCAGCATCTTCCGAGGACACATTTTCCCTGCCTCAGTTTCAACCCATTATTCTAATTAAAACCACCCTTATTACGCAAATCACCTCCTCTCTCTGTCAGTTTTCAGTTTTTTGGTGCATATTTCAAAAACAGCAGTTTCTCTTTGCCCTTGCAAATCATCCCCTGGAGAAAACTTTGCCTGTTCGCAGCCCCAAACTCCTGTATCAAGTAAGAGGGATGTGTGTGCTCCCCTTTGCCCTTTAAACCCTCCAGGCTTTTCCCTGTGAGTAACAGGTGTGGGCTTCCAAGCAGGGGTTCAGAGATGCAGTGAGGCAGGAGTCCAGAGTGAAGAATGAATTATTTATTAAATTTACAATACCATTTATATATTCTAGTTCCATAAAGCAATTGAACAGTGCTCACACTTCTCCTAGGGTGATTGGTCAAAGTCTCAGACATCCTCTTAGAAATGTTTTTTCTTAATATAATGTACACAAGGTCAGAAGATACCAGATATGAATGCTATTTACAAAAACCCTATCTATTGTTTACACAGCTTACACAGCAAAGGAAAAGTTCTCACAGAATGAGTGGAAGAAGAGAAAATTTCCCTGCTAACAGCATTTCAGCATCCACAAACAGGAGCCGAGGCTCCCTTTTCCCAGCGTGGTTCATTATCCACATTCCCCTTTGCAGTAAGAGGGACTGCCCAGGATAAACCTCCTGGGTCGGCTCGGCTCGGAGTGGCTTTGACTTGTGCCACCAACTGCTCCTTCTGGCCCAGCGAGTCGGACGCTTCCTCCAGTTCCTGAAACTGGGAGCTGCTCCTGCTGCCTGGCACGGCAATTCCACTTCTCATACCAACGTGCAGGTGACTAAAATGTTGGTTTTAGAGGCTGATTATAGCAGTGAGTGAGGAGCACAGCTCTGGGTGATGATGGAGCCTGACAAACCACGATGATCCTGTGAATGCTGGCGTCTCCTCGTGCCCACTCATGCCCTGCACACGGAAACAGGGAATGTTGCTGATGGAGATGGAGCCACAGCATCACGAACAGAGCAGGAAGAGGGAAGTCCAGTGAGCTCAGCTGGTTGAATTCTCCTCCTTCCCAGAGGAATAAGTGCTCCCCACCACGCATTTTGAAGATTAACATCTGCTGTAGCAGAGACTGGGTCCATTTTTCCTCTGTGGAAGCTGTTCCAGAGTGAGAAGTGACAGCCTGCATGGTGTGGGTGATGGGGAGCACTTCAGAGCCCTAGAACCACATCAAGAAGACCCAGGGTGTCTGTGCTGCCTCTGGCAGCATTAATGGAATCCTCTTCCTCCCAAGGGCTGGTAAATCCCCGCCTGTGCCCACTGGAGCTGACATGGAGACTTGTAAGGAGCATCTTTCAGCACAAGAAAGTTCCCTCCAAGGCCTGCGAGCTGGTCCTCAATACCCAAGACACTGCCTGATCACCAGCTTGTCTGGGATTTTTAATGTCTGTGGGATTTTTTTCTTTGAGTTTGGAAGATTTACCCCAACAGTTTGTTCAAAAATGCTGTATAAAATTCCTACTGATGGGATTCTGAAAACTTCCAGCCTCAGAAGCTGAAGTCCACTGGCTTTATCCCTTAAAGCTGTGGGGTTGGCAGGATGCCCTGTGTTTTGCAGCACAGCAGCACTCGCTGGGCACACACCTGGTGGGGTTTTGAGTATTGAGGCCTCCAGCTTAAGTGAGTCTGAGATCCCGGCCACGGAAGAGGGATAGATTGAGCTGGCAAAGATAAATCTGATTCTGTGTCATTAATTTGAGCAGAGGCAGCAAAGCAGGACAGTGGCCTCAGAGGGACAGGGGCAGTCCTGGGGCCGGGGGACCAGCAGCAGCCCCACACACGGTGTGGGGGCCCTCTCATGGGCCCTGCCCTGCCTGGGACCCCACTAAAAGCTGCCTCAGAAGGGATTAACATTGATGTTTAATTATGTCAGGAAAGTTAATCCACCAGCACCAGAGGTTTATGTCCAAAAAGGAGACAGAGGAGTCCCGTTACTTTATTCAAATAAAGGGAGAGGCCATGGGGCATTCCCCTGGGGTCTCTCCAATTTTTGGAGGACACAGCCTCCTTTTTATCACAATTTCCCGACCGCATTTTCCCTCTCTCTTTCCCCATTGGCAGAGGTACTTGAGAGGTACAGACTTCCCGGAACGCCTAATTCCTAAGATTCCTTTCTAATGCATACCCCCTCTTGCCTTTTTTTATTAGTTCTTATGATATTTATGGTTATGCTCATTGTTTCTTACATCTTTTGATATTCAATTTCATTTATTAGCAGACCTACAGTTTATTGATAAAGACAAATCTCTTTTTTTTTTCATCTCTCAGTGGAACCCTTCCCATTGTTGCTCTTATCTCTTAGTGCTAGTTTTTATCTACCAGCAGGCCGACAGCTTAGTTGTAAAGACAAGTCCCTCATTCCTTTCAATTAGGACAGGGCTTTCAGACTCCAGCACAGCTGTGGCAGAGGGCACACGTGAACAGCAGGCTGCGTGGCTCCAAGGTTTCCAGGCAAGGTTTGTGTTTTTCTCAATAATTCAGGAATTACTGGAGTTTGGAAGGCACAGCAGCTCAGTTTTCATGAGCATCTCAGGTATGGAAAGGCTGTCAGTACTGAGACTGGTTTTGTTCTTGCACGTGTTCACGTGTCCATTTTCACCTCCCAGAGATGTGCAGCCCAGCTCTCCCCCTCCTGCTGTCTCCATCCCACGCACATCTGCAGTCACTCCTGATTCCAGCTGTCACCCTCCAAGGGGAGGGGAGGAGAACACCCCAACACCCTCCATTTCTCTTGCTCCACTTCCACTGTGGTTATTGGGACCTGGGGGTTGCATATATATATATATATATATGTATATATAGATTTATATAGAGTTGTCCAACCTGATCATCTCACATTGTGTGAACACAAATTAACGTAATTAATTACTGTGAGAGGACAGATTTTTGCCACCTGCAAGCCTCAAAGAACAGCACAGGAGCCATGTGCTGCTTCTAACCCTGTTCAGGGTGAAATAATGACACAAACTTCAAACTGAAAGACTTTTCCAAGACCTGCAAAATATGTCAAGGTGAGCAGAACCTCCACAAAACAACCCAAATAAAGGTAATTTATTGCAAGGCCACGCTACTCCTCAGTGGAGGTGTCAGCAATAAGGAACAGAAAGGTGCTGGTCCTGGCAGAGCTGTTCCTAAAGGACAAACATTTCCTGAATTGGAAGTGTTCCTGAATTCCTCCCCATCCGTGGGAAATAAATCTGTGCCCATGGCAGCAACTGAAGTGATGATTTAGCTGGAAATTCTGAGAGGTTGGTAACAACTCCCTCTAAAAAAGTGGGATAATTTTGTTTGCTTCCCAGAGACGATTAAGGGATTTTAGAAACGCAACCAAAACCCCACCAGCACCACCCCATCCCACAAATACAGGGCATTTACATTCTTAACCACAGCATCATTCTGATGTATGTTTTCAGCCTGAATTCCAGCATTTCTGGTTTTAAGAAGTGCTCTGCAGTCTTTGTGATCTTGTTGGAGCAGGAAGGGACAGCAGGCAGAGGTGCAGGATGTGCTCAGGCTCCCCAGGGCGGTGACCAACCCTTCTGGACAGGCTCTTGATGTAAATCAGGGTGGACTTTGAGCAATGGATTAGGTCTCTGCCCAGGCTGACAATGATGAAAAATGGATTCCTCCCAGGGAAAACAAATTTCACGAATGCTTTCCATGCTGTATCATAATCCAGCTGTCCTTTCAACCATAAACTTACCCTGGCTCACAAAGCATGGAGACAACCAACTGCGTTTTTCTGGTCAGCTCCTTTCTGTTTAATCTCAGTAGTTTAAATAATAAATTATTTCACTGTCTCAGCTTGTCTGGCCCACTCAGCTGTGCTTGTTTAAATGTGGATTGTCTCTTGCCATGTACAGCACAGAGCATAATGAAGCCTTGAGTGGAATCTAGAGACTGCTACCAAGGGTTTAGAGACATGAAACTGCACACAACTACTTTAAACATCTCCTGTGGTTTCCTTGTCCTCCAGAGACGTTAAATTCCAATTACTTCCTGTTCAAATTCTGGCTTTTTTCAAGCAATTCTTTCAAATCCTTTGTCAGTTTTCTCTGGTTATACCCTACAAACTCTGTGAAATTATAATTATATTTGTCCTGAGTGATGTTAACCAAAGAAACAAGAATTATTAGTCCTCTAGATGGAGCTACTATTTCAAATAAAGCAGCTGGATGTTTGAAGATTTTATTGAAAGATTTTATTTTCTGTAGTGCCCCATGAGAAAGGACCGCGGTGAGAAATCCTGACCCCAATAACAGAAGTGATGTCACACAACCCAAAATTCCATCTCGCAGGGCAGTCTGCATGCAAACACACGGACTGCTTCTCTTGGAAAGCAGTGAACGTTCCAGTATTTCAGTAAATGCAGCAAAACTTCAAGATTTACTGATGAAAAGGATCTGTACTTCAGGTGCAACCCCAGGAACAGCAGGAGGGCCTGCTTACACACCTTGCTGAGCCAGGGACAGCTGAGTGTGCACTCCCAGGGCGTTAAAGGCTGTCAGCTCCCAGTGCTTTAGGGGAACAAGGACAGAAGGTAAAACCATTTACCTCTTCTTGCCCAGCACTGAGATGTGGGGCCAGCTGTCTGTAAGACAAATGTTCTTGTCCTCAGTCCCTCTGTGCCCAGCCACTTTCCAAAGCCATGCCAAAGTTCCTCCTATTCCTTCCTGTCTTTCCAAGGCTCCCATCTGTATTTTCAGGACATTTGCCTATTTTCCCTCTGACATTTTTCCTGACTCTCTTTGTAAATCCAGCCAGATGGATTTTCAGCATCAGATTTTTTCCCCCTTGCTGTCAAAGTCAAGAAAAAAAACTTTCTAATTTGAAGATTATTATTGTTGTACATTGTTATACATCTGACCTTTGAAACATATATTCTCTATAACCACTATCTCTTACTTTGTGCAAAGTTCATCTGTTATCTAAATAAATGTCAAATTTGGGATCTTGTTAAGCTTTTCCTTTCAGTAAAATAACTGTGAATTTCTGGAGTTTACTCAGACAGTGTAAGAGAAACATTTATTTCATTGATTTTGACTATTCAACCTTTAAAATTTCACGGAGTGTATTTGTTCTTGTGTTATGAGAAAATGATTTTGTATTCTTCCCATGTCCCCATTTATTTATCTGCTTTCCAAGAAACTTTCCCCACAGGAACATCTCTCTGGGCCCTTGGTGATTTTTACTGCTCTTTTATAAGTGCTTTTCCAGTGTCATAATAATTTGGTTGGTTGGTTTTTGAAGCAGCAAAGCCACAAAATCGGGGCCTGTGCATGCTCACAAAAATAATTTTTTTTAATACAAGAGACTCTAAAAGCAGACAGAAGGTTGTATTAAAAATAACCATGAAGATATGAGCTTAAACAACAAATAGTTTATTTAGCATACTTAGTGAATCCTTGCACATGGCAATTCCCTAAGTCCTCTGTCCTTTTCCCAAAAGTCCCTGTTCCTGTAAATGAAGTGCTCTATTGTCCTGCTTGTGAGGACCAGCACAGGCCACCAGAATTAAACTGACTTTGGAATTGACTCTTTCAACACCTCAGAATCTTCTGGCTCAAAATAAGGTTCCAAAACAGGTTTTAATTTGACTTCTTCTGGCAGTTTGTGAGTCTCTTCTCTCCTCTTCTCTCCATCTTTTAAAAGTGGGACCAACGTTTTCCAATGTTTCCCTGAAACTAAAAAGGAAAGCAATGGTTAATGTTTTTTCCCCTCCATAGAAACAGAAGAAAATATACAAGTGGGTGTATTTGTATATGAGAAATCACCCCAAGACAGTGGGTTGAACGGGAAGCTGATGAAAGAAGAAGAAAAGCAGGAAGAAAGGACTTCTGTGGTTTTCTTCCCCATCCTGTTCCACAAGTTTTCCATATTTCAGCTGGCAAGTCCTGACTGCACAGTTCAATGCTTTGGTGCTGGATGCTGAGCTCCCAGACTCTGGGGCTTGGGGTCTCCAAAGCAGCTCCTTGGTTTTTACTCCAGAGAGTCCCGCTGTGAGTAACGAACCCATTTCATCCTTTGCATTTTGTGCTGGCTGGAAACGACATCAGCTACTGCATTTTCAGTGAGTGCACAGCACTGACTGCCCTCTAACAGCTAATCCACGCTGCTGCTATCTGCAGGGTGCAGCCCACACCAGGATTTGAGTCCCTGAAAGCCTCACCTCTGCCAGGCTTAATAGAGAAACTGGGATTTCGTCTGAGGTCCCCAGAGTAGCCGGGGTCTTCGTTGATTATGCCCAGATTAGTGTTCCACGTGGACCAGTTCACCTCATCGACCCTGGGGAGACAACAACAAACCCAGTATCTATTCTAAGGATCACCAGACAACTCCAGGATCAGTTTACCTTACAAAGTGTCACCTCTCAAGCCTCAGATCTGACCCAAAAACCCAATTAAACTGACCAGTGCAGACACTATTAGTGCCCTATTCCTCAGAGTGCTCCAGGGGGAAAGTTCTGCTTCCCCCCACCAGATACCTTGAAGTTGTTTGTCTACAGAAGATTGTGGCTTGATACACAAACACACAGGTTACCTGAAGCACCATCTGTAATCATCCTGGCCATCGGGTGTGATCCCCACCAGGACTTGCTTCCCAGACCGGAACGAGTGCCTCAGACAGTTCAGGTAGCTGTTCTCAATGTCCAGGATTGTGATGGCTCTCTGCCAGGTAAGAGAAAGCAGAGCACTGAGAGGCTGCTGGTTAAAGTCAAATGAATCCTCAATTCTGTCTTTGTTTTAAAAACTCTGAGTTTTTATCATTGTCAGCATCTTAGAGCAGACACTGTAACTCTGCAACATCACCCTCTGTTAACATGTCACTCAAAATGCTGAATTACTGCCCTGTGAATAAAACTATGAAATTCCCCTTCTTACGTCAGACAAAAACTGATTCTGGTAAATATTGGTTTTCCCCTTGCATAATCACTCTCTTCATAGTCTAATCAGGATTTTCCATCATACAAAGCCCAAATAATTTCGTCCAGTTACAAAAATACTTTTCTTAAATTCTGAACATCTGTGGAACACTGGGAACATCTGCCTAGGCAAAACATCAAATATACATGGAAAAGGAACTAATACACTTATTTTTTTGGGAGCTGTTCAGATGAATCAGAAAGAAGCAGTGACCTGTTATTTAGACACACGTCAGCTCCTAAAGATTCTCTCTGAAATCTCTCAGGATTCCCCACACCCTTTTTTTTTTGGACAGCAGCCTCACAGAACCAACGTACCTGGAGTTTCCAGATGCTCTTGCTCTCCTGTGCAATTTTGTTGACAGTCTCCCCCATCAGTGCAATGAGCATGTTGAGCAGGAGGATGTAGGTGAGGATGACATAGAGAACCAGAAGGATGACAAACACAGACTTGAACCTGTAGTTCTCTGTGAACTCCAGGTCCCCCATGCCGATGGTGAACTTGAAGAGCTCCAGGCAGGTGTAGTAGAGGCTGTTGTAGGAGGTGCGGCCTCGCCTGGCGTGGCAGCACCGCCCGTAGTCAGAGATATTTGTGTCCTGCCCCTCATTGTCATCTTCAATTAAAGTCACCACAGCTGTGGCAAAAGAAGAATCACATTCACACAGGATGGAAAACACAGCTTGAGATGCTAATTTCATGGCAAGCAGCGAAAAGGAGCAGAAAGGTAACACCCGTTCCCTACACGCACATTGACCCCAGGGAAATTGCCCTATAAAATATTCCCCAGAACTGACACCCTCTTAGCAGGTGCTGCCTCAGTTTTCTCCACACAGAACAGGATGATTGGTTTTCTATTCAGCTTTGCAACCCAGGGGTGAAAAGCTGTATGAAATGACTACAAATAATCATTATTCTGAAGAGATTTTTTTTTTTTAATTAGGTTAATCTGTTGGCTTTTAGTTGGGAACAAAAAGTCTAAGCAACTCAAAAAATAAAATTTCCTGAGATTCTTTAAGATAAGAAAAGGTAATTCCAAGTAGAATATTACCTGTAGAAAATCCCAAGAGGAATACCAGATAGACAAACATGAAGCGACATAAATCTCTAAGGATCATCTATAACATGGAAACAGATGAAAAGATTTTAAAAGTTGAATGTAAACTGCAACAAAAACTGGTAGAAAATACTGCTTTAGCTCAAGAAGGTTTGCTGTGAACTGGCTGTTCATGCATTAAACTGTTGTTTATCCAGCTAAGATAATAAACTTTAATACAGAAAACATTTTTCTGTTATTCATGCAACAATTTACACACAAATGCAACAAACACACACGGGAACAGTTTCCTCTTTGTGAGTACAAACCACATAAAGACAGTTGCATTTTTCTTCCCCTCTTGGGCTGGCTGGCTACATCACAGAGAGGTTTATTAGCCAGCTACTGCCTCTTAGCTAATTGCTCTGCTTGGCAGCATTTTAACTATACCTGGAGAAATTTCCAGCTGGTAGAAAGCTGGGCAATTTCACACCAGAGCAGCCTGCACTGTTGTCAATCTCCCTGCATCCATGCTTACCCAACTGTAGTTATTTTGAAGCATGGCAGGTAATAAAAATCATCATCATCATCCTATTAAGACTGCTATAAAACATACGGATGAGAAGCAGGAGGTTTATCTGCATCACTTATCTTTATCACTTCACTCAGAAAATAATAACAAAGGCTAGCAGAGTCATCTGAGAGGCAGACACAGCCAGGTGTGGCCTGGAAATGGGGCTGCTGGCAGCAGTGCCCTGCTCTGAGCCTCTGCTGCCTCCTCACCCGCTGCCTGCACTGACCTTGGCGATCATGACGGAGTAAATTCCCATCTGCTGGAAGCCACGGGTGTAGTAGAGCATGTTGGCCCAGCCCAAGGCCAAGGAGAACACCATGGAAGCCACGTACAGCTCCTGGCCACAGAAGTACAGCGCCACAGAGCTCAGGAGGAGCAGGGAGTGGACAAAGCTGGAAGACAAGCGTGGTGTGAATGCAGAGGGCTGAGCTGGCCACAGGTGCTGGGAACAGAGCAGCCCCATGGGGCAGAGAGCAGAACAAGGGATTGTCCAGTTGGGAAGAGGAAGGGCCTCGGAGAGGCAAAGCTGCCTTAGCAATGGGAGGATTTCTGCAAGCCTATGCCTAGTCCAGCTTGGAGATTATTCCCAACTCTGCTGCATGACACACTGAACATTCAGACACTGAATTTGCTTTACCTCCACAGGAGGTATGATCCAGACCCATTTGTTCAATGATATCCACTGGCAACTCTGTTGTAAAGACCCAGGGAATTATAGCAAAGCTCCTGTTACAGGTGGCTTCAGCCTAAACTACAGATCCCACACACTCATCTGTTTCAGGCTGAGATGCAGTCAAAGGTGTTGGAGCTTACAAAAGAACCTCACTGTAGCCATCAACTATCAGTGTCTTGAGTGATGGGCGCCTCTGCACGAAATACTGGATCTGAAAAGAGAAGGGAACAAAGACCAGGTTTGCATCAAGGAAATATTAAGTATCCCCTGTGAATTAATTAACTAAGCACTGACCCCTGTACCAGGGAGCTGGCACCCATAAAACACCTCACAGCTCAAAACCAACACTGGTGCAAGGTCTAGGGAGGACCCTTCCAGTAACATCAGGTCAAGAAAAATGATCAGTACCTCTTGACTAAAACATGGCTTATCTAAGCAGCCAATGCTAATGAATAGGAAAAGCTTATTTGATTCTCTCCTACACCTGCCTAAAGAGCGAAAGGAAAATTTTCAAATACCTTACCCCTCTGAAAAAAAAGTAGAGGCCTCCCAGTACACTCAGGATCTCTCCAGTTACTCGAAAATATTCCCCAGTGCTGTACCCAAAGGTGAAGGGAGGCTGTAGAAGACAGGAAAATAGGTATGTTCAGCAGAACTGGACATGGGAAAGACCTGGCCTTGCCAGCAGCTGGAAGCAACTCCAATTCTGAGGGAACAGGGAGTGGTTAAGTTTCTGAATGTGCTCCAGCAAGGGGGCAAGACTGGGAAGCAAGCAGGTCAAAATATCCCTCCTGCCTTCAGGAAAGGGCAAAACTCAGATGTTAGGAGCACACATTTAAATAGGAGGCAAATTTGGGATATCATGCTATGGGTGGTTCCCCTGACGTATATGACAGGGTAATGCACCTTTTCATTCTTCTGTACAGGTCTGTAGTAAGCAGCTGCAGTGAGGATGGTGATGTGCATGGTGTAGACAAAGAAATTGAAGTAAAATAAGTGCTTGACAAACCGGTCCCACTTGTCTTGCAGCAGCCTGTTAAGGGGCTCCACCAGCAGCATCTCGTGACGGTTCTGAGTAGGAGAAAAAAGGAGGATTTGGCTAGGACCAGGATGTACTGGACTTTAAAAAAACCCATATTATGTAAATCTTCAGCAAATGATCCCTCTAGTCCCTTAAGGTCAGGGTGGGAGGTTGCTGTTTCATGGAAATGAGGGAAAAGATGCTCTGTGTGGAACATGAAGCTCTCCCCCAGCCAAGGAGGTGCAGTACTCACTGGTGTCTCACTGCTGTAGGCAAGGATCTCAAGCACTGAATTTTTCTCACAGGTGTCTATGCAGGACAGGTCATAAAGAGAGGAGTGGACAGGTCCATAGGCCCATTCAGTGAACTTCCTGGACAGGTGTCTGCACTCGGGGTCTTTGATCTCTCGTCTGAGGATGTAAGCGAAAATCTAATTGCAAAAGAACAATACAACCAACGTTTCAGTGCTAATGGACTTCTCATTCCTCAGCCTCTCCACAACACAGGAAGGATAATTTCTCCCTAGTTTAACTGAGCTGAAGCCAAACCACTGGAGCACTGCAGAGATCACAGTCTGAAATAAGCACAATGAATTTCCTCACTGTGTGCTGGGAGATGAAAAATACAAACAGCTCTTACGGCTTGGGCTGCCTGTTTCAAAACTGCAAGAGAAAAGCAGAGATGTTACACATCTCTGAGCACACGGTCACTTTGAATGGGGACTGCCAGGAGATGAGTTACATCAGCCAGTCTGAAGTACAAGGGCTCCAGTGGTTCAGATGACATCAGAGACCCACCTGCTGTTTCCTCTGGGGCTGCCTTGCATACCAGTGGGGTGTGAGTAACACCAGCTGGGCACAGACACACTCACACTTTGTAGCCTTTAAGGACTGTGCAGGTAAACTGCAGCAGCAGCTCCTCTTAACTAAAAGGCCCCAATAACAAAGTTCTAAAATCTAATCTGCATAAAAGTTTCAAATGTTCTCTCTGTAATGTGATACAGCAATGGGACAGTCAAACACCTTTGTTCACCTACCCCTATCTTCCCTGTTTTGGCTGCCAGAGTTAAAGGAGTCAGCCCTTTCTTGTTGGTGAGTTCTTCCAGCTTGAGGATGGGATTAATTTTGGCACCAAGGATCAAGATGTTATTATACATCTTGGTTACAAACTTGGTGTTATCCTTGGTGTTATCTGCAATCTCCACCAGCGTGTGCAGGACCATGTTGCCCATGGAGTCCTCAGCAGTGATGTTGGCTGCCTGGTAGGGATTCTCCAGGAGGAATTTCACAATGCAGAGCTGGTTGGTGCAGGCAGCCAGGGACAAAGGCAGCTCCCCTATGGCAAAGCAACGGGAAGGAGCGGTCAGAAAGGCCAGGAGCAGAGGTGCATAAACAGAAACATCACAGAGTTTTCATCTTTCACCATGAGAATAGATGAATCTCTCTGTCTGGAACAGCACCAATTCTTGTGATAGATGCTAGAATATGTTTTCTTTGGTTTAACTGCATCACAGAAACATAGCTGCTTAAAAAAACCCTGCCAGGACAGGAGCAGAAGGTTACAAAGGATGCAGTGCTCAGAGAACAAAGGAAAGCTGACAGCAAGCTCACACTGAACACCATCAGCTACCAACTGTGCTTCTTTATAAGCTCAGTTTTTGGGAGGAAATATTTGGCCTAAAGGTGGAACAGCCCATCTGGTACTTCTGAGCCTCCAGTCCCACATAAACAGGATTATTTAACAGCTTGCACTTGGGATGCTGCTAAGACAACTCAAGCAATAAAGCCCACACTGTGCTCACTCCTACCAAAATAAAAGCCAGATTTCCCTTTGATTTTCCTGAAGAACTCCCCACAGGCTCTGGCATGAACATCTGCTCCATTCTGGACCAGAAGCTTCACCAGGTACATGTTCCTCCTCTCGATGGCAATGTGAAGAGCAGTCTGGCCTACAGAGACACTCATCAGACAGAAATCTTCAGCATTTAGTACACACTGAGAGCTTTCAGCACTGCAATTCCCTCAGCTCCGTGTAAGATGCTGGAACTGAGAGCGCTGCAGGCTAAAAAGCTCTAGAACTGAACAGGAAAAAAACCACACAAACAGCAAATGCAAGTCATTAAATCCTTGTAGATCAAAAATGGCGGAATGTTGCACCTAAGAGGGCACAGCCCCAGCACAAATGCACAGATTGTCAGCCACACACTGGAACTCTGGGCTGCATAAGGCCTCATGCACGAGACTTTGAGAGCCCTGCCTGACCCCACTTCAGTGTGAGCACCCTGAGCATTCACTGCAGCTGCTGTTTCTCTTACCCTTGTAGTAGTTGTCAGTATATTCTGCATTAACAAACTCTTTCAGAGTTCCAGTTTTCCTTGCGATATCCAGCAGCAAGGGAATGGTATCATTTTTCCCATCATGTAGATTCAGCATGGCTTTCAGCAAACAGGTTTTCCCAGTTTCAGGCTCTGTAAAACAAAAAACTGCAGGTATATAGAAGTGATTACAAACCTACCATCCATAGCCAGGCAAGCAGGAATTAATGAGGTTCTTTTCAAAAGACAAGAAACCTCATTTAGTGTTTCACAGAAAATTTCAGCTCCTGTAACCTTACAATCAATGGGTTGCCCAATCAATAGGGCTATTAAAGGACCTCCTGCAGACATGTAACATAATTATCTTTTTTTGTTTTCATCTCAGGAGCACTACTGGAAGAAGAAGAGGGTGACTCAAGGTACGTGACACTAAAGGGTACCTTTAAACTCCTCATCTGTGAGATGCTTGAAGGTTCTATTAAGGTAGAGTAGCAGGTCACTGAGGTCCCTTGTGTTGCCTTGGGCTACAGCATCAAAGATCCTTCTGCGGTCATAAAATTTGAAAGCTTTTTCTGAGCAGCCTGTGATGGAATCTGTAGACAGGAGCCTAACAAGGGGAAATGTTAGTTACCTAAAGTCAGACAGCAGGCTTTTTGTCAGCTACCAGAGCACTGTTCTTCATTTGCTTGTGTGAAGCAGCAAACACTGCAGATTAGAATAGATACATCTGCAAAGACTAAAAGAGCGAGATCTGCAAGCAACTCTCCTGATAAAATTATGATTCTGTTGCTGAAAAGCTGAGAACAAGACTTAAAAGAGGCATTGAAGTTTGGCAGTGTAACTGCAGGCCTGGAGCCAGGCAATCCCTTGTTCTCATTCTGAGCCATGTCCATTCACTGAGCAGCCTCAAGCAAGTGAATTAAGGCCTACTGCTAATTTTGGGCATAATATCCATGGAATTTTTAGATATGCCAAGGGACAACAGTCACAGTCACTTTCAGTTGCAACACTCCTTAATTTGGCATAGAAAACAGTGAAACTGAAAAAATGGTCAGGCTCAAGTGGAGAGAACAAATGCTGCTCTAAGAAACACGGCCTGCAGTCATCAAACTATTCATTACAACCACATCTCACAAAGCAAGCTTACTTGTGAAGTTTGCCCCTCTCCAAATTCACATGGAATTTGATGACAGAAGGTGCCAGCAGGTGATCCATCTGGTAGAAAGAGTCCATGGGAGCCATGTCCTTGTCACTGTCCCCCATCACAAAGCGGCCCCGTCTTGCAAAGATGTTGCTTTTGGGTGGCTGCACCTTGGTGCTCAGTGGGCCCTGGGGGTTTTCAGGGGTTTCCTGGACAGAGTCCTCCCCATCCGTGTGCTCATCTGTCACTTCAGATTCCTCCATCTCAAAACTGCCAAACTTCTTCATCTTCCCAAGGATGGAGGACATGATGAGCCAGCAGTCTGTGAGGAAGGACACAAACACCCCACGTCAGCACTTTACAGGGCCATGAGCCCCCTGACACATATTCACTGTTACCTCCATTCCATTTGCTCCTGTTCCCACTGCCCTTACCCATTTCAGAATGGGGAAAGCAAACCAGAGCATCCCAGAGCTTCCTGTCCATCTCACTGCAGAGCTGAGCCTCAGCCACCTCTGCTTCAAACCAGTGCCTCGTCCTCCTCCAGTCACTGGTAAAGCCTGAACCATCTCAAACCGCCACAATCTCTGCTTTTCTTCTCTACTTTCTGACTGGTTTGTGCCACAAACCATTCTCATGATTCTGTCAGGGATGTGAAAAAGCCCTGCTTGTGCCATAACCTGATCTCCGGGATGCTGAGCACAGAGGGCTTCCTGCACCCAGGAAAATGATCCCTTAAGGGCTTTGCCAGAGCTATGGCAGTGCCTGATGGAAACTGGGGTGTGTGGTCCTTCAGAGATGAGTGTCACCTCAGACACGAGGCACAGGAACAGAGAGGGAAAGGCTGCCCCAGATAAGATGTGACTGTAACAACCGCACGGCTGATCTTGTCTGATTCACAACCACACAGAGCCTGACACAGGCAACGAGCACAGAATCAGAGAATGGTTTTGGTGGGAAGAGACCTTAAAGCTCACCCCATTCCACCCCTCTGCCGTGGGCAGGGACACCTTCCACTATCCCAGGTTGCTCCAAGCCTCGTCCAGCCTGGCCTTGGACACTTCCAGGGATCCAGGGGCAGCTTCTCTGGGCACCCTGTGCCAGGGCCTCCCTAACCTCACAAATAACACACTCTGCTGAAGGCAGGACAGGCTGCCTCCTTTGGGTCTGGTTTCTTATCCACCTGTTGTAACTAGACAAATGTTATCTTCGTGCCACCGAATGCAAAATACCCTGGAATTCCAGCAGTGGAGACAGGAACACATCACATCTGAACCGCTGCACAGCTGGCTTAGAGACATACCCTGAAATCCTGCACTGCTTGGAAATCGTAAAGCTTTGAGCACAGGAATGCCACTGAATGTTTAAAAAGCCTCAGATGATAAACCACGTCAGAGTGGTCAGTAATTTGCTCTGCACATTCAGTGTGAAAACAACCTCATGAACGCGCTTCGCTTCAAGGTTGTTTCTCTTCACACGGCTTGTGTGCAAACCTGCATTAAAGCTGGATTTTCAGTTCTGTGGGAATAATTCGTATTTACATCAAGGGTCACTTACATTTTTCTGTGAAAGTAGGACAGGAAAGAAAATTGTGTCATTTGCATTTTCTACAATTTTGTACAATATACACATAAAGAAAATATCAACTTGCAAACTTGCACATTTAGGGTTACTGGAAGCAAACCAGCATAGCACAGGCAAAATACTAATGACTGCAATTTAACTTGCTCACCTTTCAAGTTCTTTGTCTCCTTAGAATCACTCTGAAAGAATAATATATCTTATCAATGTAATTTTCCTACAAATAAGAAATAAAAATATTTCCATTTGGAACGAGACACTAAAATTACAGTAGAACTATTACTTCAGTGAAAAAGGAATAAAAACAGTTCTATAAAATACAGAAAAAAATACAGTGGGAATATAGTCATGTATAATTTTAATTTTTCATCTTATTTAAACTCATGTGGATTGAGCCAAAAATATCGGTGAGTGGCTACAGAACACACAATCACTTATTTTCCACAGAATAAATATAATATTAAAGGGTGCAGAATAGGCTCAATCCTGTCACCCTGACAATTGCTCAAACCTACATTATATGTGCTCTCCTTTACAAACCCTGCTGGTAATATATTTGATAATGAAGACAAAGCTGCATTTCCTTATGAATATGAATTTGCAAAGGAAATAACCTTCACAAATCTGTGGAAGGATTATTAAAAAAAAAAAAACAGTAAGTATTACCTAGTTTAAAAAGTGCACAACATATCTGAACTCTTTGAAACCCACGGATATAGAATTTTGATACAAGAAATAAGGAAATATTCTGGATAGAATGCCCTGCCACACCATAACTTAAATAATAAAGAGAGTTTAAAAATAACTAATAACCATGCTACTCAAACACACATGCAGAACTTACAAATATTGACAAAAAATCCTGTCTTCTGAAAAATGGTCCAGTCTCAGTAAATACCCACTGACCTACAGGAATTTGGTGCCAGATATTCCTCCTCCAAGGTGCCTGGACTGAAAAGCCCTCAGAGTTTGCTTCTCCACTTCATTTGTCTGCAAAATGTGATGGTTTTTAGAACCAAGGGAAGTTCACTGGAAAAACAGAGAATAGAGCAGTAAGATAATTAAGAACAATTCTGGAACCAGAAGCATCAGTGGCTTCTATTCCCAGAGGTTTAGCAAAGCTCTTTACAAGAATTGCAGTAAGTTGCTGTTGTTTTTCCCTCCCCTTTAATTGCATTTAGTAATGGATATTCTTCTCCAGATTTCCTCTTTGTAAATACACTCAAGTTTGCAAAAAAAACAGCATCCAAACCACCAGACAGCAATTGTTTCTGGGGGTCAGTGTCAATTCTTGAATTTGAATTCAATTTACAAAACTTTGTAAAATATGCCATAATCACCTTTCTGGACACCTTTCTTGGGTGGCTGATTTTAAAATAAATATTTTAACAATCAGCTGATTCAGAATAGACTTGAGGAAGAACCAGTAAGTCCTAAACCCTTTTTATTGTTTCATGTTCTACCTATGTTTTATTTAAACTTTTATATATATGTATGTAACAGTCAGCCTCTAAATATTAATGTCATGAGAAAAAAAAAAAAACAATTTATCTAACCCAGGATGGATCTAACACCCTCAAAAATTCAGAGCTGTGTCATATATTGCTAAATATCTAATTTACATAAGATCTTTCTGACAAAACCTAGTCTAGAGAAACAGCTTTTCCAAAGGCTGTTAGGCTGGGAGCAACCCCCAAACTTCCTGAGGTTTTGAGCAGAATATGAAATTATTCAATGAAATTACCTGTCTTTTGTTTTGACAGGTGGCTGGCTCTCTAGTCTTGCCATCTATCTATGAATATATAAAAGAATTATATATTTGCCTATTTAAGAGCAAACTAATTATACTCCTTAAATCTGTGGTACTCAGAGTAACAAGGCTGTTTATTAATGCATAAATATAGATTACAAATAGGCAGGTCCTCAGCAGCATCCAGGATGCTGCAAAGGCTTTTGATGCAACAGCATCATGAGCTCTTTCCTGTTACTGAATAAAAATGAAAGCAGATCTGCTGATAAAAGTTATATTTATAATAATGCAAGAGGGAAAACAACATATAACAGATTCAGACTTTTTACACCAGCTTTAGTCTACATTTTCTCTGTAATATGCCAACAGTTCCCTAAACATGACATGGAATGGAAATGAAGCCATCTCTGTAACTGAGATCTCAGAACTCAGCACACCTTTCTCACCATAAAAATGCCAGTCCTGATGTTGCTAAAGAACAAAAGAGGAATCCATGTCCATACTCCAGTGGAAACATGTATTTCCTGGGAATTAAAGTGTATCCAGGTAACATGAAACATTTTACTTGCTTCCCAAAGTCATTTCAGCAAAAGAAACCAACACGCAGACAGAAAAGTATAAATGTTTTAACACTAAAATAAAGCAAAGGAGAAGAAAGAAATTCTAAAAGGATAACACAGGGGATAAAACTTGGAAATTTTAAGGGAATGCTCATAAGCATCAGACTGAGTTGCAGACAGCAGCTCATCTCTCCAAATCCTTTCCAATACATCTCCTACCAGGAAAATGAGCCTCGCAAGAAGTGTCTTTTTATGCAGAAACTTAATGGATCTTTCCCAGTTACTCAGATAAATTTAATGTGATAATTACTTCTCATTTCACAAATGGGAATGACAGAGCAACAAAATGTGCAGACCCAGGAGAAGCAGACATTAAACACAAGGGTTTTGTCCCACTGTAACGAGTGAGAGTGCATGTGGAATAAAGTGAAAAAAAACCACTGTACACTCCGGAAAAAAACAGAAGCTGCACCTCAGGCTATTCCAAATAATGACTTTATTTACTATGGAACATCACCATAGCTGCTCCCACGGCAGCATCCACATCCTTCCCGTACACCACAGGGAATGGAAAAATCCTTTCCACTTCCTGCCTCAGCACCTCGTTCCTGGCAAGGGCGCTCCCGCTGCCCAGGATCCTCCTCACGCCCGTCTCCTCCAGCTGCTGCACAGGTAACATGGAGCAGAGGTTCTCCACCAGGCCACGGCACAGGGCTCTGGTGACATGGCCCAGGGACAGCTCAGAGGCCCCAATGCTGGTCACTGACGCCAGCTGCTCGGGAAGGTGTCTCTCTCCAAACACGGTTGGGTGGACTGAGAGTTTGCTGTGCTTTTGGGCCAAGGCTGCTTGGATTATCCTTGGGTAGATGGCAGATTCCTGAACCTGAAATCCTGCAGATGGGAAATACCTTGTTACCAGTCTGAAGGGGTCTGGGATACTTACAATGGTCACTGATGCACCTGTTTAGCAAAATATTGGATATCTTTCTCCCTGCCCCAAAGGTAATTGTGTGCCCAAGATTATGAACCATAATTCTCCCACCCGATTGTATCCAGAACGTGCAATATTAGAAACCTTTTTCTGATTACAGCAACTGCCTTTCCTGACAATAACAGCTACTCCTCGTTGCCTGTACTGTGCTAAGATCCACAAAACATCTTTAAAGGGACTAACAGCAGGCTTCAGCTTCAGTGGCTGGATTCTGTGTGAATGCAACATTCACCTCGAGTACTTACTGAAAGAACAATTTCAGAGCTTATTTCTGCAATGCAAAACCCAAGAGATTATTAGAAAACCCGTGAATGCCATGCCTGAAGCACCTAAAAGATATTCCATGAGTTTGAGTCTTAAAATCCAATAGAGTGCTGCAAAATATGCACCAAAAGGACTCTTTTGGACTGCAGTCCCACAAAATTAGAGGCTGTCATCCTCAAATCTGCCAACCTTTCCTTCTGAAAATCAATTTGCACAAAATAATTCTGTCCTTGAAACAAAAGAAGGCCTAGAGGGAATATGAATGCGGAGTCAAAGCATGACCCAGCACGTTCAAGAACTTCAGCAGGAGATTCCAGAGGTCTAGGAAGCGTGACCCAGGAATCACATCCTTGTTCCCTTTATGGCATGGATCTAGGCTTGTCCCTTTGCCTCAGCTTCCTTTTACCTTGATGATCAATCTCAGTTTTAAGCTTCCACTCTCCTTGAAATGACCTACCCAGCTCTTGTGTCCACTGGGCCACCATTCCCACAAATGCTGCAAGCACGTTCCCTCCATTGAGTGATGCTGCCACTGCCAAGTAGTCACCATTGAAGTAGGGAAAATAAGTAAGAGCTGAGGAAGGATCTGGTGCCTCTGGAGGCTGGAAACCCAGGGGCATTGAGATGGTCAGCTGAGCAGAGGTGCCGATATTAAGAACTAAAACACACCAAAAAAAAAAGGAAAAAATAAAATAATCAGTGTTCAACTAAGCTACCCTGAAGGAGAACAATGAGAAAAATAAATTAGATACCAAAACGACCATACCTGCATCAGTCCTCTCATTCAGACAGGAATAAACAGAGCACTGGAAATCTCCCAGAGCAATTCCCACTTTTGCTCCTTTGGGTATTCCATGCCATGCACAGGTTGTCTTGCCTGCAATGCTGCCAGGGTCTCCCACCTCTGGCAGTAAGTGGACAGGAAAGCCGGATTTTTTCAGTCTGGAAGCAGAACAACATTATTGGAGGAAGGCAGTTTGGGAATGTGTGGCATAACTACAAAAAACTCTTTGAAGTCACAGATGAACCTGGCCACACACTTGTGGCTGCTGGATTTATGGATGCTTTCACCTGTTTAGAAAGCTTGGTCTTGGATAGGAGCAGCATTCCAGTCCAGTGGGCTGGGTGAACTAGTCTGGAAGAATAAATAGTTTTCCTTTCTATGCAATCTGAGTACCTGAGATTATACAGTACACGTTCAGCAAGTTTAACCTACTGATGTCATACGGACAAGCAGGTCCAGGGTAAAGGGACAATCACAAAACCAGCAAAAAATGCAGCTAACTGTCAAAGAACTTAAGTTGTCATGCAATTAGTAGTTCACAACCAAATCACGAAGAGTTAAGCCCAACAAACTCCTTACACAATCAGCTGCAGGTGCTACAGCAACACCACCACATTAGTAAAAGTTCAGTCAGAAAAATGCAAATTTCTGTCACTCTTTCATACCTTGATGAGAAGATCTTTCACCTTGGGAGTCCTGGCCTAACCTAAGCCCTGAAATATATAAGGCCTTAGCACTCAGCCCTGAAAGAGCAAATCATTAAAATAAATAAGCAAATAAATAAACTGATTCCCTGTAGCTTAACAGCTCTCAAGTATTATCACAAGCAAGTCTTAGCAGCTATAAAGAACTCAGCTTAAAGAACTAGAGAGTGGTAACTGTTTACCATGGCACAGAGAGCACTGTGGCTGCACTTGTCCACCCCATCCCACCACAGAAAGGGAGAGAACAGCTTGGAATTACTGATAAGTCTCTCAGCTCTGCTGTTTGTAGGTATTTTTAAAATACTGGGTCAGATTTTACCAGATTTAAGCAGAGCAAATGCTTGTTAACTCTCCAGTACAGGCCACGACTGATTAGGAATAACTTTCAATCCCTTTTTATCTGTAGCACATCAACACTCAGGGCCCAACGAGGTGCTCACGCTGCCTGACACCAGCAGTGCACAAACCCCACTGAATGGCCTCAGCACTCACATGTCAGTGTTCCAGCTCTTGTTTCTGCAGTTAAAATATCCCCAGCTGGCAGCATTCTGGACAGACATGAGTGGCTTCTTCAGGTCACACAACATGGCAACCACGTAGTCCTGGATAGTGCCAGCTGCATCATAAGCCTTCAGAAAATCTGGACTTTTAAACAAGATGTTAGAAAAACAAAAAAAACTGAGGAGCTTTTGCTTTAAGGCAGTGAGAGAAAATAACTTTCATTGGTAAGGGGAACTTCAGACATGGGTCCATTTAAATATCAAACAGCCACCTCAGTGATCTACCTGCATTTTGCTGTTTTGGTTTGGTTTTTTAAATGGAATTTGTTTTCCAAGCTGCAGCAATACCTATCTCCAGATGGAAGATGGAGAGAGAGCAGCTTTAAGGAATGGGTTGTCTAGGTTCAAAAGCACAGCATTAAAAAAATTACCAGGAAAGTAGTAATTGTTTGTGTGAAATAAAACAGCATTTTGTTGATCGTGGAGCATTTTTGAAAAATAGGTGAATTCCCACTTGCTCTGGGAATCAATTAGATGAATGGAAATGTGCCAAATGGTGAAGCAAAACAAAGCAGCTGGACTCATGCAGCTCTAAAGGAAGATCACACCACGCTCTATGTATTTGCTGGACACACACTGGAAAAAAACAACATCTAATAAATTTTTCCCCACTTATTGAACCTGAACTCATTGCAGAGGAAGAGACTGGCTCTTTGAGAAAGATGAAACTGAAGAGCAAATTTTGCTGATGCCAAGTCATAAGTGAAAAATTATATCCTCTGCAAACACGCCACAAGAAAGCAGAGTATTGGTATCACCTCATGAGGATCTGTCTCAGTGTCTGAGGAAGGAAGGAACCGAAATTAATTTAGAGACTCTTTGTTTTAGCATCTGGCAGCAACCAGACCAAGCAACTCCGTTCTGTTTTAGGCATGTCTGTACTTTCCACAAAGCAGCACAAGGCAAAATGACAATGTTCAAACTGCATTAGCAGAGCTCCTCTGAGCAGTACGACAGACTAGAATTATTCTATGATACTTTAAGGCTTCTGTTACTATTTAGTCAAAAGCTTTTCTTTTTATTAGAGATCTGTAATATTTTTATAAGGTCAGGGACTCTTGCATGCTTAATTGCACGTAGTTTATATTAAATACTGCCATTTTAAATATTCTTTGACTCCTTAATTAAGATTATGATTACAGAGAAGCGCAGCCCCTCAGCCCGTAGCAGCATTAACATGCTACAGGAATACCAATTGTCACATAAATTCGAGATGAGAAACAGCCTCTTGAGAAGCAATGTACCTGCTCTTTAAATACCAGTAGACTGTGGCACATCCAAATCCTGTAGCCAGGCTCACGTGTGACTGTGGCAGAGGAAGAGAAGACAGGAAGGTGGGGCTGCAGCGGCTGTCCTGCCAAGTGACCAGGTGGCTGACCTTGTCTGGCTCAAAGGCAGGGCCTGTGCCACTCTCTGACCACTTGCAACCTGAAAACAAAACAGAATCCAAAAAATGCAGTGACTCCTCGCAGCACAGCCTGCCTGGCATTCCTCATTTCTGGACACGCTTGGTAATTTGTTAAATTTATCAGAAACAGAGCTAGTAGAGACTGTGACCAAATTAGTCTTAGTTTTCAGCCCTAGATAACACCATAATGCAAATCATCCTTTGCTAACACAGAGAATGGTATCCAAAGCCTTCCTTCTCTTACCAAAGATACAACTCAAATAACAGGTGAGCCACCAAAAAACCCAACCACAGCTCTGCTATGGGAGGTGAGGAGCTGACACGGCAGCTCTCACATCAAAACCTGGGCTGGGACGTGCCACATCACACCTGGAGAATGCTGCATCAGTACTGAACTGCCCAGGATGGACAGCACAAAGCTGCATCACCTTTTGAGCCAAAGCAACACAAAACCTGCATCTGTGAGTATCAGGCAATGGACTGGCAAGTACTAAAGAGTAAAACCCTCGTGTACTACGCAACAAAGCTTCACCCAAGGTAGGACAGGGTTTAATTCCATTTCCCAGTCCAGCACGTTCCCTTTGAGCAGAGAACACCACACCTTTGAGGAAACCTTCACATTCTTCCACTGAAGAGGAGAGGCTGGGCTCAAGCACTGCCTGCCAGCACATTCCATGGCACAGCTCTGACCTCTCCCAGGACACAGGGCAGGGATAGGACAGGTCACTCACTCTGGAATTGAGGAAAACTCTTAGGTTTTGGCCAGGAAGCAGAGTGTCCAGCTGTGCTGTGCCATTTGTCCTGCAGGTCAAACAGACTCAGCTACCTGACTCACATAAATATGGCTAAAAAAAGTAATTCTTGGGCTGGACACAGGGATTGGAAGCCACACTCACACAGTAAAGAGCAGCCCTGAAAGCTGGGAGGTGCCACGAGAAACATGCAAAATAAAACACATACTTTTTCTTGTTAATTCCCTGTTTGAACTGAATTTCCAATTGGTTTACTTTTCCAGTTTTAAATGGATTCTAAGAAATATTATTAATCATAAATCTAACCCTAAAGGATGCCATTAAAATTTTTATTTGTGTCCCAGAGGTCCTGGATTCACTTAGACCACTCAAAACAAATGAGAGCAAACACCCTCTTTCACTTGATAGAAATGAAACTAAAGTGGCATGTGGCTTTAGGACATAAAATATTTACCAATATGACATAAGAATCTGTGCCTATGAATACACAAGGCTTTGTTTTGCAGCTCCTGGGACAGCTGGAAAGCAACAACAGCTCCTTCAGTCCATCAGCCTTTGGACTTCTTTCTTTCTGATCATTTTTAGTATTTGATGTAAAATTACAGCCAGTAATGAATAGTACAGTGCCTCTTCAAGCAATTAAGACCCTGAGAACTTCTGACAGGCAGTGACCAGCACTTTTGGGAAACCTACTCTGTGGTTTACAATAAATCTTTACTTAATCTGCGTAACTCCTGTTATAATAAGACTTGTATAATTGTCCAGATGAGCACATTACAGGGTTAAGAGAAAGAAGACATGGAACCACACTCTGGAAGCCTTGGACTTCAGTAGGTTTATAAGGCATTAGCCAAGAAAATAATCCATCCCTATCTCACAGGGCTGGGAATCCAAGGCTGGATTCTTCAAATATCCTCACTATCACAAGGATTATCTGGGTATTTGCACAACAAAGCCCCACATGACTACCTCACTGCAGCTGATTTTGTTTCTGAGGTCTTGGCAAGCAGCTGAGCATCCACAATCCTGACCACAGTCCTTTCTCAGCTCCTACTAACAGAAGCACAAGCAACAAAATGAATGCAACGTGACCGTCTACAAGTTTTGGGATTTTGGGGGGAAAACCCACAAAGTTGTTGAGATGCTGGACAGCATCTAGGTAAAGGTTTTATGAGGTGAAGAAAATCCCCCTGCAAGTTATTCACATGATGCAGAAGTTCTTTCAAATGGCAACAGATAGCATATGATGGAGAAACAATTAACAAACCACAAATATGCTACTCCTCCTTCATATTACTAATTGTGCTGACTCTGCAGGGATGTCATTAGGCTAAACTCTTTATCATTAACTATAGCAAGTAGCTGAAATTTCAGTAAAAAAAGCAAAATTCCCGTAAGAGATCTTCTGTTAATTCTGTTGTAGAGAAGACCAAAGTGACACTGCAGTTTAACCACAGAATCACTTCACTGTTACCATTTAATCTTCTGCATCACACTACTCTGAACAGGAATGTTACAGAATGAACATTACCTTTAGCACTTTTCCAAAACACAACCCCATGCATTTGTCCAGAAACACCAATGTGGGTGACTCGCTGAAGCTGCTGCTGAGGCAGAGCAGCAAGGCATTCATTCAATGCTCCTATGATTTTCTGGACATCCTGCTCCATTCCCTGCAATCACAAAGCATTATCCTGAGCATGAAGCCATTAGGATTCACTCAGTGTATTTACTAAACAAGGCTGCTTTAGTCAGACGTGAAGGACAGGATTCATTTAGTTCAATAGTATTTATTAGAGAAATATTCACTACTAAACTGTAAAAAGAAAAATTGCAGAAAAACCCACAAACCCACAAAAAATAAAAATCAATACTAGCAAATTGAGCCTCTTAAACTGAAGGCCAAATAATTCTTAATTTCCTAAATTACCACACTCAACTATACCTTTAAAAAAATCCAATACTACTGACTACAAACTTTCATTAGTTCACCTTATCTATTGCTCTTCATTTTCCTCACAAAGAGGATTATCCATGTGTTCTGACGGGTGTGCAGTCTCCCCTACATCTTCCTAAAGCTCCTCCCTGCCTACTCACTGTTGATTTTGATGCTGCTGATATTCCATTTCTGGATATTCTATTCCTAGAACCACCCAGCAAACTGACGCAACTGTTCCCCAGGAGAAGCTTTCACGCTTTCAAAGGTTCAGGTTACTTTGTGACAGACCAGTATGAAGATTACAAAACTATCAAACAGAGTCTACAAATAAACGTGAACTTTGTGCATGGGTACTTTTGGTTGCATAAATTGGCAGGAGGAGGGTTGGACTGTTGGTATCCTCAGTATCAGAAATTATGCACATTTTTTATGATTCTGATTCATCCTGGTTTTTTTTTTTTTAGATTGACCAACACAATGGATGCAAAGATCTTTAAGGAGTACATGTTCCTGGTTATTTCCACGGGGAGTTTCCACTTATGATTCCACATCACCTTAAGTGCAAAATAAAATACCCTTGGCAGGTGTTGCTGTTTCCTGACTGGGAGTGTCAAAGACAAGGTGGTGGTTCATGGGAGAATAGTTTTAGAGCGTCTTAGGCAATTTTTCTTTCTTAAATCAAGCAGCTCTGCCTGACTTCCTTGATCAGTGAGCAGGGGGTGTTTCAATTCTGCTTTTTGATGTCCAGACCCATGCTGCTAATCGAGGCACAGGAACAATCCAGGAAAGCCACTGGACTCTCTGCACAAAGTACCAAACAACCCAGGCACTACGAGGCAAGGCCGGTGTCCCGCAATTTCCCTCAGCACTCCCTGGCAGGCCTTACCTGCGGTGCAGCCTCCAGGCTATGGCTGTGTGCCTGCGTGTCCCTGGAGCAGCTCTGTGCCAGCGCCAGCCCTCGCTCTGTCCCTGTCACCAGCGCTGCCTTCACCGACGTCGTGCCCAGGTCAATGCCCAGCACACAGGTGGGCGCAGGCCCGCCCGCCGCGGCCATGAGGGGCCGGAGGCTGTCGCCTTGCCCAGCACAGGCAGGACCGACACCCACCGTGCTGAGCCCCACACTCAGCGCACTCGCACCGCGGGCTCCCAGCGACGGGCCAGCAGCGCGACCTGGACTTCGCCCTCAGGCTGAACGTGCCTCCCTTCCCTCAGCCTCCCCGGCCACTACCCCGCCACCTGGACAGTGACAAACCGCCCCTTCCCCAGCCGACCCACGGAGCTTTAAACCACGCTTTTTATCAAAACCGAAGCACCACGGCGCCGAGTCCGCCCTGTGCCACCGCACAGGTCTGGCCCCTCACGGACCCGCTCCGCCACACCCAACATGGCACCCGGGGGCGGCCGCAGAGGCGCGGTGGGCGCTGGGCGGGGAGTCCGCCGGCGATCGCCTCACGTGAGAGCTGAAAAGGGAAGAACTGGGACGGCGCCGGGCGCTGAAGGAGGTGGGTTCCCGCCCGCTCCCCGGTACCGCCACCTCGGCAGCCGCGCGTTCCAAAGCACCGGGTACCCCGCTCTGCCGGAGCCCCGGCGGGGAGTGCGGCAGGACTACAAGTCCCAGCGTGCACCGCGGCGCGCCGCCAGCGGCGAGGGTCTGGCGGGGGCGCGGGGGCTGCCGAGATTTGTAGTCCCGCGCGTTGGGGTGGGGCGGGTCCGTCACGGGAGCGGCGCTGAGGTAAAGATGTGCCCGGGGAGGCCGGGCAGACGGAGGAACAGGGATATCGGTGCTCTCCGAGGGGTGCTGAGGGTCCCTCGGCCCGGCTGGGGCCGTGGTGCTGCGGAGGGGGTGGGCTGTGTGGCCGTGTGGGTGCTGAGGAAAGCCTCTCCGCTTTTTCTGCAGCTTTTCCACCATGAGGACGCGACACCTTCTCCCCGCTCTGCTGAGCCTCTCGCTGGCGCTGCTGGGGCCTGGCGGTGAGTGTTTGGTCAGCTCAGCTTGGGCCCACAGGGCTCCAGACCAGTAAGAGATGGAAGAGTGCAGCTCTCCAGTTATCCCACTACATCTCTGCAGGGATACCTGTGCCACGCTTCCCGTCAGCTCTTCTCTCACACGTTACCTTGGCTTCTCGAGCTCCTACACTATACTGAGGCACTGTTGTGCACCTCGGGCCAAAAAATCACTTCTGCAGATAAAATACTGTCTGAGGTGCAGTCAGTGATGAACTGGGGACCTCCTCTGCACTTAACTTCTTAAGAACACTGTGTAATATGTGACAACAGAAAAAAAAGTGTCCAGGCCAACCTATGCAACCTGTTTATCTCTCCATTTCTGTAAATGTATGTTCTCTTGGACATCTGGGTACCTGGTTTGCATTTGTGGCCCAAGAAACAGTTTTATATTACATTTTGGGCATTTCTGACTCCTAAATCACTAGGATCACATCAAGAAACAGGGTGGGTTTGCAGTACCCTATAACCTTCCCTTGGCATGAACTTTTGTTACAGTTCAAGCATTTAAATTACTTCCTTGCAACGTGTTCAAGCGGCAGTTATTTACTTCTCCTTTTAAATTGTTTGGTTGCCTTGAAATAAGCTGTACTCCCCCTTTGCTTTTTATCATGTGTACTTATGTGATCGATCTGATACTGCCGGGACCCATGGGTAAAATGCCTATGGCACAAAAAAAAGTAGATTGTTCTTCTGAAGGAGCTGTTCATAGTAACTGAGATTCGTGGGGGTGTTTTTTTTCTCCCTTCCCCAGATGGAGTCATTGTGTTGTCGGTCCCTGAAGTGGTTTCTTTAGAAAGTAGAAGTTCAACAAACGTCACTATCTCTCTGAGGTAAAATCATGATTGCAGCTTTACTTTCCCTTTGGAACATGGGCTGTCCTCCATAAGTGAATTTACAGTTCCTCTCTTTCTAAAAATTGATGCTTAAGAGAAACTTGCATTTCCTAGAAGGATCATGTCCTGGACAAATGCTCAGTGGAGTTCTTTAGGAAAGCTGTGCAGGATTGTGTCACTTGGAAAGGTTTTATTTGTTTTGTTTTTGTCTTTCTCCTGTAGTTGCTCTCCTTCATCACCCCAGGTACAAGTGCTTTGTTTCTGCCCTGTTTCAGCAAAGGGTAATGAGGGATAGGATTAGGATAGGATAGGATTGGATCCTTTGGTGACTTTGCTCTGCCACTTGTATGGAGAAGAGGGAGGTACAGTGTGGCCATACAACCATCCAGTGCCATCACTGGATCAGACAAGAGAACCAGCGCAATGCTCACACCCTTTGGTGCTGGTTCCTCTGAGTATGAGGCAGGTTCTGTGGTGTGTGGGCTGCTCATTGCTGAGAGGATTGAGCAGATGCTCCCCTGCAGCCCTGAAGCAACCTCTGAACTCAGGCACCAGCCTAACTTGTTTTTTTCTGCCTTCTCAGGGCTCCACTAAATGAGACACTGGTGATAACTCTTAATATTACACACTCCTCAAAGCACAGAACCATTGTTGAACTTCCTGATGAGGTAAGTGACAGGACAGACTTGTGACCTTATGCAAAAGGCTCCTGCTGTTATGGTGCAACTCCTGTTTCTTCCCTTTGTTCTGCCTTGCAGGTACAGTTCCCTGCAGGTCACACTAAAGCAGACTTCCAAGTGAAAGCAGATGATGTGGGACAAGTAACAGTTTACCTTTATGCCAATAATTCCAACATAACTGGGTGAGAAACTGGTTTTTTGTTCCACTTACTATCCTGTAGCCTCCTAAAGGTTGGGGTAACTATTCCCTCCTAGGAGTTAAATGGAACATGAGTGGGATGCAGTTAAGAAGATGTGGTAACCCTGCAGCAAATCCCCAGGTATTCAGATAAATAGAGGGCACAGAAGCAGAGTGGTATCTTAGATTTAATTACAAGGTGACTGAGTTCTCATGGTTCCTTAGTCTGGTTTTAATAGTGCCTCCCAAAAGTATGAAAATTACCTGTCAGCTTTTCAGATCTGGGAAGCATTTGGCTGTCAGTGTCCAGTGGGATAGTGTTCTTACTGTGCAGGATTTGTTCTGGAGTTCCTGGGGGAGCCCTCTTCTCACAGATGCCAGTTCTCCCTCCTAGGAAAAGCCTAACCAGATGGAGAAAGCTGGATTGTATTTACTTGTGGCCCAGATGTTGCTGAGCAACAGGGTACTCTTGTTTTACTTCCTTGTTTTGCTTCTGCTTTTGAAACTCGAGGCAAAGGCAGAGGTGAGCACGTGGAACAGTGCTCACAGGACAGCGCGATCATGAGGCCTGAGAAGGGCAGCTCTGCTCTTGCCTGGCAGAGCCTGTGCTGAGAAGTGGAAGGAGTAGGCACAAGATGACCTTTGGGAACATTCCCATGGTAAAAGGATGGAAAGGAAAGGCTCAAGGAGTGGGAGGTGTCCCAAACATAGCAAGGTCACAAATGAAAAGGGGGGCAACTCAGCTGAACCCAACTGAATCGCTATTGTCTTGTCTCAACACCTGGACTCTGTTTCCTCTCTCAGAGCAGAACAAGATAAAATCTCCTGAAAAAAGCATGAATTAACTGATTTTTTTTGCATTAATCATCAGGCCTAGGATTCAATTTCAAGTGATTCACAGCATCATAGTGAGATATGCTGATGAGGTGATTGGCTGGATCTATTTCCTCGCCTGGTCCATCTCCTTTTATCCTCAACTCTTCGAGAACTGGCGACGGAAAAGGTAAAGAGATGTGTTTGCAAGTCACCAAAGCACTTCTGCAAATCATGTTCATAGCTTCAGTTACATCCATCTTGGTTATTGGGAATTACCCATGGAAAGATGGGGAGCAATGCAGAGGTAGGGTCTGAATAACTGCAACCCCAGTGAGCTTTTTTACATGCAGGTTAGAGGGAAACTAAGTGCATCCTACAAACACTTGGTCCTAAGATTTGTCATCCAATATGAATTTTCGATAGAGGAGACTTCCCCATTCCTTTTGGTGTCACGTTGTAAATCATCTGGCTGAGCCAGCTGTGATGATCACTTTCAAAGATTACCAGCCTTGAGAGCTGTTTCTCAGACACCTCCTTGCAGGGTCATCATTAGACCAGCTCCCCTTGAACTAAGTGATTCCAAGTAAGAACATTATCATATATGAAAATGAAACCATTTGATCTGGCAGTGATGCACGAGTGCTTTATGGATTCAGGCTGGAAGGGCTTTGTCAGACAGGCTGAGCTCATGGAGGGGTGCAGCTAAACAGCAGAGACACAGCCTGCTCTCTGAGAGCTCTGCTATTTCACCCAGCTTCCTGATGAACTCACAGCCCTGTGTGGTCACAATGCCTGAAGCTTTGGCTTACATCAGAAACTGCCTATAAATCAGTATATTCCAGGGTCAATTTGTCCCTGGAACTGCCTGTAACTCTCTAATGCATGTTTCTTTTTTTTTTGACCCTTCTCTAGTGTTGTTGGACTAAGCTTTGACTTTATAGCATTAAACCTTACTGGCTTTATAGCATACAGTGTGTTTAATGTTGGGCTCTTCTGGATTCCCTTGATTAAGGTGAGCATGATTCTCTCTTAAAACACGTGCTGGGGGCTGGGTATGTGCAGAAGGGAGCTAAGACACGTGGCTGGTTTTGCTTTCTCTTACCTGTAGGATGAATTCCTGGTCAGTTATCCCAGCGGGGTGAACCCTGTGGCCATCAATGATGTTTTCTTCAGCCTCCACGCAGTAGCCCTGACTCTCCTCACCATCGTTCAGTGCTGCATCTACGAGGTGGGTCTGGGTGCTGGGCTCACCTTTGGGCTCTGCCAGAGCTCCCTCTGCCGGCCACCTCCCCGCTCCTTCTGGGCTCCAAAATCCCAAATTCCTGCACTTCCACCGGCCTTTCCAGGAGCCAGGCTTCACAGTCCAGCTGTCTTCATCTTCCCTGAGCTAGCAGCACCTCCACTAGCCTTATCTACTTCAGCCTCATGGATGTTCTGAGCTTATAAGTAAACTTCTTAGGGACTCAAAGTAACTGAGGCAAACAGCCAAGTTCGTAAAGTTCCCAAACAGATCTCTAGCCAGCACATAGATTACAGCTCTTCACAGCACAAATGCTTTGCTGTTTCTTTGCTATTTGGAGCATTCTTCAAGCTAGGATAGGACTTTAGATACTCCCTGCAATTCAAACACAGTTTTTTTTTCAACTTCTTCTCTCCTAAAACAGCTGTAAATGCCCTTTCATAATTCACACCTTTTCAAGTGAGACTGACTGTTCCAGTCAAGTGGTTCTTACTTAATCCCATAGATTGTTCCAGTCAAGTGGTTCTATGTTTAATTTTCACTGTAAAAGCCTTTGATCTGAACAAGCCAATTTTCTATAGGTGGTAACTGTTTCTCTCTTGGGGTTCTTCCTTTGGTCATGCTAAACCTAAAACTGTAACAGCCCATCTGTCATCATTGCCAGGTACCACAGGCTTTTCTAGTGAAGAATTAGAAAGCAACCATAAATCTTTTACCATAATGGTATTATCAGCCTCTTGCACACACAGGAGCTCTTGATCTATCAGATTGAATTTTGGAGATTTGTTACAGATTATGCACCATAAATACTCAAGAATATTGGCCCCCCCCTTGCTCAGGGACAGCAGTGTTTTAAATGATTGATAATGAATATTGCTCATCAGCTCTTGCAAACCTCCAGCTGGTTGCTGTTGCACTTGCTTAATTTTAAAGTTCTCCCGTGGTACCAGCCTGACTGGTAAAACAGGTTTGGACTGTCATGTTGCACAGTCCTGAACAAACTGTGTCTTTGTGTCTGGGGATGTGTGACCCGGCCAAAATGTATCTGTGTTTCTGTTCCAGAGAGCAGGTCAGAAAGTATCCAAAGTTGTTGTTGGACTGCTGGCACTTGCATGGGTCTTCACCTTCACAACGCTGTTCCTGGCTGCAGCAGAGGAGATGACATGGCTGCAGTTCTTGTTCTGCTTCTCCTACATTAAGTTAGCAGTCACACTGATAAAATACTTCCCACAGGTAAATCTGAACTATTCTGCTTGGATTCCATGTCCCTGCCACCCTAAGCCTGCACTGTGTGCTCTTGAAAGTCTGAACAGACTGAAGCACCAATGATTATTTATTAATAGTGACAAAACCAGTAGAATTGTACTGAAAGCTGCTTAAAAGTTAATCCCAAATGCCTGTGCACGACACTCTGACTGACTTCTTGTCACACTCCCAGGCCTACATGAATTTCCGTCGGAAGAGTACTGAGGGATGGAGTATTGGAAATGTATTACTGGACTTCACTGGTGGAAGCTTCAGCCTTCTCCAGATGTTTCTGCAGTCATACAACAATGGTAAGCTTGGAACTGGGGTGCTGGAGCCTTTCTTAATGGGGTGGGAGGTCCCACTACAAAGCAGATATAAACCAGTAAGTTATCTCAGAAAAGTGGTGTTTGTGCTGTGTTGTGGGGAGCTGTTCTTATAGAAAGAGTAAAGAATCTGTTCATAGTCCCTCAAGATATAAAATGGAGTAGCCATCCTGAAGAAAGCACAGGAACAGTTTTAATTAGCTTGGCATAAGCTGTGCACTGCAGTCAGTCTTAAGGCATGTCTGAGCAGTCCAGGTAATAGACACGAACTCCTCTAAAGGGTCTTGAGACAAGACTACACTTGAGGAGTCAGACTTAACTCTAATTTTGTGTTTGACAGATGAGTGGAAGTTAATCTTTGGAGATCCAACCAAGTTTGGCCTGGGTGTCTTCTCCATCATCTTTGATATTGTTTTCATGGTGCAGCACTACTGCCTGTACAGGAGACGAGGGTATGAACCTTGTGAATAACAAACATCACCTGTGGAGACTAAAACCTTAAACTGAACTTGTCCCTGCCCTGTCTGAGGGCTTTCAAGAGTCTTGCTGCCAGTTATCAGAAATACTGATTCTGATCTCTGCCTTGATCCTCTCTGGGATGCAACACAAACTGTTGCCTTGCCAAGCACTGACTGCCAGGTGCCTTAAGGACAGCAAGCTCTCAGTTGCACGTGGGAGACTCGCTGAAGCTGCACACACAGCTCAGTGGGAGCTGTGCAAGCAACACAGGGCTCTTTTTTCATCAACTACGGGGAAGAGAAAGACCAGAGTGATGTCTTTCTGATTGGAGGTGAAGCACAAAGAGCAAAGTTCTGTCTTCCAAAAATCTGAGATCATGTTTAAGCAACCACTTAATACCTTTAAGTAATGACTGAAGACTGTCTGTGGATCCAAGTGCTGCTGCTGACCTTTCCCAGACAGCTCACAGTACATCACCACTCAGGCTGGCCACGGTGGTACGTCACAATAATGAGGTTGGTAACAAATGCACAAATATTACAACTTGAACTCTTTATTAAAAAAAAATCTTAATAAACAGAAACTGTATTCTTATTTCACTAAAAGCTCTTTCAAAGGTGCTAAGACAAGTAATTAGAAGGGAATCTGCATTTGTACTTGAAAAATACTTGAATGCTTAAAATCTAATGTGTGAGCCCAGGTGAGGTTTGACAGTTCCCCACCAGTGAAACCAGATCTTACTGACCTCAGTAATTCCACAATCTACTCTGAGCCAAAAAAAAGTCTCAGCTGGAGACTCCCAAGGGATGTGGCACTCTTCAATGTAAGGAGAAACAGCTCAGGAAAACCAACTTTGTTTTATTGTGTGTAAAATCAAGTGAAAAAGCAGTACAAATAGCAGTGTATCTTTATAGTAACAAAAATAACTCCAACTCGAAAGACTTAAAATTTACTACTGAATTCTTAAGTTACAAAATTCCAAAGCAGGATTGTAGTAATTCCAGAGATATAAAATTGGTAAGTAGGTATCTGCTGGTGTGCACAGAACAGTCTGAGACGCATCGATCACAACATACATGGCACAGCAGTAATGTACTGAATAAATTAGTCTGCCACCTCCTCGTGCTCTATTTACAACAGCTTACCTCCAGGCTGCTTAAGGAAAGTATAGATATGTAGAGATCAACTGAAGAGGATTAAAAACTCCAGCTTTTGGATAATTGTAAAGCTAACTGGCTAACAAACCACAGGATGCTAGATCATGGACTTAGTGTTGCAGCAAGAATCTTCAGTCCTGTGGCATGTTGATTTAAACCACTTAGTATCCTACTAGAAGTTTAAATTTGGTCAAGAGGCACTTCTGCAAATTACTGGCATATTCATCTCTTCCATCCAGTAAATCATTGATCTAAGCAAAGTCTTCTAAAAGACAAACCAAAATCCCTCCCATTTCAAGTCTGATAGAAGTGGAATGAAGGACTGAAAACTCTACAGCTACCAGCAGCATTTCTGGTAAGTTCAGGCACATTGTTTTGTTTCCTGCTCCATATTCCTTTAAATTAAACTCAATTCATGGTACAAATTACTTGGGAACAAGGAGAATTCAGGTTTTACCCTGCCAGTGAGGTTGGACTGTAGTGTCCATGAAGCTGTAGTGTACTTCCCAGGCATCGATCTAAAACTTGTGTGTCACTCAGTTGTTTCTTGCCTGAAGAGGCTGCTTTGTACAAGGAATCTTTGCAGGAAACTGTAATGCCCCAAACCTTTCAGCCACTCTCTATCTTGCACACAGTGAAAGATTAGTACAGTGCTCCTCCCCACAGCACTGTGCAACTCTTAACTCTGGCATCTGAATTTGATAGTGGGGGGGACAGGACAGCTGGCTTCTAAAAGCTTAGGCACAGCAAACCCTCTGGTCTCCCATGGCAGAAACCACATTTCCTCCTAAAATAGGAGGCTTTTGTGCTACAGAAGAATCCTGTCCACGTTAAGGCTTTTTCAGTTGCTCTTAGATAACCTGGGTCTGTCCTGTCCTGAAAGCCATGACTACAGAAGTCTTGCCATGAACCTGCAGGGCAGACTTCAGAGAAGCACTCTGCTGAGGGGAGTACTGTTTTACTACTGCCAGTTACACCAGAAGAAGTTAAAATAAAAAAGTAGTGTTTACCACAGGTACAAACATGCACTCCTTCCAGACAACCTGTTCCAGTCTAGTATTGGTTTCTTTCTTTGACACCAGCCTATACATCTCCCTCCCCGCCCCCTCCCCAGCTGGATGATGGATTAGGACATCATGGATTGCTGCACAGCCTTCTGCAGGGACTGCCTGGTCACCAGCAGCCGTACCACCTCCTCATTCCTTTTGGTCAGCCTCTTCCTGGCCTGGTCGTGGGTCACCATTGTCATATCCCAGCCATTCACCTGGGGAAAAAAGCCATAAAAAATGAGGCAGGTGCAGGGACTCAGAGGTGTCCTGTAATTGTTCTATCAGACCCACACAGTGGATATGCTTATGCCACAGCTCAGTTTATTTATAAACCCCACAAACTGTCCTGGGAAGTACCCAGAAGATTATTTTCCCCAGCAGATGCTTCTCTGCACTGTCCAGCTGGTACTACATCGCACTGTTTTATCTTGGTGCTTACCTGCATGATCTTATCTCCAATCTGGAGTCCTGCAACTTCTGCTGGGCCTCCCTCTGTCACCCTTGTCACATAGATGCCCTGGAAAAAAATTGAGTGTTCATTTACTAAATATGGTAGGATTCAGTACTCAAGGGCCATTTGACTGACTGCAAAAAATCTCAGTAGCATATTGTGAGATTTGAGTTAAAAACAGGCTTGTGCAGTGTTGGAAAATAGAAAAGGTGGAGAAGTCACTTGAATAATCTCAGCCTGCAAATGGCAGTGGGGCAGCAGAGTAGCTGTGGTAGAGGGCAGATGATGATTTGGGGATCTCAGCCTTTGGGAGAGGGAGTTGCTACAGAAAAAGATTATCTGACCTTGTCAGTCTTGTCTTCAGAGAAAGGATTCTGAGTAGGGTCCTGATCAATGCCACCCCCAATGCTGAATCCCAGAATCAAATTGTCACCTTGACGAAGCTTATGTATTTCAATTCTTTGCTGGAAAGAGAAGGAGATCAAATAGCTGAGTATTGTGGTGACTGGAAGAAATTTCTAGTGCATTTCAGACACAGACAGATACTTCAGATCCAGTTAGGTTGTCTTTCACAGAGATCCCATGACACAGCCCAGCACCTCAATTACTTGGAGCTTTCCCTGCCTGG
Organism: Callaeas wilsoni; assembly: GCA_013398955.1. NCBI lineage: Eukaryota > Metazoa > Chordata > Aves > Passeriformes > Callaeidae > Callaeas > Callaeas wilsoni. Next base: position 1,356 of record VWPU01014668.1, on the reverse strand, counting down.
GAATAGAAGGGAACAACACTAAAACCAGAGCAGGTCTCTTTAAACATGACTCATGCCTTGATAACCAGCAGTCACTCATGACCAGCCTCATCTTGCTCATTATCTGCATGCCTTATGTTCCTGCTAGTCCTATCAGCAGAAATAACAACCTATTATTAGGATGGTTCTTTTCCAGGATAACTTATCCACACACAGGTTCCTCACTGCCCAATGCACAAAGGCATCTGACAAGCTTTGTGCATTATGTCAGCATTGTAGAAATGCCAGCTGGTGCAACTCCTGAGCCAGGGTGAAAAGCCACGGTCTAACCGACACAATACCGTCTCAAAAGGTGCTTTGACCCCATCTAATGGAAGATGTTCCTGCTCATTGCAGGGGCTTGGATGAGATGACCTTCACGGGTCTCTTCCAAGCCCAACCATTCCGTTATTCTCCTCTCACAGCCCTGTCACACAGACCCTGAACTTCCCCACGACATTCCAAACTCCCTGGGCACAGCAGCCCAGCATCCGTGTCCTCAGGGTTGTCAGCAGGGGCCACACGCCCAAACACAACCCCATTTACCATTCCAGCCGGGAGAAAGCACAGAATCTCACTTGCACTGCCTGTTGATTGGAGCCGTTATCTCACTCTAAAAGCTCTGCTTCCTGAACCCCACCCAGACAAGCAGGTGCTTATCCTGCCCCGGCACTCGCAGAGAGAGCGCTGGGCTCGGCTGCCGCAAGCTCCCGGTACCGGGAGAACGCGCTTCTCGTCGGGGCTCGCTCCCTCCTTTCTCAAGCAAGCCAGAGCAGCCCTGCCCAGGGGTCGGTCCCTCCGCCCGGCGGACCTTCCCCTCGGTTCTCCCACCCGGTATCGCGGACGGAGAATCTGACAGCCCCGGCGGCGGGGCGCGGCCGCCGGGGAGGCAACCGGAGGCAACCGAGCGGCCGCGCCCTTCGCCCGCGGGCCGGGGCTGCGCGGGGACCTCCGCCCTCCGACAGCCCGCAGGGCGCTGCCGGGCGCCACCGGCACTGGCACCGGCGTCCCGGTCCCGCACCCTTCGCCCGCTCCTTCCACGCACCCGCGGACCGGAGATGCCCCGGGGCGGCACCTCCGACCCCGCTGACAGCGCGCAGGGCGCTCCCGGGCACCGCCGGCATCCCCCTCTCCATCCCCGCCAGCAGCCCCGGGCACGGCATCCCCTGAATAGCGGTGACCGACCGGCCGGGCCGGTACGAACGCCGTGTCCGCCCCTCCCGTCCCCGCTCACCACGACGGCGGTGACCGGCTGGCCCGGTACGAACGCCATGTCCGCCCCGTCGCCGCCGCCGCCCGAACAAAAGCGCCTCGCCCGGCCCCGCCCCCGCTCCCCGC